>JAHLJT010000631.1:250185626-250553741 GCA_031308135.1 Acheta domesticus
GTACGAGTGAAGCGAATTTTATGCAAAGCCAAGGTAAACGCGACCTCCTAGAGCGGTCACCATTAAACCATCTGCCCACCCCCGTCCCGCAACGCAGCGAGTCAATCTGCAAGAGAGCCGGCAGTGAATGCGCCTTTCCGTACCGTCCCCGCCTCCCAGCCCCTCCGCAGGCGGATCTAGGTTAAGTGCCCGCTCGCCCAGCCTCCCCCTCCCCTCCCCTCCCCGCCCCGCGACCGTTCTCTAAACAAGCCTTTCGCGCTCGCGGGAAACAAAAATTCCCGAGGAGCAGCCGCTTGCTTCGTCAGACGCCGGAGGAAACTGCCCCGCCCCGCCCCTCCCCTTCCCCTCCTCCCCGGGGAAGCGGGGCGGGCCATGGGTGCAGCAGGGAAGCGCGGGGATCGAATTGGCGGGGATTGAAAGGCCGGCTCTCGACCGTAACTCCTGACTTGGCCCTCGGGGCGGGACGGGGGAGAGGAGGGGTTGGTGAATTAAAGGGAAGGCGGGGGAGTGGTGAACTCGTTTTGTGCGCGAGCCCTACCTAATTCTTTTGCGCGAACTTCGTTTTGCGCCTTCTTGTAGTAAATGCCCATTTACTGTGTATAATGCGGTTCTAAGGTCCTCCAGTGCCCACCGGAATTAATGTTTATTGTGAATGAAATGTCCTTAGCGAAGAATGTTGATTTTTTTTCATTTTATGCAAAATACTTCCTTCAATTGCAATCTCTGTCATTTACTGTGCCTTCCTCTCTCATTGACTTCGAGCATCTACCACTAACGAATTAGTAGTCGTTTAGAGAAAGGTTGACGCGATGGTGGATATTTTGCAAGTGCAGTTTGTATATAGAAGTTCTGGAGAAGGCGATCCGTCACAAAACTCGGAGATACTTGCCGCTCTGCTAATAATGGAGAGCTGTCTCCGAGCTCGGCTCTTGACGCTTTGCCCTTTACCGCTTCTCGTCTTCGGAAACTCAGTTTAGTATTACGAAAATCTTGAGGAAACGTTCGGCTCAATGTAACGACAATCCCTCGGAGAGTTGTTAAGAACGGTTGTTTGTTTTGCAAACTCGAGGATCTTCATCTTTAATAAAGTATCGCCTCCTCGAGCGCTCTCCTCGGTCGTCTTCCCTGCGAGCTTTCAAGTGTCGTCTCTTGAAAGGTACTTGGCAACTCAACAGTCAACCAACCAACTTCTTCAGCCACATTATATGCCTCATTACTGCTTTTCGGCAATCAAATTAACCGCAGAGGGAACATTTCATCTTTTTAGTAATGCCGGTTTCTTCCAGGGGATTCGTTCGGTAAGTCGACGCTTGTCAAATATCTATTAATTGTTGAATGAATAACTGGATTTGTTTCAAGGTTTGTTCATATACTTGATTAATGGCGAACAAATAAATTAACTCTCTTAAAATAAAAGACTGTATTACGTAAAGTGCCGAACTGTATTTAAACTCCCTACTACGGAGTAAATCTACTCCCCCTACTATTGGAGTAGAATATGAAAATGTACTAAACAATATGACTGAATATGAAATAGTAATTTGTAGTAACAAGACATTTTCTTGTCAGACATTTCTTTATTTTACCCAATATTAATCTTTAGGGAAAATCGAAGTGTAATTCACAAAATCATGACCCCATCAAAATTTTTGTGGTGAAACCTGCACTATAAAAAGAAGGATAAACAACTTGTGAAATAGAAACCTACGGAAAAGTAAAACGTAATTCATCTCAAAGACAATAAATAAAAGATAACTGGAATTAATTTAGATTTTATTCCATCATTGACGCATGTTAGAAAGTCAATTTGAAGCAACACATGAAGATCGTTTCCAGTTTACTCAAATACGCAAATAAGTTGTAAAAACCATCTGAGGGGTGGGAGAGAAGTGATTATTTAATTAAAACATGTCTGAAAGGACACCAGGACAGAATGGATCCCATGGCTTCTCCCTGATTATATATATATATATATATATATATATATATATATATATATATATATAAAAAGAGCTAAATTCCGACATCGTTGGACCGATCTCCATGAAAGTTGTCTCTTCTAGTGGTTTTTTCACCCAGAAGGTTTATCTGCTGTTAATTCTATTTTCACTCCACTACATGACGCTGTGGAACAAAACTTCATGTTCAAATGCAAACCACAACACACTCGGCAGCATTTTGAATCTCTATCGTTAAATATCTCCTAAACAAGGCGTTCTAGGGCCTTAAAAACTAAAATATTGAGGCCGCAGGCCTCAAAGCAACGTTTCTTTCACCGTAATCTGTAGAATGAGCTCTTCTAGAACATTCTATTTCATTTTCGCTGGTCTGGCGCTTCCCGATATTAACTCACCTGCTCAGAGACGTGCAGAATCTGCAAGTAAATGTGAACGAGAGGGAAAGAGAGTGGCAGACACAGAGACAGACAGTGGCAGGGTGAGAGAAGGAGAAAGAGGCTGCGAGAAAGGGAGATGGGAGGGCAAGAGGGAGATGAAGGGCAGAACAACGTCTGCCGGGTTTTCCTAGTATCATGTATATTCCATCTGATTGGGAGCAAACGTGGACTAGACATTGTGCGGAGCCTCCCGAACGATGACAGTTTGTATTAACCCTTGGGAGCAGCTGCCGCGTGCGCGCCGGCGCCGGCGGCGGCGAAGGAAGCGCTCCGCTCCGTGGGGCGCGTGCACGCGTGCGCTGGCGCTGGCGCTGGCGTTCCGGCACGCGGCCGCATCGGACGCTGCTTCCGCGCGCATTCGTCGGCATCTGCGCGCGCGCGCGCGTGCCGCACGGAAGTACGCGCGCCGCACGGCACCCGAAGGCTGCTTCCATCCACGACGTCCCGCGCCCACGCGCTCGACAGCAAGCTAAGAATTTCCTCACGCTACGCGCTGGTAAATAGGACATGCGCTGAAGAAACGTATGTGCGGGTTTTTGATTATAGTATATGTCGTGAATAGGGCTCGGACTTTTAGGTAAATACATATTTCTTACCCTTAATCTTGAGCGTCGAAAGTTGAGTTGGAAATTCAAATAGGTCTCAATAGTTTTCAGATACCAAATTTCAAAACACCTAAAAATAAATGTTATGATTAATTTGCATAAAATAATTTTTTTGTCGAAACACATATTATTACACATTTCGCGAAATTTTATGTGAATCAATGATTATTTTGAGGTTTTTTTTTCAAGTTTAATATTTTAATTTGGGGATGTATGTGTGAAAGTCTTGTCAGTTTGAAATGCAGTGGTTGGTTACACATCACATGTTGTTGTGGGAAGTCCTCGATCGAGTGGAAGGAGTCTGGTTCATTTTCTTTCAAAACGTCTAAGGGCCATTTCTAACACCCCTGTCGATTCAGGCAATGGCACTAGCGATAACATACATTCTTAACTGGAGGAGCTCGCAACTTCCCCAGATTACACAGACGAAATGTCAGAGTGATAAAAAGGAAAATGTCATGTTTTACTTCTATTCTCTCGATCTTCGTTACTGGTTATCGTATGGGCAATAAATATTTTCGTCGTTTAAACATATTTTCTTCACTTTTTAAGCATAAAAATAAGTATTTTCCGTTTTTATAGCATCTAAAAGTCCGAGCCCTAGTAACGAAAGTGTGTCCGAGCGTCTGAGGTTTCACCGGTACAAACGATCCGTTCAGGAATATCCAAACGTATGTTCTTTCGTTTAGGCCCAGAGAGAAACACTTCAGGATTTAGAAATTTCCAACAACAAATTCTGGTAAAATCTTCAGTCTCGCCGACTGGACAGTACTGTTTATCGAATAAATGCAGTGCTCAGTGTACAAGGTCAAATGCAGTTTAAATCATTATATTTCCTTCGAATTCCACAGATGAGTCATTGCCCTCAAAGTAAATATACCGCCCTTCATTGAATACCTCTAACAACGAAATGAAACGAAAATATTGGTTTTTGATGTTCGCGTTGGCACCATGTCATTCACATATCTCTTCGAGCAGACATGATTTCCTATTTATCGCAACATTGGTTTCTTTGGGCATTGTGATAGATCTACTTTTCAAACGAAAGTTGGCTTCTGTATCATTAAGGCAACATAGTTGTAGTAACTGTTTCGTACTCGGAGTTGGAATCGTGAAATACTTAGCTATTATGTGCGTCATTTCAATCATTTCATTGAGCCATTCAGGAAAGCGTTGCATAGTGGTACACATTGCACAAAGCGAATCGGTTTAGAAAAATGTGTGTAGACATCACTTTGATTTACATATTTTTTCTTCTACCGTGTTTGTTCTTCTTTTGTATTACCACAAAATTAAAAGTTCTTTAGTCCAAAGATATCGGTTGAATCAAACCTCTATATTTCTTGCAAACCTTTAAAGTAACATTTGGTGGATTATTCCTCACTGTTTGGATCAGCGTGGTGTTCCAAAGAAAATAATACATTTTAGACACATTCATATTTTTAAGCAATTTGGATCAATTAACATAGATTCCGTACAATAAGAATGTATTCTGATGTGGGCACCCTCCAACGAATGTCGCATACGTGTGAAATGGTTACGGGATCCTTTAATGTGAAACAAATGATGTATGAAGAATCGTCAACGATGGAAATTACGTATGTATATACAAGAATATTTGTGAACTGTGTAATTTAATATTTTATTACAATATCTCAGGAGATTAGTCGAAGAAGAATGTCGTTTTCTAATCGTCTGAATCATTCAGTCCGTGCGATCCGCAGTGGAATATGCCCCTGCAAAGTTAGGTTTCTTCTGATTTATTGCTACTCTATGTGCTGCCATAGTATGCCGATCGTGAGGTAGCCTGCGAGACTTCACTTCTCTTCTTCCTCGCCTGTGAGTACTTTGAAACTCAACATTTCCTTATTTTATCGTTTTCTGAACTTGCAATGCAATCTTTTGGTTCAAAAATAAAGAAAACTTTCCATTGGAGGCATTAAGAGCGAAGTACTATGCTGAGAATATTTTGCGTTTACATATGCTCAATGCTAATACATTGCCAAAAGTCGTCCATTGTCGTCGAGAGAAGGAAAATGAATGTTAATAGCTAGTGCATGAGGAAAAGGCTAGCCTCAAGAGCGAGTAGATTTTCATCTCATGTTATATATAGATTTTTATTTTATTTTATGATTTATTTGTCATGTATTATACTTACTTTTTTTATTTCAGGTACGTGAAACCATTTTTCTCGGTACCGTGGTTCGGGTGCTAGAGGGAGTAATGTAAGTACACATTCTCTTGAAGTACTATTTGAAAATAGAGAAGGAATTACTCAAGTTAATAATAATAATAGTAATAATAATAATAATAGTAATAATAATAGTAATAATAATAATAGTAATAATAATAATAGTAATAATAATAATAATAATAATAATATCCCAATGGTAGTTGCGGCAATTTCATTGGACAGCTGGAGACATGAGACAATTATTAAGAATATCTAGATAATTTTTATAATAAAGGAATTTTATTCTGAGAATCTCGATGCATTGTAAGCATGTAGAAGTGTACAAATGTAGTTCGTTAAATTTGAAAATCCAACCCATAAACTCACACGGTAATCGATTCAAAGAACTATATTAAATATTTAGATAACTTCTTACTGCACAAAATATTTATTTCCTTCAAATTATGAAACACGATTTAACTCTAAAACTTCAATTACGAGGAATTGTAATACTGATCTGTAGCTGTCCATATATTTTTCTAATATTTGTTTTTTGGATGTTCTGACGTAAATTGTTAATGTGCTGATTTTTATTTAATATTCTGTTTTTGATTCTGTCACATTACTGATTCACTCTCATTCTCATTTTAGAAATATTTCGAAATTTACTTATTCAAAGTTATTCGGAGAATCCTAAAAACGTTTGCAATAAAATGGATAAAGTAACAAAAAATACAAGTACTTATTTCTTTTTAGCGTCGCTTATTTTTGCACATATTCCTACACAAGGTTTACATCGACCGAGGTATTTGTTCAGCGTCTCTTCAACATAGCTTCTTTAGTCTGCAGTGAAACTGCAACTGCTCTTTATAGTTGCTGGTCGCAATCTCGGGTTTCGTTTCCGCGGCCAGCAAATCTCCCCGCAGGTCCACTCCGCCGCGCGTCGCCTTATCGCGGATTACCTCCGCAAGGACGCGCCTCGCCTCGGCCCGCTACACGTGTTGGCGGTCGTCCCAGGCGCTCCTGTCTGCGAACGAGCCGAAATCTGAGATGTTTTTGTTTTCGCAGCTAGGGTAAAAGAATCCACCTTTGCACCCTCCTCGGCGGGGCGAGGGGGGTCGGTCCGTCGCCCCCGCCCCCTCCGGTTTACGCTTTAGGAAAGGCGGCGTGTTTATTTTAATCATAGACCTCCCCGTTCTTTATTAAACTCCGCGGCGGCTGCGGCGGCGATGCAAAAATATTGAAGATCCGCCGCCAGCCCGCCCGCCCTTTCCCCCCCTGCGAGCGGCGGCGAGTTTCAATTAAAGTAGGATTATGGTCGGCCCTGCCTCCAGGAATTATCTTCACGCGCGGTCTTTGTTGATTATTTACTCTGCCTCTGCTTAATTTGACACGCCGCCTAATCCCCTGATGGAAATCCCCACTCTGCGCGACGCCGACGTCCACCTTGCGCTGCCCCCGAGCGCCGCCCCGCCCGCCCCGCCCCCGCCACCTCATTCGATCCTCTGCCGGCCAACGGCGGCGGCGGCGGCGGCGGCGCCGTGACGCCCCGCCGCCCAGCCCTTTCACACCCCGCTGGCGCTTAACCCGCGTCCGCCCGCGCCCGCGCCCGCCCCCACGCGCTCGGAATTGCTCGCTTCCGACGCCGCCGCCGCCGCCGCCGTCGCCTCCGAGATGAGTTGAATTAAAGCGCGGCGGAATTTGCTGTTCGTTTGTTGAGGTTTAACCAACTTTTTTTTTACCCCCTCCCGAAGGATATTTTCACCTCGATTGTTCGATGTTTTACTCGATAAATTCCCGGAATAAAAGTTGAGCTGCTGTGTGTATTTTTTCCTCTCCTTTACGTTATGAAGATCGCAGAATACGCGATAATGGATTGCAATTTTATATCTTTAGAAATGAAATGAAAGGTGGAAAAAAATTGCGCCGCAGTTTTACTCGTGCCTGGGTATTAACGAAACAGTAGTGGATTAAGTATTTGCTTATTGAAAGTTGCTTTTACGAATAACACTTCAGTGCAATAATTTCAAGAATCAACACCTTGGGATTCATTACTAATGAAATTTCGTTTTACCCATAAATTGTAACACGTTGGCAATTAAAGTGTATTTTAACTTTTCGTCGCTTGTAATTGATTTCTAATGTAGTTATTGAATTGGGGTACCAGAATTTTGGGTGTGTGTAGGGAATACGTTGGAACCTGTTAGGAACGGGCGCTTCCATTCGTTGAAGGACTTCCGCCAATGCATATACGGAGATGATCTGGATTTAATGCAGGTAACCGCTGCGCACCCCAGCTATAACCGCATTCGCCGCAAAGATACAAGGTGCGCGCGTGGGAGCGGGGCGAGTGCAGTGGGTAGCCTGTTCTCGTCGCTCGCTGCTTCCTCCCGCTGTGCGTCCGCCGCCGCGGCTTCCGCCTGCCCGCCTGCGGTTTCCACCTCGCGGTTGGCCGCCTTTTCCGCCCGGCGGCGGTCTCGCCGACCGCAGCTCTCCCGCGGACGCCCCCCGTCGCCGCTGCACCTCCTGAGCGCCACCGCTGCCGCTAGCGCCGACCCCAGCCCTGCGCCTCTCCCACGGCCGTTTGTTCGATTGACTGGGACTGACAAAGATTCTCCCACGGCCGTTTGTTCGATTGACTGGGTCCGAACGTCGTAGTGGCTTTCGAGTTCTGTGCATCCTCTACTGCTGTACCTACACACTCATTTCTCAGTTGTGTTTGACAGAATTATCGTAGGCGTTGGTCGTTTGGTGTTCTGATTCCTTTGTTCGTGAAGACATAGATTCACGTTTCCCTTGAACTCAATGACTTCACTCTTCTCAGTCGTCTAATATACTTGCTACTGTCATCTACATCAGTCTCCTACACCCTCCTACGCATCACCACAATTACACTTCCCTAGTTAATTTTTTTCATATTCACTGGGACTCATTTACCCCATTGCTGCGCATTTACATAACAACGCTCTGTTTACTTTCAGTTGGGCTGTCAGAAGTCTTCACTGGAACTTGAAACTTACTGTAGAACTCCGTTATAAGCGAATCCTTTTTTTTAATAATCCCACTTACAGAAGTCAGACTCTTCTGAGTCCAAATGTCCAAATATTAGGATTTTCCCACTTACAAGAGTTCTCTAGGATAAGAAGCATACATGCTTGTCACTGGATGTTCCTTATAACGGGGTACTATTATATTTACAGTTAATGACTCAGCAGCTTTGTTCCCTGCAATTCTGACTTTGAACTCTGTTGATCGATGTGGATCGTCACCAACATTTCAAATCTGTCTCCTTCGTTTTGTCTGCGCCCAATCTGAAGCTCCGCAATTCTTGTATTTGCCACTGTTCCCAACCTGCGTAAGCTTGCGCCTTCAAAGTGTGTGCACGACGACTGCTTTCCCTCGATCCGCCTCCGCGTCCATTGAGGAACCTCGTCTCTCCACCCCACCCCCACCAGAGTCCCCACTGTGGACAGCGCACACGCTCCGTCGCGCCGCGGCCGCCGCGGATATTTTCTTGGAGGCGAAATTGAGAATAAACTGTGCGCGACGGCGGCAGCGGCGACGCCGCCGGCGCCTCGTGATGAACGCGCGGTCGCTGGACCGTGCGGCGCTGCCGTCGATCGCCGCCGCCGCCGCCACCCGCGCCGGTTTCTTCCGCCTGGGGGCCGCTCTTGTGCTCCGGGCAGCGCACGCCGGTTAATCCGCCGCCCTGCGCTCCGTCCCCTTGCCCGCCCGCCGCGCCGCCGCCCGCCGAGCGCGCTGGAACATGCGCCGATGCGTTTTGCGGGTTGCCGGCGCTCGCGAACGTAGGCGCGCGCGAATTTCCTGGCAGGGCACTCGGCGGCGGCGCTCAAATGGTTTGCCTCGTTGCGCCAGGTGTTGGCGCGGGTGCGCGGGAATGGAGACGCGAGGCGGAAGCGTATGGGCCGAGGTGTCTCTCGTGGCGCTGCACGTTGAAATCAGTATTCATGTACATTTCCGACTTGAGAAGGCGCTTAATTGTCAATTGTGCGAAGTGGTATTCTGTATATTTACAAGAATGTAGTAACTAATCGTTTTGTCCGCGCGACACTTCACGTGAAGGCGGATTTCTAATATTTCTGAGAAGAGAAGATCTGGACTATTCCCTGATCTTTTGGAATTCACATATTAATAATTTATTTACGCAGTTTTTGTTCATATGTTTATCTTTTTTACTTTCTCGCCTTACTGTGTACGTAGTAAAGTAAACGTGCTCCGGAAATTGGCGATTTTTCGACAGAAAAACTCTTATTATCAGGTCCTGCTAACGAAAAAGTAGATAATCTTGTTCCTCTATATAGTACGTTACTTCATATTACTTTAGTTCTGTCAAAAGGTATCTGACCCAGGAAAAAATTCCGAAAGTTTTTTCTCAACGCTTTTATATGTTTTTGAGGGTGTTTGAATGTGTTGTTTGCAACCTCCAAAAAGGTCAACTTCAGAAAAAGTTGCAAAAAAGCCCTAAAATTTCGCGTAAGGTCGTATTTGCTCGCGCGGAGCATCTGTAAATCCAAGCTAAGGTGATGAAATTCGGCGAATGTAAGGCAATTATTACACAATACGTTCTGTACAGCAAAATATATTCATAAAAAATTCTATCCAGAATATGTTTTGTCAATATGTGCCAAATTATGAGCACTAGTAAAAATAACATTAAAGAGTTAATTTTAGACATTAATATATTAAAACAAATAATTTTATAGATGTTTATAAATGCAAATTTTAGGTTAAAATACTAAATATATAATAAAACGAGGATAAAGAATCAGCGGGCAAAACCGATTATGTCCAGTTGCCGATTTATGTTTTTTGAAAGTGATCTCATTATTAGCCAATGGCTGACGTGGAAACAAAATATCCATATCACTGATTTGACGATAATTATGTAATTGTCTACATAGAAATCTGTAGTATATAAATCATATTCTTTTAAAAATCTTACCAGAGAAATGGGCTACATTGACAGATGTGCTTAGAGTCTGGCTTTACAAGATGAAACGTTGCAATGGAGAAACACCATATCCTAACGAGAATGATATTTTTTCCTGAAATGCGATGCCTCCTACTCTTACACAAAATATCTCCTCCTCTCTCTTTTCCTGCTATCTCCCCTCATCCGGCTGTAATTCTAGATAGTTTTGTTGCCACCACATTATGCTGTCCATTCGAAATAGAGTTCTCCAACGCCAATATTTTGTATAATTCCAAGAAAACGACAGTGATGGAGATATTTCATATTCTCGCATGTAATACGTAGATCCTCCTAGCAAATTTTGGAAATCTGTAACTTGCATATTATTCCTCGAAGTATTTCATGCGCCGGCTCATGATCGTACCTGAAATATTACCCTACATCAGACACCAGCGTATGATTGACTCTTCAGCGATAACCCAGCCTTACGCGCTGGCGCGAGATCGGCAGTCACTGTTAAGTTTGCCACATCACGGACTCATTGTAAAATAATACAAACATGTAATATTTGCACTTTTATTACGTGTGTATAATGCCTCGCAAGGACTGGGATATTTATGATAAAACATTGCATGATGGACCGCTGGCAACTTTTGTGAAAGAAAGGGGACTGTAATATTTCATTGAAGCCAGTGAGGAACGGCAGGGTGGTAAGTTTTTTTTTTAATTTAAATATAACTCACAAACTGAAGTCCACGGTAAGTGTAGGAGGCAACACGTAAACGAAAAATTGATTTCTGCTTACATGAAGATAACTCAAGAAGAGGCTGAATCACATCAAATACGTTCATCTATACCTGACTTTGTCCTCAAAATTCGTTATTTAATTTGTGGGGAGGAGTTGCTACAGGACTTTGCAAAGAACAAAAATCAAAAATCTTCCCTCAAAACGAAATCTAGTGTACATGTGAGGGCATTAGCTGTTAGACAAACGGTTTTATGACTCGCCAGAAATCGTAATGATTATTTTGGACGTTCTGTAGTATATTGCATAAAGGAAGTAAACTTATTAAATGCTGATCCACATGCTTATTTTATGTGCGTGAAAGCACTGCACCAGCCCCCAAAGAATACAGGATCATAAATCATAGTCAGGCATAAATTATAGATGATCAGCGATGCGAACTATTTTTAGTTTTCTTCCAAACAGTGACGAGGAATACAAATGTTCAATGGAAGAATTGATAATAGTGATTGAAGTTGATTGTCTTCCTCATCCAAAAATAGTTAAAGCACATATAACTTACATTGTATTTTATGTTTTAAGGATTTACAGATAATCCGCGCAAGCAAATACGTCCCTACTGATTCTATGAGTATCGGAGTTTTAATCATGTGACAATGCCGCTTATTTGTTCGTAATAGTTGTTTTCAAGCAAAATGAAGTGAAACTAGTGTGCCACCGCGAGATAGGGTGGTTGGAAAGAGCTATTCTCTGGCTTTGTCCATGGGCCCAAGAAGTAACCGTTTTTCAGCGTGCTCTAGCGCCTAAACCGTTTCTCAGAAATTAAGAGTTAAAGTATGTATTTTGTAGGAAATTTTATCTACTTTAATTTTGTAAAAAAACAATTTTTTGGATAAAACAAAAAGTTTTGAAAATATTAGCGAAAAAAGGCTAAAGTTTTTAGCGTTTTATTAATGTTTTTGCAATTTTCTCTACGAAGCCGACCTTCTTGGGGGGTGGCAAACATCACATTCGAATTCAGTCCCCTCAAAAACATATAAAACCGTTGAGAAAAAACTTCCGGTATTCTTTCCTTTAGTCAGATATACCTTTTGAGCACCAATTGACTCTATTAGTAGTCCGAATCCACGTTATATAGATTCCTGATACTGATAAACAATTGAGAGCAAAACGTCTGTCTGCCCGTCCATCCGCCCGTCCTCCCGTCTCTGGTCTCAAAACTGGCTCCAAAGTTTTTGATAGGACTTTGTCCCCGAATAGTGAATAGATCGCTTAAGACAAGGTTTCATTTTTTTTAATCGGTTAAATTCGAAACTTGCTTTCGAAAATTCGAGAGCAAAAACTCAGAATATTTCGGGCATCATTCTCCAACTACGATATTGAAGATATGGGATTTTTCCTGAACTACATCTGTTGTTCAAAAACAGATCTTGAAGGAAAATCAAGGACAATTTTTCGAAAATGTGAGTAGTTTTTCCCGAAATTTTGCGTGAAATATAGGTACTTTGTGAACTGTTATTTTCACAAAAATGACATACAAAGTTACACACAAAAATCACAATTATTTTCCCATTTTTTGAAGGACGGTGAAAAAAACTGGTATTGGTCTCATTTTCAGCGAACTCTGCAATTTCAAGAATTGCAAATATCGTCTCCTGTATTATTTCAGTAGTATACCTTTTTTTGTTTCCTTATGCGTGTAACTATTCAATTAACGTTTTTTCATGGTCTATAAGGGCTGTGTACTTAATTGTGGAGGGATGTGGATGTTCAGTGAAGAGTGAAGACTGTGTTTGTGTTTTACCTGTACCAATATTTTCATTATCATTCGATGAAATTTTCAAGTCAACGGATTCAGACACGTAGCTTTCTCAAAAGTAAAAAGCTAATATTTTTGTGTCTATCACGAAAAACCAAAACCTAATTGACAAAGAATATTGAATAATTACTTGAAATGTCTTTCAGTAAGTGTTGGGAATCGTTCCAAGCAAATTCCCCATGATATTCAATAAATATTTATTGAAAATTTCTTTTATACATTAATTGCATTGTTTTTATTTTTATTTGTAATTGTGTTAGTACATTGCAAGTTACCTTTATAGATTTTAAATAAATAAACACGTTCCGTTAACTACTTTCCCTCTTAGAATGAAAATAGAAGGATAGGGATGAGTGTGGGGGTCTAACATGCGAAAGTTCTCGCGCGGGTACGCAGAGGTAGTGGGGGAAAACTTGTGCTATGGCACAACACAAAGAACAAACTTTTTATAGTAGCTGAAGTAAAATACCTTGAAATAAATGGAAAACAAAAATCAAAACGCGCTAGCCTACAATACTACGTGAATCAATTAAAAAACAACTAAATTTAAAATTATAGAATGAATAGTGCAAGTCACCCGACAACTGCCAACGATCGCTGTCCAAACGCACGATTTAAATGTTGGCGGTATTTGGTAGTATGTACACCAACGCCCAGCTGCAAACTCATATGGTAAATAAAACACTGTTTGATATTAAACTCAAGGTGTCGGTTCGTTAAGATATTAAAAATGCAAACATCGTTTGAGCAACATTCCCATGTACCGAAGTGGGCTTACTAATGCCTACTAAATTGTTTCTAATGCTAACAGATGGTATTTAGTACTCAAAGGTGAAAACATTAGTTTGATTATTTGTTGGCTTGAAATTGTTTTTCTTGAGGTACGTAAGAACGCAGAAAATTATTCAATACTTTTTAGTAAACAAATAATTTTTCAATTTTCTCAGCCCAGCAAGCTCGCACCCTGACTCTCCAAAACCCACTCGGTTCTTCATAACAAATCAAGGAAAGTTAAATAATATTGCAATGAGTAGGTCTGTTCTTGCCCGATCCGGTATTTTCGCACTACTTTACTTGGCTTTCTCAAGAGTAAAAACCTTTTCTATTATTTGACTATCAAGGAAAGCGAAAAGCTAACTCTCAAGGAAGATTGAAAAATGTCTTCAAATGTTGTTTTGAAAGAAGTATGAATTGTTCCAAGAACATCTCTCTATAGAGACATTATAATGTTGAATAAACTTTAATTGAAAATTTGTTTCAAACATCCATTGCATTGTTATTTTGTTTGATATTCTGTAAGTATATTAGTAGTTACTCTCCTTTATGGAACGAATAGACAAATGGATAGGGAAAGGGTGGGATTTAACATGCGAGAGTTCTCGCACGGGTACGCTAGTTAAAGATAATGCAATAAATTTTGTACAGTTATGTTACCATTTTTATGCTGCATTTTTATGTAGTACCCCATCAGAAGAATGTAGTACTGAATAGGAATTGGATATGAATTCTATGTTAATGGTATCTTATTTTGCGTTCAGAAGAGGAAATTTTATCTAGGATATACAGTTTTGTATCAAATGATTTTGTTGCTATTTAATGTGAATTATGTGGAGGTTTTAAAGAAGTAGCAAGTCGTGCTTGAATTGGCGAGTGTATTTTTAAATGTTTCTCAAATACCCGTTTGAGAGTTAATATTAAATGGGCACCAGAGATTAGAGAAAAGCGTAGAATTAATATGGTGATGTGATGTTACTTTGTGTCATCAAAATATTTGATCCTACTACGTGTACATCGGTCAATCTGGCGAAGCAATATCGTTGAAGAGGACACAATAAACTTTCACAAACAGCAAAATTATTTCAAAAACAATCCGGGTGCCCATTTAATATGGACCCAGAATGAATGTGTTTTCTCGTATTAACTTAATTATATTCAGTATGTGTATGGGTGTTTGTAAGAAAGTTTTATTTGAAGATTTTCTGCTGAGTTCAACAACGACGTTCAAATTTTTGTGTCAGATATTGTTGTCTTAGAAGATACAAAAATATGGAATACATTTATGTATACTTGTTTTATTGAATCAATCATTTTTTAGGATTGTGGGAGACATTGTAAAATTAATTGGTACAGAAATGTCTTCAAAGAATTAATGGGCTTCCTACTCCCGCGGAAAAAGAAACTAACTTAACATCTAGTTCCTGTATCACGAGAAATCAGAGTTTGTAGACACATTCTTTGTTTTAGGTCTGGATCTTAGTAACTCTGCACGATCTTGTTGCAAATTTAGATCACAAACCACAGCCATGTTGGTTTAAACAAATTTGTGTTTATGCTAAAGTACTATCAACTTAAGAGGAATCAATATCAGCGCTGCAGTTTGTTGTGTTGGAACCGGAATACCAACACCATAAAGCTCTGGGATCTTACGGTATATGAGTTATTCAGATGCACTATTTCCTGCTCACTTTTACTAGCATATCCCTCAATTCTTCACTGCAAAACTAACATGATTACTGTGATTCATTGTATGTGGCCTAAGGGACTCGCCCGCAGCGTAGTTGGTGGTTCCACTATATGAAAGATGAACAGGTATCTTGGGATTCATAAGTTTTGGTTACAAATACCACTGCAGTCATGTTACCACTATCAGCTGCTTTCAAGTTTGGTTCAAAAGAAAAAACGGTCAAAACTAGTGGTTCTAAAAGAGCACGTACTTTCTCGCCCTTATTGTCATGTAAAATTACGCGAAAAGTACAGAAATTTTCTAAAACTTGTACATGACCTTTTTTCAAAATCTATCTTTAAGGAACAGATTTTCATTAAGGGAGAAAATCTCTATCTGTATTTTTCAGTTGTAGAATGATACCGAAAAAAGTTGGAACTTTTTCAATTTTCGAAAAATTAGGGTTTCCAACGAAGATGAGAACTGCACCCCTCTCTCTCCTTCGCACCGTACTACTTCAAAACATTTACTCAAAAACGAAGGAGCCATTTTTTTAAATTTGGAAAATGTTCTAGGGACATCATAATGTGTAATAATGTGCAATTAGTGCCCCTGATACGGACTAGGGCTGCAACTTACATAATTGAAGCATTAATTACAGCCCCCATAATTGTAGTAATTAAAATGAATTACATTGCGACTAACTGTTGCAATGCATAGCGATTGCCTTCGACTAACGTGGCCATCCAGTGGCCATCTCTAGAGGCTGCCAAGGAAGTGAGAGAGCCGACGACTGGAGAAACTGGTTTAGTTTTCGGTTTTTTAGATTTAAGTAAAATGCACGTATAGGAATCACGAAATAAAATTATATAATTAAAATATTATCTCCTATATTATATACGAGGGGCATTCAATAATTAAAGAGACAGATAGATCTGGAGAAATAAACGTTTATTTTTACAAAACGGGATTTTTCCTACTTCTTAATGTAATTCCCACCAACATTTATGCACTTGTCCTAAACAGGTTACCAGCTTTTTACACCAGCTGCAAATAACGTTTTAGGTTGGTATGTGAACCAATTTCACCCAATTTTTTGACATCTTCGTTATCCTAGAACGTCTTCTCAAATAACGTCTCCTACAGTGGAGCAAACAAATGGAAATCAGTTGGTGCTAAATCGGGGCTAAGAGTAGGATGAGGCTAGTACCTCCAAATCCATTTGGTCGATGGTTTGACGACTTTGTTGAGCAGAGTATTGACTTGCTGGAGAATCACACCTCTCCTCTGAGATCCATGACAGTTTCTTTCTTATGGCTGCGTTCACCTTATCAAAAGCATATCTCAGCAGCATTGGCGATATATTGTACGCTGTTCGTCAAGATAATAACAAATAAATGCAACTACAGGACCCCAAACACCGTCAGTAATACTTTTCCTGATCATGCGGCCAGAATGGTATTCGTCAGTCACTGAGTCTTGACCACTTTTGAACTGTTCTACCCACCTGTAAAAATTCCTGCAGTTCATACAACTTTCAAGATACACTATAGTCATTCTAGAGTTTATATTAGTTTTTTTCACATTATCATGTAAACAAAACGCAGAACGTTGTTAAACCAATGTGGAATTTTCAAATGTACTCGTCATCTTAACTTAATTTGAGGATATGAACACAACAATGCTGATCATCCAGATGGTCAGGTCTCATCCCAGTGATGCCAACTTACAGTCATAAAATTACCAAACTTGTCCTACCAACTGTTTTTTCTCCAGACCAGTTTGTCTCTTTAATTATTGAATGGCCTACGTACTTCATAAATAAGAATTTGTTACAATGATTGTAGAATAATTTGTTTGAGAGTGAATTGTCATAGGGCGGGCAGGCAGGCATCCTTCATACTTGTGTGTAGTCCTTAGTGGCAAATAATGGTATTTCTTGTAGCTATAGCTGTGTAGAAATAACACAATTTCTAAAATGACAACACAGGCAGCTCGATGTTTGGTTGAATTTTGCGAAGCTCAATAATCTGCATAAGAAACAATTCTCTGTGTAGTATCGCTCTTTTGTTAACAGCCATGTGGCTGGTTGGCAGCAGCTCTCCCTGCTCCTCGATCATCCGCTTTTCGCTGTAGCTTGCAATACGAAGAACAGCCCATATCTTGCAGTAGCTGTTTCTTATACTCCTGTGTGTAGTAACTTGACAAAATATGAATACAATTAGGTTTTCATCATCACTCTATTAGTATATCAGTCATTTATGAAATGTATTAATTTATTATGCCTGAATAGGTATTTTGTAAAAGTCTTTACAGCATTTTTGGAATTCTATTAATTTTTTGATAATTATTAAGTTTTATGGTCAAATACGTGGTTCGACCTCCATTTACACCTTTGTATTTTTGAAAATAAAAAAAAAGTACCTTCTATATGAACTATATTTTTAAGGCATTCCAGACCATATTTTCACACCTCTGACGCATTGGGAAGCTGCATGCTGTTTTAGGGAAGGATAATGTTTTAGTAGGGTTTTTATATTACGTAACTGTTGCCAATAGAAACGTTGCCAACAATGTACCAAAAGCTTTTTTTGAACCATAATATTGGGAAAGTGTTATGTGAAAGCAAAATATCCATTACTGTGATCAGGTAAAAATACATTCTTAAACAGCGATCATTTTCAAACTTAGAGAATCTGGAGTCAAGTGATTTGTTTTCATTCCGAGATTCAATATTTAGAGGTGTTACTGCTCACGCAAAATATATATTTTTGTACGAACTTACATAATTAAACTATCCTGATGCTATGGAGTTTAGACAATAATTAAAAGTAGAAATGAGGGTGATGTTGGGCTGAGCTGATGGACATCGAAATGAACATCGGTAGAGTATTTTCCCACCGGAACCGCCGCCGCCTCCACCGCACCGCCTTGCTAACCGCGCGCCGCCGCCGAGCTGCCGTGGGCGCGAGCGCGGGCGGGCGGGCGGGCGATTTACAAGCGCGCCGGGCTGCGGTTACTTGGGCGTGTAATTCTTAAAGCGCTCGTTGCTCGTGAGTTACGGGCGTGCGTCGTGCAACTTCTGTGGCAGGGGGCTCCTAGCACGGCGCGCCTCTCCCGCCCCCGCCCACGCCCACGCCGCCCGCTCCCCGCCCTCGCCACGCGGCGCCCTCCTTTGCGAAAGACACCGCCGGCGCGCCGTTCCCCGCTCGCTTTCGCCCGCCCTTCAAGACATCCAGTGGCCAGCGAGAGGTCTGTTTGTTAATTGCTTCTTCGCCTTCCTCCTCAGTTTGATTATTTTTTAAACGAAATGGTCAGCATTTTTAATGTTATACTGTCGACGAGTCTGTTCAGTTTCTCGTGGATTAAAATGATTGATCCTTACAAGAAAATGGAGCTACCAAAGAGAAATATCAACATAAATTGTGTTTTTATTATTTTTTTACATTATTAACTCAAAATATATCTGTTCTAACCACTTTTTAAATTGCACTTTTTTAAGAATGCCTATAGTAAGATAATTAACCACAAATAATGATGAATACATCTAGAAAGTTATATAATTGTCTTAATTGATATGAAATCGCTTTGCGAGGAGCCTTCAGAAAATTGAAGAGTTAATGAAAAACGACCAAAGGTTTCGTAACTTTTGTAGCCTTGTTACGGTTTTTTAACTTTGTTGTTTTTGTAAAGAAATAATATTTTCACTTGGCGATTTTCCCAAATTCCAAAAATATAGAAAAAGACAATAAGGGCAAAATTATTGCGAAGTTAATGAATTTCAAATTTGAAATATCAAATATATAATAATTAAATTCGTTGTTTGTAATTTAATACCATTTTTGCCATTGTTTTTAGATGGATCTGAAAAGGAAATCACTTTGACTTGAATTGTGATTTCAAGCAGACGGAGAAAACTCATTTCTCTTGTTGTTGTGTATGATTTCCAATTTTTAGTAAAGTTTTGATATCTTATGGCAGTATGATAATGGCAGTATTTTCACAAAAATGTTTCTTCAACCCTTGTGTATCATTGTGTTGTGTATTCTATGTGTATAATTGTGTGTTATTCTGAGGAGCCTTTGAATTTTATGTTGGAATATATTTTGTGAATATCTTCTAATATTGGGCATCTCCAAGGGCGAGTTTGCTTCAGACAATGCATTTTTTCAGGAATGCCGTCCCTAGAAGTACGTTTTACCTTTTCTGTGTTCCGTATTACGTTCGAATAACACAAGTGTTTTAATGCGAAATCCAATGACAAAGAATGGCTGAAGCCTTAAAAGCAGCAATGACAGCAGAGTATCAAAGAAAGTCAGTTCAGCTCTCACTAGCGAGTCTCCTTCGTCTGGAATAAAGCGACAGGCAAGGCAGCAGCGCGACGGCGGCGACAGCGTGCGAGGCCTGATTTCGTATCGTGAGGAGGCGGCGCGGGGGCGGCGTGCAGGCGCGCGGGTTGCCGTGCCGCCGCCCCCGCTGGGCGCCCACGCGTGCCGACACGCGCGGATTAGCGGCCACGCGAAGCGCCGCCGCCTCCGCCTCCGCCCCCGCCCCGCCCCCGCCCCCGCCCCCGCCCGCACCGCCCGCACCGCTTGGAGCCCGTGATGATGATCGGCCAAGAATATTCCCATAAACTAACAACACGTTGAAAATCAGTGCGTACATTAAGATATGCGAAAAAAAATTAAAATTTAAATATATGCCACCCCTGTATCATCTTTATGGCTATGACAAATAGAACGGAAGGAGTTCGCTTTCACCTAAGTTTTATCAGGCCATTACTTTTACAGCTAAAAATAAATTGTATTCTAAAGTTCATGTGTTAAGAGTCAAAACGGTTTATGAAATTTCGGAATGGAAAAGATATAAAAGTGTTCTTCGTTTTGAATCGTATCTAATACACAGACATAAGTAAATGCAATTGTATAATGAATATTTAAATAATAAATGTATTGATACTTCGTAGAATACTAAATAGCCCACGTAATTACTTTTTCAATCGATAATGATATCGAATTGTGGTTTTAATGAAATCGAATATATGCAAGGACTTACAGAAATCTTACTTTGTTCAATAATATAAATTTCAAGTGGATAGATATCGTTTTTCATGTGTTCTTAGTGTCACTATTACACTATTTGTGTAATAAAGTGGGCAAAAAATTGACTATTAATTTTCAATCTTGCATGGAGTTCAGTTTGAAAGCATTGTTAAAAATTCCTTTATCTGTCAGATCTTATCTGGAAATGCCATTTCACTACGTCTGTTTAGTTTATTTTCTCGGGGATCGAATTGGAGAGGAGTATCGATTACGACTCTAGTATTGCTTGCAAGTCAGTAACGTCCCATATACACCCAACGTTCTGCCTGTGAAATCGCATATATTTGTCGACATCCACTTAGAATTACTTCATTTCCTGTTTATCCGACTGGCTTGTCAAAACTCAACATCTTAAACTACCATTTCTTCGTTGCAGTTATCTGCCAAAGCATTACCAAAACCCTTCTTGAAGAAAGCAAGAAACTTATAAGCTCTCCCGTTCTACGTTGTATATACGAACATTGATCTCTTGTGCGCAACATTTTTTTTATCGTTTGCATATTTTTAGAGTTTACATATTTCACGTTCCTTGAATTTTTTGCGGTTTATACACACTTAAAATTATGCACACACGTTTTCAACTAATAACCAACCATAGAAATATTTAAAACAATTTAAGCCTTCTAAAAGTTCACCACAGTACGATTTCCTAGACCAAGTCTGAATATAAATATTCTATAACTCAGTTTTTTTCTTTCTCTTTCAAATTTTATGTTTGGTGTATATTGTTATGTGTTATTGTTGGTGTATATTGTTATTGTTTGGTGTATATTTGTTATGTTTGGTGTATATTGTCTCCTTTTTTATTAGTAAAACGTAATAAAAACAATAAAAATCATTGGCACAACAATGGAGTTTGTCTCTTGATCTTCCCCTGAATCCTTTGGCTTTCACGTACGCAACATGATAGTGGCTTACTTGACAGTAGTTTCAGAAATATACTTCAGTTAATTTTTATAGGTTCCACCTTATATCAATTATAGAAATTAAATTAGAGTATCAGCTTTTGCCAGTTGCTAGCATTATCTCATAATTTGGTGTTTAGAAACATTTGCTCTATGATATCTGTACAATTCTGATTATCAACTATGGAATATGTGTGCAAAATTATATTGACGTGAAGAGCAGTGAAAATAAATTTCACTGCGAGACTTAGTAGTATTACATAAATTGCTCTCAAGCAGTTTATGTACTACAAGACATTTTACGTGAATAAAATTGTTTCATTTATACAAGGTGTGTCCAAAAAGTCATGAAATACATTTTTTTTAAAAACAATTATTGGCGATAAATACACAAAGCTTTAAAATTCTTCAAAGTAGTCACCATTAGCATCTGCACATTTTTTTCAGCGCTTCACCCATGATTGGTAAGCCCCCCTGGACCTTCTCAGCCGGAACCTCGTTTAAGAACGTTGTCACAAGCCTTTTGGATGTCCTCAATGTCTCAAACGGGGTTCTTTGAGCACGGTTTTAATCCTGGGAAACAGGAAGAAGTCCGGTGGAGAGGGGTAAGGACTGTAGGGTGGCTACGGCAGTGTTCCCAGGTTGTGCTTGGCCAAGTACTCGCGGTCTCGCAGAGATGTGTGGCTCGGCGCGTTGTCGTGATGCAACAGCCACGTACCGGCGACGTCTTTTCGCACTCGGAGGACCCTTGTTCTTAATCTTTCCACGACATCTACGTAGAAGGTGTCGGCTAAAAACCGAACACTCAGTCTCTGGTCAGAATTCATCAATTCACGAACACGATTCACATTGGCTTCGTTTCTGCTTGTTGATGGTCTTCCAGAACGAAGGTCATCGTCCACCCCTTCCTGGCCATCCTTAAACTTCTTCACCCACCTCGTAACTTGCACATAACTCATGGCAGACTCTCTGTAGGCTTGCTTTAACACTGCGTGAGTCTTGGAAGGCGTTTTATCGAGCTTCGTGCAAAACTCGATCGCCCAACGTTGTCCGACCGAATCACTCATCGCGTGTCGTGACGAGGGTCGCGAAACAGAGGCGCACTTATTCAACGATGCTGATGCTACCGTTGCTCGGAGCAGACTGCGCTTTGATGCGCTGTAAAGCTGAGGGTCCCCCCCACCTAACCCAATCAGTCCGAGTGCGCTGCGACTAATAGTAGCTCTGCAAAAAAATATATTTCATGACTTTTTGGACACACCTTGTATTTTCATGGTTACGCGATAGTGAATTGTAGTTTGAAATCTAGAAATGATGTTTAAATGTCCGCCAGCAATTTTAGTTGCGCTCTGTTCATCAACAGTGGCTGAGATTGCTACAAAATCATAGCACACATTTTTTAGTCCTAAAAACTATCACACCAAGAGCACTACCGAAAATGCAATATATAAGTTTGTATCTTTGAAGTAAAAGACACATATTCATAATTTTTCAGAAAATACTTTGAAATGTTTTTGTCAACTGAATTAAAATGGACTTGTGAAACGTCTAGGGTCGCTATTACATCATTTGTTCATCATTGCTATACCCCTGGAAAGAGCAATGTAGTCAGAAAAAGTGTATTGAAGTGTGTCGTTTTAGAAACAATGAAGTCAGAAAAATGAGCTCATCTTCGAGGTGCAAAATTGTGTTCATAAAATATACATTTTTTATAAGCGACATTAAATATTCAAATCCATGTTCTAACAAATGTAACAATATTCGTGTCAGTGACTCTCCTAAATGAATTTGTGTTGATGTATCCCCTCCAGCAAATATATTTTAAATCTATTTTTATTCCTCCCGTAATACATTTCGGTTTTTCAGATGTAACTCTATAAAAATGAACTTACCTCCAAAAACTGGTTTTGAATTAACAGTTGTGATGTATTGTGTACACTACTTTTTTGTGAGTTATTCCTAATTTTTACGTCCACATGTTGTGTTAATAGAAGTTAAATAATTTGTATAAATTACGTGCTAGTAATCGAAATGCAATGGATACATGTTGAACGTGAGTACATTTTGTGTGATGTGTTAAAAAATCAACTGTATTCAAAGGTTTTCGTTTCATTTGCTGTGTTCGATGTCTAACGTTTAGTTACACGGGTAAAATGTTGTTTCCTGCCTTTGCATACTTTCTTTTGAAGATGTAGTTCCGTTTAATAACTGCTCAAAAAATAATATTTCGAGCGCCTCTCAAATATTTTTCGTCTATACTTTGTTGATTACAAACTATGCTTCATATCACAGTCTCCATCAGTTCGTTCAAGTACTATCACTCGGTTTGTTGACAGAACAACGGAATTGACTCTTATTCTCGATCTCGCTAAAAAGTGTAATATTAATCTCTAACATGATCACCATTTACCTACTGTAGATGTCATGCTGATTAAATTGTTGAATAAGAAATCGTTCTCATCGTCTTTGAATATGTGACGTCTTGCAAAACAGTTCATTGTAATGCGCATTTGCAGACCGTAGCCGCCGGCGCTGGAAAAGACCCGCTGAAACGTTAGTGGAGGTTCGCTGTGGCAGAGGGTGCAGTGGAGAGGTCGCTCTCGAGGACCTCTTGGAGCGCGGGGGCGAGGGCGAGGGGGGCGGCGGGGGCGGCGCCAGGCAAACTTGTCGCGTGACCACGCACGCGTCCGGCGCCGGCCGCGCGCGCGCGCGCGCTCGGGTGCGTGTCCTCGCCACACGTGTAAGCCGCGCTAAGCCGCTACTTTGTTTCACAAGTACTCATTTATTCTGCACAGTGTCGTTGGGCTAAATCTATCCGATAATAAATTGCTTAAAAGCGTCCGTGTAATTCCTGAAATTGTGTTTATCGTAAGGCTTAGCACAATACCTGCTGCCACGTAACAAATGGGGAGGACTTGCGCTTTTATGTGAAGCGTAAATCGTATTTAGATGGCGCCAGAGATAAAACGGCTGATGACGGACCCCTCGCTTTCCTGCTAAACGTCTGGGGACGTAATTTTCCACGCGTGCGTCGCCGCGTATTCTTGCGCACGCCGCCGCCGCCGTCCCCGGGTCGGCGCTTCCTTCGGACTTTATTGCCGTAGATGGTATCTGCGCGGCAGGCAGGCAGGCAACTGTCGGCCGCGGCGGAGGCGTTGGGGGTGCAGGCTGCTCCCCGGTGCGCAAATTCAGCGCCTGGAGCGCGCGGCGGAATCCTTGACAACCTCCAGGGGCAGAGCGCTGCGCTCCCGCCGCGCGCGCGAGCAATGCGGGTTGCCTCGGCGCGCACATGCGCCTGCGGCCGCCCGCCCATCCAACCGCTACGCAATTTCGCCGAGCACGTCTCCGCGGAATGCCTGCACCTGGCTCGGGGTAATTATTTCTACGGGTGTGTGCTCCTTTGTACTACGAATTGCGTTAATTATTACTTATCTGAAAGAGCGAACTTGGCGACGCCACGGCGGCGAGAGCCTCGACGGTGCGCTGGGACGGCGGGCGGGCGCGTTGCGCGGAGCGGAGTGGCGCTGGCGCTGGCGGCGCGGAGAGCCCGGCGGTTAATTGCCGGCGACGGGCATGTGCAGAAAGAAAAGACGGACACGCGCGCGGGAAGCGGCGGGCCTCGTGCGGCGAGGCGCGGCACGGCGCCCCTGCCCGTCGTCGCCCGCGCGCCACGCCGCGCCGCGCCGCGCCACGTCGCGCCGCGCCGCGCCGGCGCCCCGCCGTCCCCACCCTGGGGCGGCGCGGGCGCGCGCGCGCGAGCTCCGTCTCCGTCGCGCGGCCGGCCGCCTGCCCGCCTGCCCCTCTCCCCTCTTGTACCGTATATATTTTCATTGATTGCGCTGGCGTTGTGCTCGTGAGCGACACGCTATCCCCTCCTGTGCCCCCGCCCCCCTCCCCCGCCGCTGCCGCCCCGCCGTGTCTGTCTCTCCGCGCCCGCGCGCCGCCCCCTCTCCCGCGGTCCGCGCCGCCGCCGCCCCCCTCTGCGCGCCGCCGCACCCCCGCCGCGCCGCGCGGCGCCCCTCCCACCCCTCGGCGGCGCTCGCGCCCCGGCCTGCTCTCTCCCCCGTACCGCGGTGCTGCTGCTGGGCTGTTCTGTTCGGTGTAGCGCTGCCTTTATTTATCCGTCGCGGCGGACTCGCGGCAAGCGGGCGGGCAGACTCGACGCGGCTCCGCTCACGACTGCGCACGCACGCCGACTGCTGCGAGGGCGAAGCGCTCTCTCCTCTCCGGCGCGACGACCAAGGCGACGGCCACCGCGACCACGACTGCGCTCCCGCCGCCCCCGCCGCTGCCGGCTCGCCGCTCCCCCCTCGCCGACACGCCGCCGCCGCCCACGGCGCCGCAGCGGCAGCCGCCACAACACAGGGCCCCCGACACGCGCGCCGCTCTCACGCACGCGTGCTCCCACGCCGCCGCAGCAGCGTCCGAGTAGGAGAGAGGACGAGAGGCGCCGCCGCCACCGCCACCGCCGCCGCCGCCGCCGCCGCACTCGCACGCCGGCCACCGCGACAAAGAAGTCGCTTAGACGAGGAGGAGAAGTGCAGGCGGAGGAGAAGGCGGAGGAGGAGTAGGAGGAGCAGGCGGGAGAGAGCGAGGGAAGAAGGAGGAGCAGCCGGCCGGTGGTGGCGCGCGTGCCGTGCGGAGCCGACGCTGCCCGCGTGCGCCAGTGAGTCCCGCCCTCGCCCTCGCGCGTGCCACTGAGTCCGTGGGCTGCACTCGCGGCCGCCCGACGCCGCCGCCGCTCCCGCTGCTGCCACTGCTGCCGCCGCCGCCGCCGCCGCCAATGCCACGTGACTCCGCGCGCCGCACGTCTTGACCTCCCGCGGCCGGCGGCCTCACTCGCGCGAGCGCTCCCCAGCAACTGTGTTCATCAAGGCTTTCACGGAGTGACGGGACTGACAGAGTTTTATGCGTAGTGTCGATTTTTTTGCAAGACGCACTGTGTTAGAGTAACTGAATACGTAATAACTCAGAGAAGATATTTTTAAACGAAATTTTATTTTCAATGAGAGTCTTATAGCCACGTGAGTGTTTCTTCCAGAGTTTGTAGTGAATTTTGGCAAACGCCGTGAGTTTGAAAGGAGCGAGACTTTGCATGTCACATTGCCTTTGTATTTTTACATTTCGCAGAGCGATATAGATATTATTTTGCGAAACTTTCTGTGAGTTTTGTTCATGCGTAGAGTGCATTAACTGCAAGCGTTGTCTGGTGATCTTTACTACCGACTAAATAATTTTGAACTGCAACTCCATTAGCTTGTGCATATGTGCTGAACAGAATATCTGCATTTACTTTTGGAAGGAGAGGCTAACATTGCATCAGACTAAGCTAAGCACGTGTTCGTCGATCTCGCTGTAAGAGGTGCTGTGAAGTTCTCCTTTGGGAACTGTGTTACGAGAATTCTGACTTTGTCGTCGTCTCCAATGTTCAGCGTGGAACGTGTGTGAATCGCCCAGTCGGGAGCGCACGCCTGTCGAGTGCAAGAGCGCAGTTGAGCGACCGGCGTCGAGTCGAGCGAGCTCCGCAGAGCGGCCGGGCCACGCAGCGAGACATCCGCCGCGAGCAAGAGCCGGCAGCCGGCGGCGGCGCGCGACCGAGCCAGGCAGGCAGCCAGAGGCCAGTCCCCGAGCGAGCCGGCGTTCACGCCCAGTCGGTCGGCCGGAGGGGCGTGCCACACGCCTGAGATTTCCGCGCGCCCCCGTCCCTCGTAGCTGCTGCCTTGGCTCCTTCACCAGTCCTCGTGGGGTACAGCCTCGTGGGGGTGTACCCTTGCGCCGTGTGGCGACCCCGCCGCGTGGGCCTGAGAAGCCAGGTCGCGCCCGTGCCCCAGCAGGCGGCGACCGTCCAGGCGCAGGCGGCGCAGCCGTGCGCGTGCTCGGCCAGCCGGAGGGTGGCTTCCACGGTGCGCGCCGCGCCCTACCCTCCTCCGCAGCAGTTCTACCAGGTGCCCACCGCCTCCGCCGCAGCCGTCGCCGCGGCCGCAGGAGTCGTGCCTGTCGCTTCCGCGGTGCCCGTCGCCCCCGTCTCCGCCCCCAGCGGCGCTAACCCCGCCGCCGCCGCCGCAGCCGCCGCCGCAGCCGCCAACGCCGCAGCCGCCGCCGCCGCCGCGCAGCAGCAGCCCCCTTTGGCCTCGGGTTCGACGGCTGCCGCCGCGTCTCTCGTAGGCGCGGCCCTGCCTCAGGTGTCGCTCCTGGGCACCCCGCAGCAGCAGCAGCAACCCGCGCAGCCCCAGCAGCAACAGCAAGCCCAGCAGCAGCAGCAGCCGCAACAAGAACATTGCCGGTGTGGGGCCGCGGCTGCAGCTACCAGCGACGAAGACGGCGCTTGTGGTGAAATCGTGCCCACCCCCATTGCCCTTAACACCCCCATGTTGTTTGTACCCTTCTCAGTGCCTAACTTTGCCCCGCCGCTCGCTGGCAGTCTGGGCGCCGCCAACAACACCAGCCCCTCTGCCGGTGTCACGCCCGCCAAGGTAGGCCACGCGCGTTGCCTCACGCCACGCGCCCCGCCACGCGCCACTCATGCGCCGCGCGGCGGTGGCCGCGTGCGCCAGCGCCGCCAAGATGGCCACGCGCCGCGACGCGGCCGCCGCCCGCCCGGCGCCAGGCGCTCGCACCCCGCCGCGCCACGCCGCGCTGGCCACAGCACTCGCACTGTCACTCATGGCATTCATGAAAATTAGTCATGGCCTTTTCAAGCATCAGGACTAGCCAAAGTCAATTAAAGAAAGTCCTCCAATCAAAAATGAATAATTTCTCTTCCAATATATCTTTCCAAATTGTTTGTTATTCAATAAGAACTTTTTCTACATTGATAACTTCTTTAAACGATTTATTATTTCTATTCAAAATTTTGAATTGACCCCATGAATCGACAGCTGGTAGAATTGCATGAAATGAAATGTTTGCTGCTTGTATACCAATATTGTGTAATTGTTTCTGACAATACCATATTCTTATTCACTTCTTTTTAACAGAAAGTTAACACGATGACATGCTGTATTCCGTACTCTAATATTGTCTTTTTAGGGCTTTATGCTGATAAGAAATTTGAGTATCTATTTTGTTTTATTTATTTAAACATTTGAATAATGTTACTGTGGCACTCTTAAAATTGTTGTAACGATTAATTTGCAGACATCATATATTTCAAGATTTACATTTGTACCGGTTCATCAAGTTAGCAATTTCAATCTGATCACACCTAACCTCTCTTTGCATATTTTGTCTGTAACTAACAGTTCTTTGTAGAATGCTACTGTACATTTGTAGAGGTTGACGCAGTTATAGATGCTTAAACTTGTACATCGGTGCTTACACTTCTTTGCAATCAACTTCTGTATTTTACAGCCAAAAAATCATGCTTACGGTACACAAACTATATTTACCTCATAGTAATTAGATTCTTGATTCATGTCATTTATATGCTAGTGATTCATAAGCACTGAGTTACAATTTAATCTTTTCTTCGTGCTTTCTTGGACCTTTAAGATACATCTGGGTTTCCATGTCTATTTACGTCTGTAGGCCTAATTTCAATAAAGTACCTTAGTTTCATTTCACACTGATATTCATCTTTTTGCACCCTCAATTAAAGTTTGTATGCATAATAACTTAATGGAGATCTTACACATTTCATTGTTCATAAATTGATGTTTAAATAATAATATATTGTGCGAAAACATGTGTAAGACTGCACTTTATGACCTGTGTAATTTTCTTTCACATTATTTGAAATAGAGGATATGTGATGATATTTTTGAGCTCTTGTTTTTGATAAACATACGCCGGTATTACGATTGCAGGTATTAAACAATTCACTCTTTTACTTATTTTCAAATCATTTCAGGAGAACAAGATGACTGTAACAAGACACTTTTGTAGCCATCAAAATTGCCTCTGACTCTTAATGAACTCTATATAAATGTGCGATTCAGTTGTTTTGGTAGTATTTATGTGTATTTAAATATTTAAAATTTTGCTTCCACTAGAATTCCGCGAGTAATTTCCGCACACATAACGCACTTGCTTTTTGGTTCTTTTAAGCATGCCATTTTGAATATGAAAATTATTTGGCTTGCGTTTAATTATACATATTCATAGCATCCGCAGTGTAAGAGCATATTTTACATCTAAATGAGGCGGTGCGCTGCCCCGGCCCTGCCCGGCCGGAGGTGCGCCGCTACCTCCGCTGCAGGTGCGGTCCGCCGCTATCGCCGGCGCGGTTATTGCTCGTACGCTCTCTGGGCGTCCACGCGCGGCGTTCGGCCGTGACCTCGTCACGCTCCACGCACGGCGCGAGCGCAGCTTAATGAAACGTTTTATGCCAAGAATATATGCGCCCTCGTGTTCAGAGTCGCGCTTAGGATTCACTGCCCTAAAAAAATGTTGCCTCTGACACTGTTATGACGTACGATCGAGTGGGATGTCGAGTTTATTAATGGGTGGTTGGGATGGAGGTGAATCTTTCAAAGAGTTCTTTGGCTCGATTTGTCTAAACATGTTGCAGCTGAGAGTAAGCGTTTGGGAAATGCGTACCACTGCACTAGAATAAATATACCGCATTTCCTGTTTATAATATTTTATCGATTTGTTACAGTTGGCTACCAGATGGTACTTTTGGTTCTAGAATGAATTTAGTTGAATAGCAGTAGTTTTTGAGACTGTGTACATTATTTGAAATTACTATCATAAAAAGACCATTAGAAAGTAGTAAAGAGAAGTGGAATATAAAATAAAAGGAGTTAATGTATAATTACTCACAGTTTGAGCAGTTACTGCACTTACTGTACTGTTTACTGCAGTTACAGTCAGCTACTTTCCGGTTGATTGTGACTTGGATAGTTAATATCGTTAATTTATTTCCTATATTTAAAGAATATATTGAGACTTTTATTGAGTCTGATTAATACAATTTTTCGTAAATGGAAATTGGAATTTTTTCAAAAATATATTTTTCTATTTGGTATTACATTGTATGTAATGGATATCGTTCATTGTCTTGTAATCGTGATGCTGTCATCGATTACATGTTAATAGTTTTCGTTTAGTAAATTAAATGTACTAATTAATTTTACGCAGAATCGTTGATTATCTCTTTACTAGTTGTTCGCATTCAGTTAAAACTCCATAACTACCAAGTAGAACTTAGAAAATGGGTAAAAAGCGTATAATTAAGTTACTATGGACACATACAAATACATCATATGATATATCACATACATCATATCAGTCAGCCATTTTCAAAAGCAAATATTTACTTACTGCTGGTACCTCGAAATATTAATATTTAAAATACAAATACTTAAATTAGAGAATGTAACAATAATTTACTGATAGTCAGTATTACACTATTTGCCAATATTGCATAGATATCATTCTTTCATTTATTAAACTTCTCTTTGTAAGAAGATATTGGTCGTCTGGTTGCCGCCATCAAAAGTCTATTTAGTTATTTCTGCCAAAAAAGTGTGATTGTTTGGCGTAACTCCTTTACTCTGTGTTTTTACAACATATATTAAGTTGTAATGTTAAATATCAATATTCTTCTTCATAAGCAACGTCTTCTTCAGTATGAATTAGTACAATCACAAGCACGGCGGTTTTTTGTTCGCTAATAGAGAAACATAAAATATTTCACATGATAGAATTAAAAGCATAAATATAAAACATTTGGTGTAAGCATATTACAATGTGAAAATGACATATAAACGTATTTATTCCTTCTGAAAAGTATGTAAGTAAACCCTCTTCTGAATCAGGAGTGACTCGCTTTCCTATTTTCCGTTATTAACAAATATTATATTCTTAGTCGTATTGGTATGATGTAATGTTCAAATTGCTTTTTTAACTTGTTCTAATATTTGATTTGGAAAATAATCATATTATCCAATTTAATAATGTTTCCGTAACTTCTAAGTCGCTAGATTATCATAAACAGACTACCCCTTAAAATTAGTCTTGTTCAGAACGAATATGACGTCATCGAACGATGCCTTGAATGGTAAAAAAGTAATTCTAAAAACTAAAATTATTCTTAAAAATTAACTAAAAAATGAACGTAAATGTGGATAAAGGAGTACAATTGCACTCATGGTAAATAAAAAACTTCACTCGTGTTCTTGAATATGCCACTACTACAATTATAACCTTTCTTCACTAGTTTCATTGATTGCTGCAATGACAATAAGAGGTGTTGCCTAGAATATTCAGCAGATGTTAAATAGTGGATTTCCGTGCATTTCCAAGTTAATATTTATGGCCTATTCATTGAAAATGTTTTATTTACGGTCATCACTAATTGGAGTTTTTTCTAAAACTGTTCATGTACTTCATTCATACCTCATTCACAGTTTATTATTCTCATATAACATGTTATATATTGTTTCATGGCAATAGTGTTCAAAATTTGAGAAACGTTAATGTTCAGAAACACACAACTGTTTATTTTAAATATATTTACCCGTTAATTCAAATAATTGCTAACACAAGAATATGCATCCTTTCTAAATTCTTGGATGTATTTATTTATTTATTTATTTGTCAAAAAACAGTAAAAACTGTATATGACGTGTGGGGAAAGAGATTTATCTGCGCACATTTTCTTGAAAATGAATTATAGAAAATAGCTGAGTCCTTGCCGCAAATTCTACTATTTTCGAATTCTTAGATGAATACTAAATTATTATGTGGATATTACCTGCATGATATGTTTTGTGAAATAAAATAATACGTTTGCATAATTAATTTTGATTGTTTTCATAAAAGAGTTTTCCATAAAAGTTAAGAATTTATATAATAAATTCGCCTATTTTATTAACAAATAATAATTCGATAAGTACTATCTGGTAATGAATATGCACTTTACCTTTACTTTAGCTTTACTGCAATACGTTTATCCTCACAAAATGAACTCTGACAATGCAACAATCTCAGTATAACAGACTATTTAATATTTATTTAAAAATTGTGCAAGTGATGTAATTCACGTTGAAATGTTTGCCAGAAACCTCCGTCCCTTTAATTATTGTACAAACATCTTTTATGTATGTCAAGAATGTATCTTGTATGTGCATATAATTAATTATGTTACATTGAAAGTAACTAAAAGTGTGATATGATTTGGGTAAAAGTCATGTTAAATCCATTTACTTCCCAAAATTTGGAATTGTTTCCCCAATTGAATTTATTTTAGTAACTCATATGTAAGCATCTGTGGGTACTGGTATGTAATTTAAACCCTTATGCAATCAACGTTTTTTCGAATTGGATCACATTTCACATGCCCTCATGAGCAGTTGTGCAATGTATAATTTGCACATTAAATGTCCATCATTTTGAGTGCCAATACAAATATTTTCAATTGACTCATATTTACTACAATACCAAGTTGTTGAACCGAAAATAAATAGCACTCTCGAATGTGCAATGCTGGAAAATTACGAAAATAAAATAAAATGTAACGAAATAATGCGATGTAATTATTTTGATTTGTCATGTAAGCAAAATAAGTAATATTAGTTCAAATTTTCCGGCATATCTTGAGAAATTACTAAATTTAAAAGTGTTACAGCATTATGTGGTAAAGTTACGCTCTAGTTGTTACACGTTGTGACTTAGAATCAAATACGTAAGTAAATAGTTGATGCGTTTTAAAAGCCAATACCTTACACATTGTTAGTAGAGATTTCTATGTTTAGGTGTTCCCGAACTTCTAAAGTATGCAATATTTAGCGGTTATGTGAAAAAGTATCTCAAATATTCTCAATATTTATGAACCTTGTTGTTAGAATCTAACCTTGGATCACTGTAAAAAACTAGCTCTTAAGTATCATAATGACAAGTGCTGAAAATCTACCTTGATATTAAAATCGTTGAAATATTTGAGGAATTTATATAACAATTTACCTTAACTTATTTTTATGGTATTCCGGAATAAGAACAATAAAATTGTTGAGAAAAATCGTGTTGTATGAAACTAAGATTTTGTGTGAAATCTAATTATTCGATGAATGACAAACTATCAGAGATAATATTAAAAATACTTAGTTTTGTTCTGCGCTTTCCGGCTACCCCAAGTGGTATCTATAATACCAAGGTAATTTCGTGTATTTCAGCTTTTTGAGGGTGAAAACGATTTGCAATACACCTGATCAAGATCTTTGAGCTTACGAGTGGTATTAACACCAGCTCCATGTACGTCGAATACAGCGCAATTACCTACGTATTGACTTACCGAAGTTACCGGGCGTTCGCTTGGTCGGCCTGCGTGTAACCCACCCCCGGCCGTTAGCGCTAGCCTTACACTAAGCTCCTCCAAGGATTTAGCGATGGCTTCCGGGCAAACAAGCTCTTAGGCCGTGGGCGGAGCGAGCGGGTGGTTATCGCGCGGTCCATACGCCCGGGGCGGGGGGATCGGTGTGTATTTATTTTGCACGGGGCCCGGCCGCCCTCGCTGGCCCGGTGGCCGCGCCGCGAGCCACCATTAGGCGCCCGGCGCGTGATGGGGCGTCCACATGGCGCGAGGGCGCGGGCGGAGGCGCTGCTGCGTGGCGCGCGTGCTGCCAACTGCCACCGCCATTAGCCGCGCGCTCATCAGGGCCCACCCGCTCCCCGCACCGCCCCCACGCATCCCTCACTGCGTCGGGATGTTGTATGTTTCCGGTGTGGAAAAAACGGGCAGCTCGCGCCGCGGGCTGGATTGTTTAGGGTTGAACTTTTGTGTCACTGCGTGATCTAGATGTAGCCTATTGCTGCACTAAAACGTATTAATGAAATTTAAGAAATGTGCTTTAATATTTGGATCAGTTCTGGTTATTTTATCAAAATTTTGCACCAGATGTTTACATTCGTGCAACACAGTTGTTGCGAATTTTTGCTGTTTCGTATATTTAGATAATCCAGTAGCTGGCAGCGGGTGTTTACTTAAACTAGATTTGTATCTGTATACATTTTATGAGGATACTGTGCTAACTTGTCACTTCTTCCCAGTACCGCAAAAATTGGTATATCTAATTCATTTTTAATAATTAAATTTGTTCAAAGAATTGTCCGGCCCGATGGTTACAATTATATAATTCATTTTTCTTCCTGGTATTTCTAGAGCGCGATTTAAGAGGAAGGTTGAAAAGGAACAAGCATTTTTTTCTGTTTGAACTATGAGCCTTACTTAACATATATGATGAATATAATATGTGAACTAATTGTCAGGAAAGATAATGTAATTTTAATAAATATATTCAATATTGAATTGAATCTACTCGCGCAATAGTTTAATAATTTTTTATCACTGAATTCAGTTAGTATTGCAAGCCATTCTTTTGGATGATAGAGAACCGGAAAGACAAATCCACTAATGCTCCTCTATTAAATTTACATTTATATTGGATTTCAAAATATTTTTAAAGTGTTTCATCCGTTTTTCGTATATTGTGACCTAGTTACTTAAATTAACTTTTTGGAATTCATTTCTCAATACAAATGGCACATTAAATCAAAAATTTAAAATGATTTTGATTGTAATGAATGTTATACTTTCTATTAATACATATTCTTCTTAATTCATGTTTTAAATTATTAAAATAATGCTTTATGAATATAACAAAAAATGTTTTCTTTAAATATTTGTACACTGGTGTTGATATTTGAACCTTAATAAAACTGTTAAAGTGGACTAACAATTTATTATAATAAAAAGTATATTTTTATTCAATGTCATTTCAAGATTCAATATCAGAATTTTCTTATTATTTATATTTTGTAAATAGATCATTTACGATTATTTCGCGGTTCGGTGAATGTTTCTTTGCCAACAAGAAGGCTGGTAAAATACCGTTGAGATATCTTGTAGTACTCTAATCTAATAGTATCTAGTAAAGTTTCTATAATTGTTTATATAATGTTGCGTGATCCAGATGTTTTAGTAGTGATGCATTGTGAAATAATAACATACAAACTTGAAATTTTATTTTAAATCTTTTTCAAATTTTTGAGTGTAAGATTTCATGTTCAACGCATATGATGATGTACGAGTGTATTAAAAAGTTATCTCACTTATTCACATTTAATTTTCTCGACAACGTAGATTCAATAAGATGCATTTCATATGCGACGTCTCCATCGTCTCATGTATTTTTGGCCTACAGAGTTGTGGTGAGTCGTTTCTATTACCCGTTAGCTTTGTTTGATTACTGGAATTTATGTTTTTAGATGCTTTCTGCTTTGCTAGTTTGTTACATGTCTAGAAAAATTATTGAATTATTATGAAAATAATTTATTCCTTTAATATTAGTGCTATTATTTTTATAAATTTTGACATTTTTCAGTCGTTTACTCAAGGGATTTACTCGGTGCCTATCATATTTTACATTTGTATCAACGATGGTTCAAATTGTTCATAAATCTCCCTTACAATTTCAAGTGAAAATCCTATTGAATAATACGTTTATTTCAGACACTTTCAATGGCAAATATGTTTTTAAAATGTTATATTTCCTTATTTTAGTTGTGAGTGATGCTCATTTAATCCTCTGTATTATATTTTGTTTTTAATTTTTCCCTCTTAATTTACAAACGAAGAACCTGGTTTAGAATAGTGCTTAATGCTCGTCTGTCAAGCAGTGTCAATCATATTTTCTTTTCGTATTAATTTAATTTTTTAACGACCGTCTTACCGTAAATATTGTTTCCTGCAGTCACGAAGACTATTGAAGAATCTGTCTTTCCACAAAACAACGCCAAGGGTCGTAATTATTTTCTAACTGGAAGACTGTCATTACCTATATTCATTGAACCGGCAACCATTCATTCGAGCCCATTTCTTTCTCCTTGACAGCTTTCTGCACCGGCTGTCGAGGCAGAAATATGAAGTACGCCATGGCAGTTCTTGTTCGCTATATTGGGACATGCTAATTCGTCCAACGTTAATTTCGGGCATTGCATGCAAGAGTGTATTTATAAAGTGTATTGACATTATAGAGGTGCTGGGTTATTTGAATATGTTAATTCACGTATATTAGGACGGCGTGCGCCAATTAGTCAACTGGAATGTGTTGACTTATAATTACTAGGCAACATCAATATGCGCCCGCTTTCTATGCGGCTGACACGCGGCTGACTGCCCGGCGCCTACGCAGGGGCGACGGGCATTTTCAATTCGGACAAGAGTGATTTACGTTCTCCGTAGTCTGTTTCCAAATTTTTATGATGGCTCATCAAATGAATATTGTAGCGTTTTCGTGAGTTCTAAAATTTTGTACGAATAATATTTGTTTAAGATTTATTATCGCACCCGAAGACAAATGCGTTAATTATTTCATCTGGAACAATTTTAATTTTTGAAGTAAAGTAGTTCGTTCGTTTTCTGCGTTGGTTTTACGCCTTCTGTAATTTCAGATCTCGTCGAGTCTTTCCTGTTCCTTTGATATCAAGAAGCGCATTAGGTTTCCTTTTAGTATTTTTTTAAAGCAGGAAGATACACAAAAGAAAGGATATATGTATGGTGCAGGTTTTCTAAACAATTTCATGTGTTATCAGATCACGAGGAATCCTGCATTTTCAAAACAAAAGGATTAGTGTTGGAATAAATGATAATTGACAACTATGTTATTATGAATGAAGGGTAGGTGGGGTAAAATTCCGCATTTTTTGGGTTTTTGGATAATTGTGGCGTCATAAAACATTTTATTCATTCGAAACTGGCGTTCCGTTTTAGACTGACATTCCCTCTAACAATTCCAATGACCAAAAAGTATCAGGATGCCAAAAAGTATCCTATCTTTTTAGGAGTTATTTTCCCCAAATTTGCATTTGCGGACTTTTGCTTCTTTTCATGGGGCAAACGTCCCCAGCGTCGAAAGTGTACGTCAACAGTATCAACAAAAGTAATGAAACAAAAGTACACTCATTCATAAAAGAACATGTAATAAAACAAATTTAGAAAAGAAAATACATTTTTCATACAATGGTTATAATCAATAATCAATAAATTGTAAAATTGTTTAAGATATCCTGTGTTAACGGGTGCAAATTAATGTTCTTCCTTGTGTACGCTCTACAAAAGATTGATAGGTCATGTAAACAATTTAAAAATGAGGTTTTCTCAAAAGCAAATGAAAAGGAGTCCTCTTCTACTTCAATTTTTCAAATGGGACAAGCCTCCACCTGCGGACGCTTGCCCCATTCAGTGTGCGGAATTTGGCCCATGTTAACAAATAGATAAATACTGTAGGAAACAATAACTAATGTGTAACGTCAACACGAGAGACTAGTTTTATTTCTACAATATATTATTTCTCCTTTGGTATAACTCGGTCAAAAAATGCAATTACACTAATTAACGACTTAATTTGTACAAAAATTATATTGAAACAGAAGAAAATGAACTCATTTTCTCGGCGATAGGCCAAACAAAAGCAACGTAACTTTATAGGAAATTAACACTCATTGGCGGGAATTAGTGTTGCCACTCCCAGCTCAAAAATCGGTTTCCCTCCTAATTTTCAAGTATCGCAAAAGTTTTTCTCATGCCGACCTTTACCCCATCTTCCCTAATAATAAAGAATATAATTATTTTCATACGTAATTCCCCGTGAATGAGTGACATTCTGCGAGTAAATTAATATACTCATTAAACTATTTAATAAAAATCACGAAAAAGTATGTAATTTTCACTCGCCACTTTTTGGTGCAACTTCCTCGTGAAGTGATTTTGTGCAAGACAAGATTGTTATACTGAAAAAAAAAAGGATTCAGAATATTTCGCTTATATAATAAACTACTTATTTAGCAATTATCAGAAACAGGTTTGTAAATCTCTCACAACATTACAAGAAACAACTAGTGGTGCTAAAACAGCACGTACTTTCTCCCCCGTATTTTCACGCAAAATTACGTAAAATTACAAATTTTCGAAAAAATATGCATGATCTTATTTGAAACGCTATCTTTCGCAAACATATTTCATTAAGCAAAAAAATATCTATTTTTAATATTTTAGTTGTGGGAAAACTCCGAAAAAAATTGTACTTTTGCCTTTTTCGGAAAATTAGTGTTTTCAACAAACTTGAGCCCTGTACCATTCTCTTAAACGTCATTCTCACTATTCAACACCAAAAGTAAAACAAAAACAATGGAGCCATTTCTTTGAAAATTTGGAAAATTTCGTAAGTATCCCCCCAAAATAGAAATATTGTTTTCAAGTTCAAGAGGCCGCGACATCAGCCAGATCGATAGGAGATTATCCGTTTTGGAGAAAATTGGCCGAACAGTTTAGGCGGCAGCGTTGTTCACAGACCGGCAGACAGACCGACAGACGTTTTGCTGTCATTCGATTTTTCGGTATCGGGGTCCCACAAAATATGGATTCTGGCTATACCACGTGATAGATTTTTTCTAAATTTAGCAACTGGATTTATTCACTTTTTCGTTACCAGGGCCCTGTAATAAGGTTTTTTCTGCCAAAAATTCGCCGTTTCTTCGCGCGGCATTACATAACTTTCTCTCTTCTTCGTAGGGAGAAAGTAGAAAGGATAATAAATTAAATGAGCTTTTATTAAAATAACAATTACAATAACCTAGTCTTTGGACAGGTTTTAAATCTCTTCATTTGATGTTTGTGATGAGTGATCATCATTTTTTTTCTAAGACCTTCTAGAACTGTTTTCAAACGATTTCTGTGTTGTTTTTTATTTGACTATCTGGCTACATTTAATTATTTTTTCGTCTATTTTCCTGCGCATAATTCACCATTTGAAATTGCTTGAATACTTACAGTGTGTGTTTTCACAGAACAATATGTCTTAATTCATTTAGTATTTAACAGAAAACATATTTGAATAAGAATGATAGCAAGTGTACGTAGCGTGATGATAATTAATCGGAACATTTGATATTTTTTTGCTGATATGCAGCTAAAATTCTCTGAAGTTTGAATGTATTCTTTCTTACGATTGGTCATTCAGCACATAAGTGAAACAGTTATTAACACTTTTATGAAAACGCGAGAATTTTTACGTATTAATATTTTCAGAATCTCTTGCAGCATACTCCGGAGAACACTGGAAACATGTTGGAAATATGAAACTAAATTTTCCAAAGAACAAATATAATTACCGTATTGTCGATAAATTTTGTCAAGATACTTATACCTTCATATAAGCGACAATATGGAAATTAACAGCTCTAAAAGAATAGTAGTACCAGCCCAAATATGCCTGATAGCTCTGAAGCATCTGCTGGCTCACAATGACATTTCTCTCCTGTGGGTGCCAATGCGTCTTGACACTGAATACAATGAAGGAGCTGTTGAACTCGTCCGTGAAGAAGCGTCTACTAGCGTAGCCTCAAAGCTTTCCTGTGTATCATCCGGCATGTAATAAAGACCAATCCAAAGATACGTCGATGGACATTTTTATATCTAATTCAGACAACTAGGTAGCATGGGAAACTATAAAACGTCCCATGATAAGGAGGTTTGCTGCGTAGTACCTGATAACTTCTGAGTATAGTTGTGGCACTTCTTTCTGGTTAGTCACCAGTGAAAAATCAGATTTTGAATTTCGAACTCGAAACTCAGGTTAGGGTCCATTAGAAAGAATCTGAGAGTGCAGATTTAGAAGGTGGGAAATGGCCACGAAGTATCGCATTCTTTGTTCTCGTAAGGCATGGAAACGTTTGGGAATATCTTAGGGTTATATTATAAATAAATCAGCAGAGGATGTGAATTCCACTTTCAAACGATTGTATCTCATGATTGAGATTTAAGGATTTGTGAGCTATGTCTGTGATATAAACTTGAGAAACAGGTAACATATTTGATTAATGAATGAAAAGCAAGTGCACCTAGCGTCAATTAAATTGAAAGGAACTTTTGAAAATGTTTTGGCAATCACTTTAAAAATCCTTCCCTCTCTGTCCACATTTTTCCGATTCATCATATTTACACAATTGCTTTGTATGTGGAATAGTACGAATAGTATTCGCATGGAAGGACTGGAGGGTGTTTATAATAATTAAGATAATATTGTAAAATTTAGACTGAATGTTTATTTTTCAGATTAGTGCTCTCGGTAAAGGTTCAATTCAAACAAAAAATATTCAATTCAATTCTCAGGTAAAGGTTCAATTCAATCTATGTATTTTCATTGTAAAATATTCCAATATTTTAATTTCATTACTTCTGGTCAAGAGGAAAGGGAAAGAAGATGGTATACCGGTTGCCTGATTGGGTCTCATAGTCTCCTTTGTTGGACCTCAAACGAAATACACTTGAGATAATAAGCAATTGGAAAAAACGAGTCTTATAAGTAACGATACAGACGATATAGTAAAAATCGTATTATTGAATTCGTTATTGGAAATTAGTTTTCTAAGGAAACTCCTGCCCTGTTTTTAATGATTTTCACACTTAATTTTATTGAACAAGATTATATCTAGAGGGAATTATTTACAATTTTGAATTGAACTTGCCTACCATATTTAAAATATTCCAATTAATGAAACCGCTATGCTGCTCTAAGAAACGAATAATTTAGTATTGCTCTTTTTATACCGTTAAAATCCTTCTAATTTGCTGAGAGAAAAAGGAAGAAACAGTATGGTGGTTTGCAGCATTAGCAATCATCCCTGCAACTTACGCAGTATTAATGCTGAATTTCATCTTAGTACACCGGGTGTGAACCCAGACACACTATCATAGTCACGTCAGTCTTCCTTTCCATTTCTACACATCAGACAGAAGCAGCTATATATATCATCATCACGAATAGTTTTATAACCTTCTGAGTAGGAAATTATTTTTATTATATTCTTGTAATATCATGCCTTGGCTTTTCGATGGTCCTAGTTGCTGTTTGGGTGGATTCTTGCTCTCGCACCACTGACCAGCCTGTTAACTACTTTTTTTAATTTCCACCCTTTAAGAAACCTCTTTCACGAAAATTGTAAAAATGCAGTACTCCGAGTTTTCAAAAATAAAATGAAAATTCAAGTTGTAAACGGCATTCCCGTGACATTCTCTCTGTCTGGGCTGCAATCTTCGAGAAAATTGTGATCGGGGGGGGGGGTCTCCCGGAATCGGGTTACAATATGCCGTGGCCACTGATATACAACCATGGCTGTTCGCTCCATTTCAATTCATTTCTATTAATGTGACGGCGGATATGCAAGTGACCTAAAGTTTAATTCTTTGATTTATCGGAACCTTCCTTACATCACCTTTCTGGAATAACATCAGGTACAATAGAATATGATCGGAAATGAATATCAACTTGCCCCTAACTCAGAAGTGTTTGGATTGTTTTCTTTGCTGCTCTACTTGGCACTTTACTAAACATCCGTTGTGTAGTAATAATACACCTTTTTATAAAAAAAACAGCTTATTAAAGAGCCATCACTTTTCCATGGAACCAAGAGCGGTGCCTTAATACAAGTTTCACTGTATTCATTTACTACCGTCTTATAAACATGACTAAATGGCTAGGAGTTGTAAGAATTGTTTTCGTCTTTTGAAGTGAGAGACGTTGTCCCGTCGTAATTATTTATTTTAGCAGGCAGCTTTTTCAACCTCATCATTACCGTCCTCCATATTGTAAAAAAGAAATATTTTAGAAACTGATAAAAACAAAAATCTACTTTTTTCACACTGAAGTTAAATGTAGGATACATAATATAAGGAGGTCTATATAATCTGTTAAAACTAATGTAAAAATTTGAAATGTTAAAATAATAGTGTGAACGTGAAGAAGCTTGGACCTATTGATCTCGAGGGACACGGAGAGCGGTATGTAGCCGTCGGATTGTGTCCTTTATAGGACTGCCTGGGAATATTTACCTTGTGAGACAATTTGTATTTGTAAATTTACCTCAATTCATGTGGAAATAATTATTTCTTCCGAAAAAAATATACTTGTTGGTTAGTTTGTGCCACAAGATGACGACATCTGAAACTGGAAGCTGTCGTTGCTATGCAACCCACCTTCTCTTCAGAATAGTTTGTGGGTTCTAAGGGCAATTATAATCACTGAACAGAACTTCCCCTTGCGGGAAATTAAAAGCGTGATCATGTTGAAACAGAGTAAGACATTAAAAAGAACTACATCATAATTAGACTCCTGTTAATGTCTTTTCCGCTACCGGAAAAAAATCTTCAAATTAAGCATTATTGCATAGACGTGGTAGGCTGGGCCTCCCTACACAAAGCAAAGATCATTTGAAATCTTAATCTGTTGGATTCTTCAGGGAATCAAGAAGTAACCGAGCTCAGACAGTGGCAATGCGTGTTAAAGTTGCACTAGGAGCAGTGCTGACTTTACCAAAGGGCCCACTAAGCCCTTGCCTTAGGACCAAAATTTCAGGAAAGTCCAGTGTATATTTCTCTACTGAACCCTATTATAAAATTTTGATCCTGAACTAATAATTATATTAAATTTAAATATGTCAGTTCGGCTGTAATTTCATTTTGGATATTCATAGAAAGGACTATATCAGTTTACATAAAACTACTTGATTTTTATTTTTTTAAGTCCATTGATTACCAATATAAAGTACATTTTCTGATAGTATAAGGCGAGAATGGTGGCGTATAAACCATTACAAAAAACCTACATATTCTGTTTCGAATCCTGGTATTTTTTTTGTTCCTTCGTAGGCCAGTTTTCCAAATATAAACTATTTTAACAGAAAGATGTGGCGAGGCCGAATACAAATTACATCTTAACTCCATTGTATCAGAGTCCCTGAAAGGAGACAATGTGGTAAGCCTAAGGGGAAAAAACTGTGAAAGAGGAAAAAACCTCTCAGAAGGCAAATCATGCTCTCTAATGTACCACGCTAAAGTAATGAACTAATTATTGTCAGGGTGGATATCACGTGCCAACTTGTTGATCATTGTAATAATAGACAAAAAATTAGTTTTATAATTTTTATGAATAAAAATTATAAAATAATAGTGGGAATGTGAGAAATTTTAAAAGTAGGGGTTCGTTGTCTTCAGCGCGTGGGTAACTCTGGAAACGAGGCTGCGGGCTTCCGTGCATGAGAGAGAGGCGCGGCGCGCGCCGGGGCGTCGCGTGGCCGATTGGGGACTTCCGGCGCGCGGCGGGGCGCGGCCCGAGTCGCAGGGGTCGCTGCGGCGCCGCCCCGGCGCCAGGTGAAGTCTCCGGGCCGCAGATTGATAGCGCGGCATTAACGCGCAATCGCCTTCTATAAATCGTGGCGGCGGCGCTTCGCCATCTCGCACCTCCTCCTCGGGCGCAGGCGGGCGGGCGAGTGCGGAATCACGGCGTCTGGGGCGTGCGCCCTCTCACGCCTCACACCCCTCCCTTCCACCCTCGGCCACGTCAGCTCCGGTTGCCTTTCGTCTTCTCGCCGCCCTGCCCTTACGCGTTTAACGTTCTTTCGCCCTAGAGTCGGATCGCGACGGCGTGCCGCTTTGGATTACCTTTATTTGCACAGTGTTTTATTTTTTGGGCGTCTCCCTGACTGGCCAATTTCATGGATTGTTATAATAGCTCGACCCGGATGTCCTCCGAGGGTACATTGTTGTTTTGCTCTCCTGTTCGTTTTTTGTTGGCCTTGCCTCTCCACTTCGTCACTATCACTACGGATTATACTATACGTTGTACTTTTCTTTGCCCTTAGCTTTCATTGGCTTTCTTTGTATTTATTGGGTTTATTAAGAATCGTACCTCTTTTTCATCTATATCATTGTATCTTTTTCATTTATATCATGTTTGTCTTTATATCATTTTCCTTCAATATTTTTAATTCTTATCTTTGAATTTTGTAATTGATCTCGTCATTTTTCTACTTCGATTACAGCCATTGTCACTTTTCCAAATTACTCATTTGGCTATTTTCTTCGTCTCCCATTGACGTCTGCGCATCCGTGCGTCCGCTTCGTCCGGACTGTGCCTCGCGTCTCCGCGCCCACGCGCGTAGGCTGTCGCGTTAATATGTGCGCCGAGATGACGCGGATTATACAGCTCGGGTAATCGTGTTTCTCTCTAGTCTTGCTTAACGACCTCGGCTCGGGAGGCGCGGGAGCACGGGGAGGTGCGGAGTGGCGGGAAGACTGTGTTGTGCTGGGTACACGCTCGCCCTCTCCGCCCCGCCCCGCCCCTCTCCGCCCACCGCCCCGACCCCTCTCCGCCCCGCTCTGCCCCGCCCCGCCCCTCTCCGCACCCGCCCCTCTCCGCCCCGCTCCGCCCCTCTCCGCCCCTTTCCGCCCCGCCCGCCCCGCCCCTCTCCGCCCCGCCCCTCTCCGCCCCGCTCCGCCCCTCTCCGCCCCGCTCCGCTCCGCCCGCCCTCTCCGCCTCGCTCTGCCCCGCTCCGCCCCGCCCCGCCCCGCCCCGCTCCGCCCCGCAGCGCTGCCCGCCTTGTGTCGTGCCCCGTGCTCGGAACGCTCCGCCCTCCCATGCAAATCCTTTATTCTGTTTGATGCCCCGCAACAAGCGCCGAGGCAGTTCCCCGGCGCAGCCGCAGCCTCACCCCGCCCCGCCCGTGCTGCCTGCTCCGCGTCTCGCAGCACCTGCGTTTGAAAGGAGGCAGTTAATGGCGGCGAGCTGCATCTTTTCGCTCAGAAAATTACACGGCTGTGTGGCGGATGTGCTCGTGCACGGCGTCGAGTGTTTCCTAGCGGCTAGAATAACTCGTCGAAATAGAATATAGTGCAGAAGAAGGAAGGTGTAAGGATAATTTTAAAAAAGTCTTTGACTCTTCTTTCCCTTTAGACGTGAAAATTATTTTACCTGGTGTAAGTTTTGTAACTGTGTATATTTTTTGAACGCTAATAATGTTTCGAAGTGTAGCCATATTGAACGATTAAAATATATTGCACTTACAATGAGAGCAATCGTACAAATGTTACTCAAGGAAACCTTGTATTTAGTAATACTGACGATGGTGTTGTCTATTGCCTTCTTGTATATCGTCATACTTCAGTCAGTTATGATACACAATGGTAATATGTTGAAGCAAGTATCTCACACTTACTGAAATTTACTATTCTGTGTCGTTATAAACGTTACTTTTAATCTATTTCTAAGTTGCAGTTAATGAGCAAACCTAATTAATAAAAGGAATATTGAACGTTTACGAATGAGAATGACACCGGATTTCGTCAAACTAATTTCCCAAAGTATTTTCGTCATTGATTTGGAGTTTTATTATCTTAAGAAATGTATTGGCTAAACTCAAAGTAAATTTGTTATATTAAAGCATGGGAGTTTACGTATGAGAGTTTTGTTGACAATAACTTCACCGTGTAAAGTGGATTTCTGATTACTGTGGTATTCTGGATAAGTTGTGTTCTTGACGTTTCATGACAATGAGAGCGTTGTCCAGTGCAGAGAATGAGTATGGTGGTTCATTACTGCGATATATGAGTATTATTTTTCAAGAGTTTTTTATTATCGCAATTATATTTAATGTTTGTTGTATTCTCACTCCATTTAAAAAAGATAATGGTATTCACGTATTGTTGGGCTCATTCTCTAAGGAAATCAAATATTTTTTTTAAACTTAAGTCTTTAATTTTTTCACTTTGATGTTTTTTACGTTCAGTAAGAATGGTGAAAAATAATGTAATATTTTCTTATTGTTCTGTTTTGGGTATGATACCAACAGCCGATTGGCTTGAGAAAATAGATTTAAAAGCAGGGGTCAACTGAGAAAGGTGAATGAACTGTGATGATCGAAATTGTTCTTGTGGGCGATCCGGACGAAATGACCTATGAAATTGGAACGGCGACTTCTTCTGATGGATGATCAACGGTAGTGGACAGTAGAACAGTAATGGCTGCCTTAATTTCAACGTACGACACTGTCGTAGCTCATTGATGGTGAAAGACTTTACTTTTGTTGAAAGGAAAAAAAGTAGTGTTGCAAGTTTAGCGGTACGAATTTTTGTTGAGTGTAATTGTGAAATAATTCATCTATATCCATTTTGCGCTCTGGGAACTTATTAATTCACTTTTTCATCGCATCGTATCTTCAGCTCAAGTACGAGAAATTATTAGCATTGTTGTTATATATACCTATTCATCATACCAACTTACAGTATTACGATTTACTATATTACACGTATTAATTCAAAAGTAAAGGTAATTTACTGTATGTGTGATATATGTGTACTCATGTTTGTCCCTCGAAAAGCTTTGAACCAATGAAGCGATGGCTACCGAATCTTACGCGACCACTTTTGAGAGAGTCCGAGATATAATAAAGCGGTTGCGATTCGAAGTACTACTATCCCCTGAAAAAAAATTACAAATTTGCATTATTGTAATTCCCTAGGCTTCTGGACGACCTTGTTGTCGGGCCACGCAAGGCGGTGAGTGGAGTGGAGTGAAGCGGGCGGGACAGGAAGGGACGATACGCACTTCGGTGAAACTGGCGCGAGGAACGGGCAGGGTAGGGGAAGAAGGAAGAGCGGACAGGGCGGACAGAGTTGCTTTGTAGAGTTCTGTGAATAATAAATACCTGGGCAGAGCCGGGTAAAATACAGTTTATAAATAAAAATGTCGGTAAAAGTATTTATGCTCCAAATGGTTCGGAAGATTCAAGAATCAAAGGAGCTTCAAGAGTTGATGAGCGACAAAGGAATGCTCCCAAAATTGCGTAAGAGAACAATTTTATTCATTTCAGCTTGATTCTTTTTCTTCAGCTGATATAATTTTTAACAAGCTTTAATGGTTAGGGATATATGTTTGTTTTTAAATGTTGAATTTAAAAAATAAAAGAGGTATTAGTACGTATTATTTTTTTCGGGAACCAAGATCTACACGGAAGATACCATTAAGCGAGGCATTGAAAAGAAGATTGGCGAGTGTGAAAGTCTTGCATTCAGCTACTGGTGTATCTTTCACTTTGTTAGTCACCTTCAACTTACCTACTTTCTCAGGACCTGCTTCATGTCTATCTTCTTCTCATCTCGGCTTTTCTCTGCCCTCTAATTCATCGTTTCTTCACCTACTGCTTAATGGGGTGCCCCAATTGATCTTAACGCTTCTTCGTCTTTTCTTACTGAATGTTTACTTGCTTCTCGTCTTCGTACATCCAGATTCCTCTCTACTGCTGGAACCAACACTTTACCATTCGCTTTGCCATCAAACATGCAGTTGCATTCAGTCATTGCTCTCTCACTTGCCTTCATTTACCACCCTCCCGCCCTGTTGATCGCCCTCCCTTTCGCTCGCACGCTCTCCCGCTCATCGGCCCACCCGCCTCCCACTGTAGAGGCTCCGCTCGGAACACCGAGCGAGGGAAGAAAAAAAGAGATGGGATCTTCTCTCTTTAGCGGGAGTTTTATCTGTAGCGCGACGTAATTGTAACTGGACCAGAAGCCTTTGAAGTCGGTGCCGTTTTTACAGCCGCGCTGCGGCGTCGTATTCGTTTTGCCTTGCCTCTCCGGCGCCCCCGCCCCCTCCCCTCCTCCCCCTCGCTCGCCGCTCCCTCGCTCCAGCAGCCTGCTCCTCCCGCCTACCCCCTGGCGTCCCGACGCGACAGGGTTGAGTTGGTGAAATTACTCTTTCATTTTCCAAATTGCGACTTCTTTCTTCACATACGGCGTAATATTATTGCAGCGTTTTGAGCGAGTGTGTGCTGCGCCTGGCAGAGGACGTTGCTTTCGCGTGTGGCGGTCGCCCCCTCCCCTCCCCTCCCCTTCCCCTCCCGGCAATGCCATCAGGAGTCTCTCTCCGCCGGCGCTCCTCTGGCGACGACGTCCACTCGTTTTGTAAATGTAAAGAGTGAGCGAAGCGATCGCGCGAATAGTTGACGGCAGTCCCCGCGCCTCGTTTGTATTCCCGAAATAGTATCTTCAGAAACTCGACCCGTCCGTACGTTTAAATGGCTAATTGAGGCCGTTAGAACGTCGTCGGCGAGCGAGAGGGAAGGCGAACGGTCTGCAAATGGAAGAAAGCCGCGCCGAATATGTACAGTGATCCGCACCGGCGCGTGGCGGGGTGGGCAAAGTCTTTTCATGTGTCGGCCACCGCCGCTCCGCCCGCGTCGGGAGGTTGCTAAAATATTAAATCCGGAATGGAGTTTTGGTTCTTTGTTATATATAAGGGACATGTTTGACTTGTGTGAATATTTCAGAGGCACGAATTGGGGAAGTGCGCGGGCGGACGAGCGAGGGCGAGGGAAGCTGGAGGGGGGCGTCGCGGATCAGGAGGGAAATGAGGGATGGAGGAGGGCGCGTTCTCCGGGGTTTGTGCTTTGCTATTACTAATTCCAAGCAGTCCTTGGGGGATCGAACCTTTCAAGTCCCTCGCCTGCGCGTGCGTTCGCTCGCTCGCTCGCGCGGTCGTGGCCTCGGGCGCGTGCTGTCGTCTCGCTTCCCTCCCCCTCCTGCCTTCGCTACTTCCCCTCCCTGATCTTCTCTCGCGCCGACTTCTCCGCCTCGCGCGCCCGCGATCGCGGTGTGCCTCTCGCACCACGTTGCTTTGTGATGTATCGGACAGAGTGGAGCGAACATTCGTATTGTTCCGTGGCCAGGGTTGTTCATCTCCCCTCTGGGAAGACGTTCCTGCGTTCTCTCTTTCTGCTGGACGCGCTTACACATGTCGGGCATTGAATTTGAAGCATTTGTTATTCATTGTAGTATATACATTTGAGTTTCTTATGACATTTTTTTCGATGTGAATATTTTTGTGTGATCTTGAATATTTCGTATTGTATTCTGATGCAATATTAACCCTCCGGCGGGTGCGTAGCGGCACTCAGTGCCGCATTCTTACGTTTTTGTTTATTTCATGTAAATAATTGGTGTCACACATATGATCTCATAGATATTCTTCGTTCATTATATCTTTAACCGGATGACACTCAAATCACGATTTTAAACACCGTTATTCATTAGTAATTGGAACTCTGCAACGGTTGCGGCACTCCGTACGGAACGCGCTTTGTCATGTAAGTATAATATTTGCGTATTTTATCCATTAGAATTCTTACTGCTGTTTTGTTATTGAGCTTTATGACGCGGAGTTTGGAGTACTTACTGCAAATTCAAATATAAATGCGTGTTTCCGAAGAAACGTTAGAAGGCACGTTTGCACCGTATTCATTCTCCGACACGTAACACGTACCAAGACACTGAGGGAGCGAGTGATGGATCAGATTCTTATTAATATTGTATTTCGTCTGGTATTTGGTTAGTTATTATGAAATTATATGTATAAAAACGTAAATTAAGAATATTTTCTTCACATTTCATAACAAAAGTAATAACTATTGACGCGAACATCGAAGTTGATTAATGCGGCAAGGAGTGCGGCACGCGCCTGCTGGTGGGAAATGATGGGACGCGCCCACCGGAGGGTTAATGAAATTCAGTTTTTACGTGACAACCCAGAATAATTAAGTATTAAAAGTTTCCAAAAGAGTTTTATTCAAAGCGAAGATTACTTTAATAGTTTTCATTACGACGCGTAATACGGCGCTTTCTATTGCACCTTGCGCTTTTAGTATAAATGATGCTCGACACAAAAGTCTTACGACAAAGTAACACATCGCGTGACTTTTTTATCGTGCGAGTTTTCGACTCGTTATTTATTTAGCAGAGCGAAGCTAACCTGATTTTAATGCCGCAAGTACGTTTTAGTGCGCCGTTAGTTGGCCGTTTTCATGTGCGACTAATGGGTCTCGTGACTCTCCATACCGCGCGCGTACGCGTTCTGAGATGCGTCCCCGGGCATTTAAACTGTATTTCCATTACGACCGAGAACGCTGGCGGGGGCCGCGTCGAAATTGTAAATTTCAGTATATTTACACCTGTGGTACGCCGTTTTACTCTCCTTTCGGCAGTAAAATATTTGCGAGCGCCGCCGCGTACGCGGGGGGGGGGGGGCGGGCGCTAGCGCAAGCCCTTTGTTCCCCCCTCACGTGTTTGCTTGTTTTTATGTCCCGGTCGGTGGAGTTTTGCGCCCGCCCTCGAGCGAGCGTGCGCACGTGTGCGTGCGCCAATGCACGTGCGCCCTGCGTGCGTGCGTGCGTGCGTGTTGGCGCGCGAGCGCGCGCGGAAGCGGGGGCTAAACGCCAGGTCGTCGTGCGATTTTCAAGAGGGGCACTCACTGGCGGGAATTTATTAATGAAGCGCTCCACGTGCCCTTTATGAACCTTGGGCACGAATGGATTCGCGCACCTTTTCTGCTCCTCTCGGAGGTTCCCCCTTTCCCTCTTGTGTGCCAATTGTGTTGGGAAAGGCTCTGTTTCTATGTATGTATATGTGTGTGTGTGTGTAATCCCATTTTAATGAGAATTGAGGATGATAACGATTCTTGGGGTTAGATGAATGTACTGGTTTTCAGAGAACTGACTAAATCATTAAATGTTATCCGTTAATGTTACTGTTAGGCTCCATTTCTTGCCATCACCGTAACGCATCAGTGATTACATGAGTTACAGAATTTAATTTTTTTACTAAGCTTTTATTTGAGATGGATGATTTTAATGTATTTTTGCATCCTCATTACGATTCTCAAAACCGATTTTATGTATCACTTAAAGATTTTGTAGAATTTCTGGACTGAATCTATAATCTCCTTTATAGTGAAGGAAAGGAATTAGGAATGGAAGTGCAGAAAATTATACGTGTTAAATGAAGGAATCCAGATAATAGGTTAGTGTTCTCGCGCGGCGCAACACGCCACGCTGCTCTATGCTGCGCGACCCGAATTCGCCACGTCCCACCCCAGCGATCTCCCCTGGTTTCGCCACAGGCTGCCCCTCTCGAGTTGCAGTGTGTACCTTGGCGGCCTGCTCCTTGTGGCGCTCTCCGCCACGGTGTAGGCTTTTTGATAAGTCAGGTTGTCTTGAGTCCTTCACGCCGCTCAGGCATGCGAAAGGCGCCGCGGCCTCTGTTGGACGGGTTGCGTCTAGTGCGGTTTCAGGTGCGTCAGCAGCGTGGCACGCAAGAGCGGTTTCTAGAAGGAGAAATTAGGGGGGAAATGTTTGAAATCGAGTAGAAGTGACATTTTTTGTGTTTAATGTATCCTGTTTAACCCTAGAATGCTCCCCGGGGTGATGCGTCACTCCAGACATTTGGTTTTTCTTTTGCAGTTTTGTTGCGCACCCACACAGTTGGTCAGGATCCCATCTATACTTATAACTGTAATTGTTCACATAGCTCTGTGCGTGAAGCCTGTACCTGTATCTGACAATTGTTTGGAGCAGTTTGGGGTGACAAGACACTCCAGGGAGCTGTAGTGCACATTGATTTTGTATAAAGCTACTGCAAAAGCATGGCTAGATCTGTTAACGATGAACGTTTTAGTGGCTTCGTAATTTAAAATTTTGGATAAAGATGATCCCTTATATGACAGAGAAGGAAATGATGATTATCAAGATGATAGCGTAGAGGTTGGTGGCTATTGTGTATCAGAGCAAAGTGCGTCAGAAGATGACCGTGATACCATCACTCCAGTGCCTGTGATCAAATGTAAGAATGGTCGTATGCGGTCTTGTAACCCACCGCCATCCACCAGAACACTTTCTCGTAATATTGTTTTGAGAATTCCGGGAGCAAAGGGAGCAGCAAAGAATGTGAAGGCTAGAAGTGAGGCTTGGAAAATTTTTTTACTACTGACATGACTGATACACCTATTTTATTTTACATCTGACATACTTTTTATTTTTTTACATATTACTCTCTATTTTTTTATTTTCGAATTAACCATCACAAAGTAGAAAGTAATGTCCCTAAAAATCATTTTCATTTCAATAATATTTAAAACCAGCACATAAGAAAATTACATGAACGTTACGGTTACAGAATACCCCAGGAGAACATTAATGACGTTGAAAAAAGGGTGAGCAGTCTAGCGTTAAGCAACACTAGTAATACAATTCATTTGCTGCACAGTGCGATATTTTGAGTGCAATTGGAAGAGGACAAGCTTTTGAGGTGAAGGCCACGTCGTCTACATATAGGTATTCCGGCTGCTCCGCCCTTCAGCGCTAAGACTCACGTCCATTTACCCCATCGCACCCGCCTCTTCCCGCTCCATCCCGACCGTCGCCGCATCCCACCAGCTCTGCCTCATCCCATCCTAGCCCGTCCCATCCCTCACCTCCTCCCGCCCCATCCCCCCGTCCCATCCCACCCACTCCATCCCGTCCGTCTCCGCATCCCTTCCGTCCCACCAGCGCGGCCTCATCCTACACTCTCCCGTCCCATCCCCCACCTCCTGAACCCGACTCCTCTCGGTTCGCCCGTCCCGCCCCAGTCCGCCCTGTCCCGCTTCTCCCCTCCGTGTCCCTTGCACCCCAAAATGCCTCCCCCCCCACTACAGTCTACCTGCCCCCCCGCTCCGGCGCGCGTCTCTCCGGGCGCCGCCCCGCGTCGTCGCGCATTCCCGGCAAATTAAACGGCACTTACTGCGCTTTGTCGCGGCGGCGCGCCGGCGCCAGGTGCGAGTTCGCGCGCCTAATAATAGAGTTATCGGAACCCGCGGGCGCGCGCTCTGCCGGCACTCGGCAGCCGGAGCCATCGGGCGGCGGCGGCGGCGGCGGCGGCGGCGGCGGCGCGGCGCCCCGAGACGCCGGGAGGTGTCTGTCGGCGACGGGTTCACCGCAGCCGAACTTGATCTAAACAACAACACAACAACAAGTACGTCGACGACGATGAGGACGACGACTACCACCACTCCCGCCGCAACGCAACGGCGGTAAGTTGGGGGAGCGCCCCTGGTTTCTCGTTTCGGGGGTGGCGATGGGGCGGAGAGAGGGGAGGAAGCGAGGCGGGCGCGGAGCGGCCGTGCGCCTAAGTTGGAGAACTCGCGTTCGTCGGTGGGCGCGCTTGCACTCGCGTTCTCGCCCCGGGGACCGTTTGATTCGATTGTAATGCCTCGTTGCGTTATAGACGTTCGTATACACGGAGTGGGTGGTTGGTTTGCTTTGGAATAAAGACGCGTGCTGTTGTTTTGACGTTTTTTTTTCTCGCCTTCATACACATATTTTCATAATTTATTGTTGATTTCAGTCGTATTTCCTTATTTAGAGTTATTTTCAACTTCAAGTAGCAGAGAGCGCTTTTGAATTGTCCAAGAGATGACCAAATAAAATGTTGATCAGGTGAGATATATGTCTCTGAATCATTCATTTCTGATGGATTAGTACGCGGAATAACACGCCAGTAAATGGTAGTTGAAAGTTTGAGAAGTCATTTGCAATCTTAAGATTACCAGCAATTAAAATTTGACAAGATCATTATCCATAATGTTATGGAGCAAGTCTGTTTTCTGTATTCAAGTTTACGGTGTGACCTAATTGTTTAGCTATTGGCATTAATTTGCGGCCATTGATCAATGCACAGTACTTATTTCCATAGTATGTCACAGTTTTTAACTGTTTTGAGATTAAATCAGTCATAAGTTTTTCAATATTTTTCTACTTAGGTTTTTAGGTACTTCTTCTCCCTGCAAGCATGCTTATCGCGAATGTGATTCCTCTAGATTTTTTTAGCATATGCGTAAAGGACAAATTATGCTGGCACTGGAGACAGTATTCTCATTTTCGGAAAATCTTTTGAAGAAGCGTTGGGGCTGTGAAATGTTTTGTTGTTCATATCCTGACATGTAATACCAATATTGTTATGACGTTATTTTTTATCGAAGAAACATTTTATTTTAGCTTCAGATCGAATTATTCTTTTTGATTCGTAAATATTGTTATATATCTCATGTTTTTATATTATTGTTTCTTGGTTCTTATACTGAACACTAAATAATAATTCTCATAAAAGTGCTAATATTCGGAACTTTTCCGATAAGTAAATCGATGTCAATGAATAGTATATACGATGGCTTCATGACGTTGTTATGAACGTTGTGCACTTATTATTGACTTGTAAAGGCTAAATGTGAACAGAAAATTCATATGTCGATGTTTGTTTTATTTTTGTTAATATAATCCACAATTTGTTTTTGTCTTTAGAGTGCCACTGTGTCGGTTCTATGAAATCTGCAAAAAGGTTTCAATCAAATGGATTTCTGTCAATATAGATTATCTTTTTTAAAATGATATTGGAGTTACAACGAATCATCACTATAAATTAAGCTGGAATTTTCATTCTGTAATTAAAATTCAGGTCAACCACGGATTATCGTGGAATGATTACTACTGGTTTATTTTAATGACGAAAATAATTATATTACAATATTGTATACACATGCCAAAATTATTTAGCATTGTAAAAATTAGGTTTCTAGAAAATTTGTATTCCTGTAAATTACTTTGTCAATTATTTTATTGGAATACATGCCCAACACTTTGATGAATACAATAGTAAAAATATGCCATTTATTCACTCTGTGTCTACGCAAGTGAGAAATTAGAAAGGGAAAACTTTAAACGAAAACCCGCAACTTCAATTAATGAAGTTCATACAATATATTCATTTCGTCGTTCCATACACAGTAAGTTTTGACTTTAGTACTCCTTGCAGGCGATAATCTTAACTTTCGTTTCAAGCAAATCGCAAAGCGGGAAAAAAATTACATGAGAAATTTAAGAACTGTCCTAATGTTTGCGTCTGAAGTGATAATGATAGTGTCCTTGTTTTGCATTTTTGCAATTCATGACTTCCGTAAATCCTCTTTTACGTTTTTATCAGTGTCTAGGTCAGTTCTTTACAATACGTAATGAAATGAACAACGCCTGGGCCCGTGTCTTTGTGGTGGGAACTACAAGCGCGTGTTGGAACCGCGTAGCGCTGGCCAGAAGCTGTTCCCGCGAGCGCGAATGGAAGAACCAGAAAAGAGGACGTTGAACGCTGCGGGGGAGCCGAGACCCTGGAAGGGCCCCTGCCCTTCTAGCACACCCTCTTGCCCGGCGCTGCTCGCGGGCTCCCGCTGCCCGGAACCCTCGCCCCCCCCCTCCCCAGCTGCTCGCGTGTTGTTTCCGGAACGTCCATCTTTCGTTTCGCGGGCGCCAGGGGCTGCGGGTTTGTCAACACACCGGCCCCGTGCCTCCTCAAATGAAGCGCCGGCTTCTCTGGCCGGCACGGCGCGGCGCGGCGGCGTCCGCCAGGAAAGCTCCGGCAGACAGGCCCACCACTCCGCCTCCCCAACACCCCGCTCTTTCCTCTCCCGCCCCGCCCCCGCCGCGGCCCTCGCCACCCAAACCCGAGGCGCGGCCTTCCATCTGGCAAACAGGTAAACACCTCCACCTGCTCTCTCTTGCCGGGGGCAAACACCAAACACTGGCCCGCGCTGCGCCTCGTCGCGCGGCGTCGCGTCGCGGCCGCTCCTCAAATCCTGATAAAAGGCCACGCGCCCGCCCCGCCCACTCCGCTGCAGCCCTGCGCCCGCCCCGCCCAGCCCCTCCCCGCCCTGCCCCGCCCAGCCTCGTCTCGCCCAGTTCTGCCCCCGCCTCGCTCAGTCCCGCACAGCCCCGCCCAGTCCCGCACAGCCCCGCACACCCCGCCCCGCCCCGCCCCGCCCCACCCAGCCCCTCCCAGCCTTGCCCAGCCCCGCCGATCCCCGCCCACTCCGCTGCAGCCTTCGCCCGCCCGTGCCAGCGCCGTGTCCTCGACGCGCCACGCCACGCCGCTCCGCGCCGTCCCCTGAGGACTGCGGTCGCTGCCTGGTCTCCTCTCCCTTAGTCCGAGTTCAAAGCTTTCTTGCTGGGCGCCTCCAGCTCCCTCTGTTCACGGACTGGCGTGAGGTTTTGCTTTGCGCGAGATCTCGCGGACCGTTTGCGCCAAGCATATCCAATAATGACATGTTTTTTTTCTTCTAATTTCTGGATTATGACCAGTGCTTCACAATTGGAATTCAAATGGGTTTAGAATGAATATCGTGCTTTTGAGGTCTTCATGCTCTTGTGGTGGTCGCTCGTGGTCGCTCATGGTCGCTCAACACATTCAAATTTCAATTGCCATGGTAGTTATTCAAAAAAATTGAATTGATTTTTTTTTCTTATTCTTCGTAAAATGTTCTTAGTTGTTATGTAAAATGTTACTTAACTCTTCAGAGGTCTAATGTGAATCGTCTGATTTATTTTTTGGTTGTATTTAAACTTTAGATTTCAGTTGTTACATCTTTTCCTTACTCAAGAAGTCAAATCGTTTAATGTTTTGTTTTTCTATACATCTGAACTAAATTATATTAAAATCGTATGCAATATTGCTAGGAATTATTCCAAAGCTTTTTTACAAATTAGGGGATCGCTGTGTAAATATTGATTTCATTGCACAGGAGATGCCGTACAGTCCAGTTAAAACGAAATAGGAACTTGTGTGCTACACTTATGATTAAAAGTACTCCGAACCATTATTATTTTGCTGCCTGTACATTCGATGACTTGTGTGCGAACAAGCGGAGTGTCCCAACACCCCCGATGCGCCCTCAAAACGGGAACGCCTGCCTAACATTGGATTTTTATACGGTTCTGGGAAGGCATATCACTCTCTGTCCCAATGAAAATACTCTCATGAAATTTCACAGAAATGGATGGAACTAACGATGGAATTCGCGGAATTCCGTGAACCTAACTTCGAGAGCTATGGCGGAAGCTTGTTTCCTCACTAATACATCAGATGTAATAACCATAAAACGTTGCATAGATTTCTGAAACCGATGAAAATACCCACGTAATCCAACGATCAGTGAATTAGGCAGATTCTTCCTAACTGCAAAACATATGGAAATATCCAAATTATGGAAAAAGAACCGTAAATTTACAACGTTCAATTGAGCAATATGTGTACAAACTAAGTATAGAAGTGGAAAGGTGACTATTTCTTATTAGTTACCAGATAAAGTACCGTTTGTTGCGGGGCCTTTATTAGTCATAATCGTCATAACCATCCTGTCATCTGAACTTAATTGCGCTAAATGCATTTAGTTGGACGTTCTGTGGGCTTTCAGAAAAATTTAATTCACTTAGGTGAATTTACTCACTGTTTTCGAGATATTTGCGAAAAACGGAGAGTCCACAATTAAATATTGATGTAAGGGATAGAAAAGGGGGATAGAAATAATTATTACGAAATCTCATACAGACAATAACTTTTTTGTATTGGAGGTCACAAAATTTCATTCAAATCGGAATGAAACTGAAGATGGAAAACAAACAGACTTTTTTATATTAGATAAAATAATTTAAAAGGAAAGTGGCCTAAATTGCGCCAGACAAAACACACTATCTCTAAGTGAAAACAGCGTAGAAATTTTTTTGCCGTTCTGGAGATCTCCTATATATAAAAATCAAATTATTTTGGATGTTCATGCCTTTATGCTATGATTTCTCGCGCGAAGGGTTGATTTTATTTTATTCAGTTGTGTCTGTTGGTACCCAGATCTCTTACGTTACCTTGTGTCTGGCAATAGACATCGTGTCCTCAAGTACAGCAAGAACTGTATAGATTAAGGGAAAACGTTAAAAAAATGTAGGAAAAAAATGATTGCTTTCTCCAACAAACTGTCTATTGATTCTTCTGACTCTAGGAGTCACAGTGCCCTCCTCTTAGGACTGCAACCGAGCGAGATTGGATAGATACGCCTTGGATTTGGTTTTTGCTAGAAAAGAACTCTTATTTACGCTCTGTGCACGTGCTTTTCTCAGTTAGCTAGTAGCTGAATTGACATTCGGAATTCTACTCGTCAAGAATTTCACGCAGTGAGTTGTAATTTAATTCTGCATGACTTCTCGTTTTAAAAGAGCTTAACCTCTCGGATGCTGCTGTCGTTTCTATCTCGTCTGCTTTTTCTCCGTAATAGAACGTTGTCTACTTTACGTTGGCGACGAGATACGCCCCAGTTGCTCTCTGTGCACCCGACTCCGTCCTGTCCCGTCCCGCCACGCCTTGCCTTGCCGACGCAGTTAGATAATGAGGCACATTCGGAAGGGTGTTAAATTAAAGCGGTAAATCATAACTGCCAGCCAAGTGACCCCTCGAAGTTGGAGTCAGTGGTGCGGGCGCCGGCCATCTCGGCCGGCGGGTCGCCTCCGCCTCCGTCCCCGCCCCCGCCCCCGCCCCTGACGCCGCCGTTGCCGCCTGCGCGATATCCGGTTCTGCCGCCGTCTTCGTCTTCATCTGCTTATTGCCTTTCTACCCTTCCTCCTTCCTGTCACTTTTGTACTGCCCTTGTCGCTGTTATTCTTCTTTACCCGCTGCCTTTATTCTGTTTCCACGGTTCCCGGTATAAAGGAAGTACGCTTTTATTTTACTTGCGCTGCTACGAGGTAGTTGCCTTTTCTTGATCCTGCATTTTCTTTTTTCAGGCATTTACTTCAATTTATCTTTTCCCATATATGATTTTTCTCTGACAATGTCGATTACATAATGATTCACACGATTTGTTCGCATCAGCTGCCATACCAATTATCTCATGTTCATATTCTTATATCAGTAGTTCCTCGTGTAGGAATGAATCAATTAGTAACTAAAAATGTGTTAAATCAAAATCGATTCCTGATATTTACTGTCATAAAGTTCATTAAACGAATAATCGGTTAAATTAAAATGTCAGTATCTAAACTAGATTTGCCACTTTACGTGTGTTGGTTGAGTATTGTCTCGCCCGTGGTATTCCCCTTGTGTCCCGTGGCAGCGCAGCCTTCTCAGCCGCCCACTGCCGGGCCGGGCACCAGCGACCTTCGCCCCCGCGCGCTGCCCCGTGCGCTGCCCCGTCGCGCTTTAATCTGCATCGGAGGCTGCAGCGCCCCCTCCCCCTCCCCCATCACCCGTTCCACGCCACGCCCCGCGCCACCTCGCCCTGCGTCGCCTCGGGGGGGGCTCCTCACTTTTATCGAACAGCGGGGGGCGCGCGGCCGCTCGGGGCCGAGAGTTCGCAGTTGTGGAGCGCGTAACGACGACGACCAGCGCGCGCCGCCTCGCGCCGCCTCGCGCCGCCTCGCGCCGCCTCGCGCCGCGCCAACTCCGCCGGACCGCGCGAGGGCGGGGCGAGTACACAGAGACGCACGCGGAGCGGTTTTCAGGAGAGCACTTCGTTCCTGCGAGCACATCAACGAACAGGTGCAAGGGTGGAATGATTTTGTAATATTTCCCTGTGCGTCGCTTCTTACTAATCGTCTTATTTCTGGGGAACCCTCCTGCATTCCAGTTGATTGCTGTTTATTGGATTGTTTTCCTGGCTTATCACCTGATTCCCACTTCCATATATTTACGTTTCAGTCATGAACGTTATTGCGAATAGTTGATGTTAAATGAATTCATGAATGGAGGGCGGAATCAACGTGCGAATTAGTATGTGAAAAAATGTTTACACTGACGCAACAAAAAGGAGAAATTTAATAATTGGGGGTTTAGTGTAATCTTCAAAACCTTTGTACTTCCTGCAATATAATTTTCAACAAGTAGGCTTTTTTTTAGAAACTTCTTATACGTGCATCATCTTCGTAAAAATAAATGATGTATTTAAGATGTATATTCAGCGTATTGCAAAAAAGTGGATAGGATTATAAAGCATTTTTAAAATGTTTTCAATGAACGTCAGATGTAATTCATTAAAGTCGTGAAAGTATGGTTTGGATTTAAGCTTTCAGAAATGCGGTGACGTGTGTGAATGTCATCACATACTAGTATATAATGTGTAACGTTATGTCATTTATGATGGAATTTCCATTGCTTGTTGTAGTATTGAAAGGCATGGAATTGGACCTGACACTGTTAGATCTCTCGGAGGTGTATTACTTCTGAGAGTTTTTCAAATATTATTGGTGTATTTAAAAAGAAATCCAATAAGCTACGTAAATGAAAGCTTGCTACGTGAGAACCCGAATTCCGTTTCCCTCTGCGACATGTTGCTCTGCAGGCGTTCTTTGCGAGGTGCCAGAGAGCGAGTCGATCGCTCCGATTTGAGCTCTGCAATCGGCGCGTTCCATGGGCAACGGCGGCTCCTCACGCGCTCTCGATTGGGGCGGCAGAGGCGGACCCCACCGTCGCATCCGCCACCCTGCCCCGCCACCGCCGCCGTCTCCACCACCGACTCCGCCATCGCCACCACAGCCACCCGGCTCTATCGTCACCATCACCACCACCGTCGCCACCAACGCCGCCGCCGCCGCCGCCACCGCCACCGTCACCGTCACCTCCTCCGCCACCGCCACCACCACCACCACACCACCACCTCCATCACCTCCATCACCACCACCACCGCCACCGCCGCCACCGCCACCGCCGCCGCCGCCGCAGCCACTGCCGCCCCCGCTGCCACTACCGCTCCCGCCTCCTCCGCTGCCTCCTTGGCCGCCCCTGGGTGGGCCGCGGGGCCCTGGGCTAATGAGGCCGGAACACAGCTGCGGCGCGTTCGGCCGGGCTTACGGCACGCGGGGCGCCCCCGGGGACCGCGCGTGGGTCTCAGGCCGCCTCGCACCGCCCTGCGCCCCGCCGCGCCGCGCCGCGCCGCGCCGCACCAGGCGACGGATTCCGAGGCAAAGGGGCTCCGAGATGAACACGGAGGCTACGGAGAAACCTCCACTGGAGTGAAAGCGGTGCCATAGTTGTGCGAGAAAGGTGATCATAAGGCAGGAGAAACGAACGCAATACGCGATGTATGTGAACAATTTTATGATGGCAGACAACTCAGTGTAGCGTGTAGTGTAGTGCTTACTTTGTTATTATTAATATTATTGAAATCTTACTTTGACATACAAATATCTTTGATGATTCATTAATAATACGAATTTTGAACATTTGAAGATCGATTGATAGGCAATTTCAGAATTTGCGTCGTCTGTAACGTTCACTCTCCAGAGCTTGGAGGACCAATATCCGAAGTGTGATTACTCGCGAACAATATGGGGGAGAAATTAAGCTCAGAGACCCACGATATGGCTTGATATGAAATGGCATATTCGCATTACATGATATTAGCGTGTAATGAAAGTTCTTTGAGATAATTTCTTTCAGTAGCTGATAGTGAAGACGTGATGATTCAAATATGCAATGTTACAAAATAATAATGTCGACATTTCGTCCCTCTGACTCCTAATAATCCAGTGTTGCTCTGAACGTCCTTGTTCGGGAAGGAGAGGGGGCCGTGAACCCCCAAATCCCAATGCGGCGCCGGGAGCTCGGCTCGTACATCCGTCGGAGGACGCAGTTGCGATCAGGGATTGGTAGGCCCGAGCGGCGGAAAGCGGAGTGAACGCCCGGCCAGAGCGAGAGCCAGGACGCGGGTCGGAGCCGGGACGGAGCCTGAAAGCCGGGTTCGGGACGGGAATGGAAGGCGGCGGGCGGGGCGAGAGGTGGGCGGGGCGGGGCGGGGCGGGGCGGGGCGTCGGGGCGGGCGAGGGTCGCGGCACTCCGTCGCGTCGAACTGCACGGGCGTCTCGGCGGGCGGGCCCTTAACGCTGACAAACAAGGATAAACCGTCAGCGAAGCGGCGTGCGGCCTCCTCCCCGCCCCGCCCCGCCCCGCCCCGCACGCCGGCCGCGCGGCGCCCTAATAAATACAAGCTGCTTTTATCGAGTTCCGGATCGGCGCTGGAGGAGTCTCCTAGGACGACTGTTTGCCGCCCGCGCCCCGTTGCCGGAGGAATTTAGGAGTGGACGCGCCGCCCCGCTCCGCCCCGCCTCCGTCCGCCCTGCTCCGCCCTCTGGCTCCTCTGCCGGAGACCAATTGCTCGATGCGCTTTAAAGCTATTGTCTCGTTTTCCCCCCGACTTTTTTTCGCGTTTCTAGTCGGATTGTGTGTCTCCGGTGAAGTACGCTTCGGCGTGCGTGTACAACCTGTGATGCAGAGTCGTCGTGTTGTGTGTTTGTTTCTTTTTTCTTGGGAAGGGGTTTGTAACCTGAAATGTGGAGGTCTTAGTTTTTTGTTCGTGTTCTGGGGATCGGTCTTCTCGTGTGTAAAATGCGATTAAGTTCGCTACTCGCGCTCGGAAGGCAGTCGTACCCAGCGTTTCGTTTTTCCATCTGCTTGAAATCAGGTCTTTACACGAAACTACACGGATCCAACATGTTGTTTTTCCCAGAAATTCTATCGTATTTTTTTCGGCGTGTTCACACATTAGGCATGCGAACGTCCCCTTCTAACTTTTCTTCGGGCGAAATAAAGCAAATACAGTATTTTCGTGGAGCGTAGATCTCAGTGGTTTCGGACTGGAAGTTGTTATTTCATTTGCTCGAGAACCGCTTCTCCGTCGCGCGGGTCTCGCAAAACCCTGCGACCTCGAACCCCGACGTAATAAAAGCAGGTCACTTTTTTATGATACACACCCAAAATATGACCCCCCTTGGTTAGCACGTGAAAGTCATTTCATAATCTGGCGATAAAAAGGCAGCGAAGGGGCGGTGCGCAGGCAGGGACGGTAGCAGCAGCCGCCGGCGACGCCCCGTCCCCGCTCCCTGCTCCGCCCCGCTCCGCATCCCGCTCCCGTCCGTCCCCGCCCCCGCCCCCGCCCCCGCCGCCGTCGCCGCCGGCGCCCGGGCGTTTCATGTCTCGCCGCGATATAAAACCTTCGGGAGAAACAACCAATTCATATTTCATTATCACGTCAGGGCTTAGAAGGGTAAATTAGGAGACTAAATCTGCTGAGGTAGATGAATCTAAGTAAAAGGCCGCATAATTCGTAGGCGGGCGGCGTGGGCCCCGCGCGCGGCCCCAGCTCGTGTTTGTGGGCACTTGGCGTGCCAAACGCCGGCACGGTGCACGAAAGCGGGTCAGTCATTCCTCCCCGCCCCCTCCCCGCCCCCGCCCTCCTTATCCATTCCGCCCCTTTCGTCTCCTCCGCCCCCGCGGCCCCCCTCCCCTCCGGCCTTCCCCTCCGTCCCACGTCGAATCACGAGAATTTTCTGCCTTTAATTGTCCAGCTGCACCCCCTCCTCCGCCCTCCCATAAGCGTCATTGTGAAGTGTAAGCAAGTCGCATTATTCATGCCTAATGGACTTTCCTTCTCTTCGTCCGCGCCCCTTTCCGCGAGAACGGAGATAATTAAGTTCTAGTAACGGCAACGCATGATTTAGGGCGCGACCATGCTTTTATGTGCTCGGGTGGCCCCAGGTCTTCGTCGCGCAGTTGTAGAAGCAGCGTGTTTGTATGGATGAGACGCGGAGGCGCGCTCCGAGGATGAGGCAATTCATGGTTGTGTTTACTGTATACAAGTCCGGAACAAACAAGATGTGAGCGCTCGATATTGGGGAAGTGAGCTGTGTTGCTTGACGTCTAAATGGCTTTTAAAGAGAAGGTTATGGAGATTTGCTGATTTACAGGTTGAATAGGACATGAAGCTTCATTTTTATTGCAGAGCGATATAAATACTGCAATACGATTATTACGACCACCTCGAATCATACGTCCTGTACTGACAAACAGAGTAGGTGAATATAAATTTCCTGTATTTCGGAAATTCAACATGAGAAAAGTAGGTGCACAAGAAGTGTACATACCATATCTCGTGTATTTTCGTTAAATGCTACATATTTCTCGTTAATATCAACTGTTATTCGTGTATAATGGAGGGTTTTTTCTCTCGAAAATCATATTACTGAACCTGTTGAGAGAGGAAGATGGTTGGATATGCTTTCCGTTGCTTGCTTTCAAGAAAGATAGTACTCGCGAAGAAGGAAATGTTGATAAAGCTTACTCCGTTGATATTGGTGGGAGAATTACGACATTCGGTATACTATTTTTTTTAAAAAAAGCTTCGTTTTTATTTCTAACGATCGATTAATTACTCGTATTAAAAGAACTAGGTAGGATGGTCATTACCACTAGAGTTGTATCTTGTATCGGAAGCTCAGGGATAAGAGAAGGCGGTTGACTTTTGCTACCTGTCGAAGGCAATTCTTCGTCTCTCAAAACAAGGTTTTACGACGTTCATTGCTAAATTTTACATATGTAAACTAAGTCGATCGCGACACAGGTTACGGAATTTGACATTGCAAACACAACTGCATTCTCGTAGAAAAATAAAAACTATAAATTGTACCAAATTTATTTGCATTTAACGTTTTAAGTGACACGTGGTGACATCGACAGTGGTTTCCTGGTGATAGCAGCAGCGTTTCCAGCAATCTAACTTTGTTGCCAGTATCTCTGTATAAATATGGGGGTAGAAAGTCGCAAGCGCTTTTGCCGCGCAATCATGACTCTCAGCATCAAAATTTCACCTTATTAAAAGTATTCAGATAGTATAGACATTGGACTGAAATAAATAAAAATATAGAGCGGAAATATGGCATTCCCTTTACATTGCCAACAAATGGTTATGCAGCGCGTACATGACAATGGGAATTGAGCTCAACAACGTTGCCTCTGCCGAGGTTCAACTATCGACCACCAAGAAAAAGCGTTCAACGTATAGTAGGGAGGCATGACATGCCGAAACGTTGCCTCATCTAAATGTCACTTTCTCAATGGCCACTCATATTTTTTTTAAAAAAAGCACGCATCATTTACAGGTCTAAAATTTAGGGATACTTCGCATTGAGAAAGAAATCTGGTGGAATTGGCGCTGTAAGACCGGTTTGAAAATAAATTTGAACTTTGTAATGTTAAAAGTTTACAGGTTAGTGAAAACCGAAACAATATCATTCTTATGAGTACTCCTTTTCCAGAAAAAAAAACAAAGAGAAAATTCGCAATCATTTTTTTAGAAAAGTTTGAACATATCCAAATGGGCTGCGTAATGGAAAGCGAGCACTCTGACCAAGAGCTATCCACGAGGCTCTTTACACAATTTACCCCCCAAAATTAAAATATCTTAATGATCTGAAATTCAGAACCATGCAACCAGATTGAACTCTTGATGTTTCAGCTCAAGAGCTTCTAATTCGAGAGTTATGCATGACACACAGATTCATCGTCATTCAGTCATTCCGATTTTCGGGTACAGAATTGCTTCTATCTTTTTCCGCCACCTGCTTCAATCTTAACCATCTTTAATTCAGCACTAATAGACCTTAAATCTGACGTGTGTGAGAAGGATATGTATTATAATACATATTCTGATATTTTTACTCCCTGGATTCTGCTTCGCATCTTGTTGTGAATGAAGCTGTATGAATAAGGATGAACGAATCATTTCAAAATTCATTCAGCTATGGTATCCCGTCAGTGGTGTTAACCTCAGAGTCTGGCTTAAGTGAGGTTGTTCGATTGTGTGCCATATTGGGTGTTCACAAGAAGTACTTCGATTTAAAAACAGTATGTTGGAAGTTATTCAATAAACAGTCTTTAGGTTGTTATTTTCGTAACCACTTACCGTTACAAATTTGAATTTTCTATTACGTAAATCGCCAAGCCTTGGAAAAGCCCAGCCAACTTAATAGTTCGGAACAGAGCAGCAACTGTGACATACTGTAACGTTGGGTTTGGTTGTGCCATGTAAATAGAAATAATGTAGTAGTGAGTCAGCGGGCTACAGGTCTTGTTTTTTACTGATCTTAGAAATTTTCCACCGGCAGGATTTATCACATATCTGTTATTGCTTGTCAACGTAACGCACTTCACTTACACTAGACATCTCACGTTGGATAATGACACCTTCATTATCCAATGAAGGTGTCATTATGTCCCAAAATTTCGAAGACGTTTCTAGTTTGGATATTTTCCATATATTTTGTGTAATTTCAACATTTACCTGCTAATTATGTAATTAGCCAAATTCGTTCTTTTTATCCGTTACATGTAAAGTATTCTGGACTTTTACACTTGTGTCAATAATTATTTTAGAATTGAAATTCAGGATACGTGCGCCAGTCTCACATGAGTTGGCATGAGGGAAACTGTCTGGGAAATGTTTCATATCTCTGAAAGTCCATGACTGATAAGTGATTCCGGGCACGTTTACTTCTAAGGTAATTACTCCCGTAAGTGAAGTGTATGTTTTTATTGCTGAAGGAGCGGTGATCTCCCTCGCTTGATGGTGAGATACGGCGCTACTTACACGTCGACTTGTATTTTTCCGAATTAGGTATCTCCCATCAGTGGGGCAAGCTCTATGCTCCCGATTGTACTCCCGACATGTGTGCTAGAGTAGTGCATGTAAGTGGAAGTGCGTGTAAGGAGTGAGAACAGGACACAAATTGGAAAGGAAAGATCGCGCGCAGTCCGTAGCCCGTTTGGTAGAGTACTGCTAAGTAGGTGTTCCCCAACTATGGTCTAAATAAGTTGGTGATTCACAGATACAAATGGAAGAGAGCGACGTTGACAGTTTGCGTACCACCGACCACGTGGTCCCGTGAGACGAAAATAAACATTTGAAATAAATACTTATTAAAGTAACCAAATCGTACACTCATATTGTACGAAGCTACAGCTTGAGAGGCACAATTCTCAATCATCAACTTATTTTAAACGGACCATAGGCACCTCCAACCAGCGGGGGACACGCTTTAAGCTCCCGACATGTGTAGTAGTGTATTACATGTGAGTGTAAACGTGTTTTAGTGAGGGGGGAAGGAGAAGGAAGGGGAAGAAAAGATCGCACAAGGTCCTTGGCTCGTTTGTTAGGGTACTGCTCCGGCATTCTCGTGTTGTTGATCGGAGAAACTACGGAAATCTGGCGATCAGAACAGCCGCTAGAAATCGCCTCCATACAGCAGCTGTCTACGACGTAGCTAGTGTTGAAAATGCTGCCACTGTCGGGACTCAAACCCGAAGAGCTCCCGGACAGAGTCATTGCAGTGACACCGAAGGCGCTATGAAGCGCCTCTCTCCAGCGGACGTTCGCCAAGAGCGTCTATCTCCAGCGGGCGTTGGCCAAACGAAGCCGCGCGAACGGGAACAACGTGCGGCGCGAGGCAGCGCGGCGGGCGCAGCTGTGGACCGGCAGCGGCGGCGGAGGCTCGCTTCGGAGGCCCTGTGCGCTGACGCGCCCGTCGCCGTCGCCGAGGCGGAGCGCGCCCCGCTCCGCTCCGCTCCGCTGTGCACCGCGCCGCTCCGCTCCCGCGCCGCCGTCTGGGATCGATATGCGGACCGGCGCCGCGCCGCCGCCGCCGCGAATGGACCTCCCTTGGGCTCGCGGCCGCTGCCGCCGCCGCCGCCGCCTCCCACAGTCTTCTCTCCCTCCGCCACTTTGGTATTCAGGCTTCGCAAGGCGAGACGATGAGTAAGGGCTCAGAGAGATGTAGGTCCGTTTACTCGTTAATCTTACGCAGTCCGCCTGCCAGCGTTTTGTATATGTTTGGAACAACGTGTATAAATTGTATCTGTGGAGGTTCGGTGCTTCGTTCTGTTTGCGGCGGCGTGTTCTAAGAAATATTAAAAGTGTTTCCATTTGTGCTTGGAGTAAATTTGTACTGCTGTGAGAATGTCTCGTTGGCTGCAGTCGTTTTAATGTGGTGTTTATGAAAGAATGTTTAAAATGCCATGAAAATGGGATTGCGCCTTATTAATATATCTTCTTCATTCTTCTTCTGTAAATATGGGTTTCGTATACGATACAATACATCTCGATTGCACTTCGAAAATGATGCTTCTAAAGAGATTTTTGATCTACAGATGAATTTTATAGTCTTATGTATGAGTTAACTTCGTGAATTTTGTTTCCAATCTAGTTAATAGTGAGATCATGTGTAGCTTCTATCCAGTGTCAAGAATGATATATCGATGCCTGAGAACCACACTATTCCAAGTCCAGTTTTTTGAGAAATAGGTTTTTCTGTACAATTGTGTTCCTTGTGCTCGTCCACATGGTATGCATCGAAGAAGATTGTGAATATTCCTCTGCAAACGCATGCTAAGAGTTTATTCCATGTCCTTTATCAAGTTTCGGTTCAATTCCATAGTATTCCATGACCAGTTTTATTTGTTACCAACATTATCATTATATATTTAAATGTTAACAAATGCCATACTTGCATTATAATTTATTTCTGGTAGGATAACAATTTCGTTATTAATTACTATTATAATTCATCATTTGCATGCCTTTTTCAGTACTTTTGTATTTTTATAAGTCACTCATATTTTCTGTCTATTGTGTTTATATGAGCCAGGTTGTGAAAAAGTTGAAAATGGACGCCTGGCTTCTTACTCGGTGCTGTGTGTATTATTTTTAGTTCATTTTAAATATTAAAAAGGCAATGGATTGGGACTCATATGTTACTGTGAAAGACACATATTACCATGCTGACTCTTCTTCAAGCAGCAACTTAGATATTGTGCGTACAAATAACTCAAAAAACAATAACAACAACAAACAATCCAAATTAAAGAATTTAATGTAGGGAAAAGGTACCCAAAACACTTCTTTTTCATCTTTCTGACACATTAGGACAGGATGTAAATGGTGACTTAATAAACAATTCCATGCCTTTGCAGTGGAGGAAGAACCAGGGTCATCACGTAATAGTAGTAAAGATGTTGAAGCACAAGTTTCAGTAAGTAGCAAGAGAAAGAAGAATTGTTATGACTGGACACAGTAAGACACCAGTTTGCTAACCCCATAAATAGATGATGAGTGATTGCGAAAAATTGAGAATAAATAGATACAGAATATTAAATATATGTACAAATACTTCTCCGTAGTAGACAGACAATTCTGGAACACTATTAAAGTAATAAGACAAAACGGTGTTGAATGACTTTACATTTGTCAATAAACTAATGATTTTCTAATTTCAACTGGACATGGAACAGTTTGGGTTTTATGATTACCTTGGCCCATGATCCCTCATTTTAAGTAATAAAATAGCTTTTTAAAACTTATTATCAATTCACACTGGCAAAGTATTCTTTACATATATGCCAGCGAAATATTATGATTGTATGCCAATTCCGCATGACAGTTTTCAATACCAACATCTTAAAATGGCTCTCCTGAAAAATTTAGTTAAATGGACATGAAACACTTTGGTTCTCAGCCATCGATGTATTGATTACAATGATATTTTAAAGTATGGCCAACGTAACATCATTATTTCGCATTAGGCAGTAATAATTCTTAATAATGTATTTAAATGTCAATAATAATAATACTGATAATAAATATTAAAAATCTTTCTCGAAGAGTAACTTTATTTAGATAGTATTTCTGGGATACCGTAGCACATTGAACAGAAGAAGTACTTTTTTTCTAATTTTATTATTTACCAGTTTAGTTTGAAGGAATCGTATTGCCTCTTTTTCGAGTAAAAATTAATTTTAAGGAACAGTTTTCACTTACTGTGATCCTTTCCGTGTTGAAAGCTTCAAGTTACCTTCACCTCCTCGATCAAGGGATTTGTATTTTATAAGTTCAGTAAAAATATTGCAAAGATTTGCGTAGCGGCACGGTTCGCAACTATCGCCCTCTTCCATCCCTTTTCAATATGATGATCGTAAAGACTAAATAACGCAAACACCTTCTAATATTTCTCATCACAGTTTTATGGATGTAAACATTTTACCATTTTTGCCTAATTCCTTTCATTTATATATTTTTAATTATCTAGAGTTTGCTGCTGTGTTTTGCGATTACTTAATGTCTTAGTGCACCTCTGAACCTCTTCACCGTCTTCTGGACCTCTTCAGCGATTTTCCGTTCTATAGTCTGCTCATTTCAATCAGTGATTTTATTACACGTGATGTATCTTTGGAAGGTTTGACTATTTTTCAGTTATTCGCCATTTTTGTTTTGGACTTATTTTATTTAAAAAACTCTTGGTACGTCTTGTACCCGAAAAATATCGAATGTTCATAAAACAACTCTATCTTTCTATTTATAATAATCACATGGACAGCCATAATCTTCAAATTTTGTGTAAATTGTTTTGTGTGCATCGTCTATTTCAAAACAAGTGTATTTCATGATAAGACCATCGTTCAACGAATAATCATTTGGCCGTGCAGGAGAGAAAGCAAAATTCATGGAAATCGACTTCCACATTTATTTCCTCCGCCGTATTTTGTATTATAATTTTCAGCTGATGATGTCCTTCTCAGCGCTTGGCCCCTCTTTCCGCGCGTGCGCGTGAGGGCGGAGCGTGAGGGCGAGCGGCGTTGCACGCACAGCAGCCCGTGCGCGGGCGGGCGGGCGCGCTCCGCTCCGCTCCTCTCCGCCCCCAACTCGATACCCCCGCCGAGATCGCCGCCCGGTGAGGCATCTCCCCCGCGGGGCCGTGTATACATTACCGCTGATTTAGGAGCGCCCCGTAATGCGTACCCCGCCGTGTTGCGAGATTGCCTCGCGCCGGCCGACGCCCCCGCCGGGAGTCGCACCGGGCGCCCGCGCCCCCCGCCGTCGCCCTCCCCTTCCCTCCCCCTTCCCCTTCCCCCTCACCGATCCCCTCCGATACACTCCAGGATTTTTGTCCCCGGATCGGAAGATTCATGACTGTATATTAATATTTTGTGAGGGGAAAACAAAGTGCATTTTAAGTACATTTTAGAGAGATATTTTGCTATTTTTCTTATTATTTTTCCAAATATTTTTGTGGAAAATATTTGCATTTCAAAATCAAGTTTTCAAATAAAATTGTTCCAGTAAAGTCGGTGTTTATCTGACATTTGATACATGAGTGATTCCATATTTACTAAGAAGTACTGTAGGATTCTTCGTGTATCATTAATAAAAGGTTTAGTATTATGTGGTTGAACATTTTGTTGAATTAATCACCGACATTGTGTTGGTAGACACAATTACTTGCGAATTCGATTTCGGTACGAAGCAAATTTTCGCTGTATCTGTGTTCCGTAGACAACTGTCACCAGAAAGTAAATGACTGATTCGAATTTGAGATCGAAAACAAGCGGGTTCATGAAAATGTTTGCTTTTTCTATTCGCCCCGATGTAGAATTTAAGCTGATATCTCATGTACATGAATGTGCCATATCCGTAGAGTATTGAATCGTATCTTCTAGCAACTACTCAGATTTTCCTGAATTTCGTTTTCAGTCGTAGTTTCAAATATTGTGTAATGTCACGATGCATTTTACCATTTATGTGCAGCAAATGCTTCGCCCTCGACTCGAATCCGCAGCTCAGGCTGTACGTATGTGAAGCTAACATCGTTATTTAATAGGTCCACCTCGCATATCACCGGAGGAAATGTATTGCGACGAGGCGTGCGTTGGACGGCTTGTCGAATGAGTTACAGTGCCCGACGGTCACAGTTGCTAAACAGTGCCCGATCGCGACGCGTGTTTCACGCGTGACCCCGAGCGCCGTGCGTCACCGGTTGCCCCAGGAGCGCGGGCGGCGTCGCGGGTCACGACGGCGGGCGGGCGACAGGCGATCGCCCATATAAACCGGGGGCGGCGAGCCGCGCTGAAAACTTGGGCCATCTGTCTTGCGCGCTGTTGTCGCTATCTGTGGCCTTGCGAGGACTTTCGCGTGATATCGGAAGACAGATTGGCCCCGACCGTCCGACCGACCGACCGACGTGCGCGGGCGCCGCGGCAGAGCCGCCCCGCGGACGCCGCTCCCCGCTCCACCCCGCCCCGTCCCGCTCCCTCTCCGTTACAGTCCCACCCCCGACCCGCTCTTCGCCCGCCCCCAGACCACCCCCGGCCCGCCCTCGGCCCGCCCTCATGCTGCCCTCGGCCCATCCCATCCGCCTCCAGCTCGCCCCTTTCCCACCCGCTCGCCCCTCGTGATCGTCCCGTAGACGACTGGTCGCATGCTGCAGCTTCCTCGAGGGAACGGTCGCCGGGGACCAAACATTTTCTTCGCGCTTTTATTTTATTGTAGTATATGTGTACGTGAAACACTTGGTTTGAAAATTTTATTTCGGACACCTCTCCGAAAATTTTGGTTTTTAGCATTGCAAAATTATTAAATATAAAAAGGTGTCGTAATCGCTTATGTATATTCCACAAAATGAAAAGAGCAAATGTACATTCGAGTATCTAATATTAAATGATCTATGATTTTAATAGAAAACAAATGTCAATTTTCGGGGAATTTTTTAGAATATTGATTACCTCACCTGTCGTGTAAGGTGTGTGGATGCCATTACAACTCGGACAACATCATTAAACTAACATCGAAGGGATGCCAGTCGTAGAACCGACACAGGCACGTCACCTGTCCTACCTAGCTACATACGTAATCGCAACACTGTTTTGGCAGCGACTGTAATTTATTAAAAATGTTCAAGGTTTTATTTAGTTTGCCCTAGTCCGCATGTGGTGTTTTTACCTGGCTAAAATTCTTAAATAATATATTGGAATTTACCAGATTTTACTTTTGAAGATATGTTTTTAATCCCACACAAAAGTCAAATAAAATGTTCAGACCACCGCGCACTTTGTTTACCGCCCGTGTCGAATCAATGAACCGGCTTGGAGACAGAATGAGGACTGCCTGTCCTGCTTGGATCTTCGTTTGGATCGTGCACAGGGCGGCCAGCGCCCGTGCAGACGCCTGCGCTCCCTGGGGCGACAGCGCGAACACATAGTCACATCACGTTCAATGGGCCGTCGCCCACGCATCTAGTCACTTCTAACAGCCTCCGTTTCGGCTCCCACCTCCCCGCAGCCCGACCGCCCCACTTACCCCCGCCGCCTCCCCGGCGGCCCTGGTCGCTTGTCGCCCAACGTTTGTCGCTGGCCGCGCCCCACGCACTGCCTTCTGCTCTCTCTCACGACTACCACCCCGCCTCCTCGGCCACTCCGTTCCCTACTGTTTCGTCGCCCCCGCCTCCTCTTTAGGTGACTACCATCTGTCCAGCTGCCCATTTGCCACGCTGGTACCCTGCCTCACCTCTCACCTTTCTCTGCCTTCTTCCCATCGTAGTACCTTCCAGGCGCTCCGTTTCCCAAACGGCGCTTCCCGCCCCTCAGCCGGCTCCCCGATTCTTCTCCTCTCCTCGCTCCTCCACTCCTCCCCGCCGCCCGTCCTTCCCTCGCTTCGCTCACGCGACCACCCGCCTCGTCCTCATTATCCTGGTGGTATTCTCGCGCCGCCGTCCGTCCGTCGCCCGCCTGCGCCTGCAGCGCGCGCTCCGCCCCCGCCGCGCACGCCGCCCCTCCCCTCCCTTCCCCTCCGCGCTCTCCTTCATCCCTGTGTGCGGAGCGGCCTCCACGAACGGCGCGTTCCGGCGCGGCGCCGCCGCCGCCGCTGTTTGACAAAAGCTTTGTGCAGCGCCACCCGCGGCCGTGAGGGCGCTGTGCCCTCGGCCCCGGGGCGTCGGCGCCGCCGCCCCGCCGCCTGACCTGAGCCCTTGTCCGCCCCCCCCCCCCGCCCCCTCGCCTCTTGTGTTGCTGCGCGCGTCCGCCCGCCCGCGCGCCGTGCCCGTGTATGCACATGAAATATAAACATGCAGAGGTGATGCGTCAGGAGCGGAGCGCGATAGGGGCCGCGCGCGGAGCGGGCCAAAGGGGAGCCCTGAAATGTGGATGTGGAGGCGCTCGGAGGGCGGAGAGGCGCGCGTTCGGAGGCGGCGGAGGCGGCGGCGACGAGTGCGACGCGGAAATACGACCGCACCATTGTGTTGCGCCCGGTGCGTTCCCCGCGTAGTATTTCGTCTGCTCGCCGTTGGGTTTTTAGGCGGTTGTGTCTTTGTCATGCCCTTACTGCTTCCACCTCCGCCAATCTGGAATAGATACACACCTTTCCAATTGACTTTTTTCACTTCTTGTGATCTGTGTAAGATATATGTTGACCCCTTGACTCTCATACTTCTTGTTTTGCTCTTATTGTTCAATTTAATGCTGTGAAATATGAGTGTAGATAGTACACTCAGTAACAGACATGAGTATGTACACTTCCAACATTGAGTTTCGAAGCCTTCCTCGTGTGTTTCTGCGTGTACTCACCTCAATCCGTATTGTTATTTCCAAACATCACTAATTTACAAATTTGTTTTACCTTACGGATCTGTTTTACATATGTTTCTTTCATCTCTCATTTTCATTTCTTTCGTCTCTTTTTTTCGTATACTCAACACGTGAATTTCCGGGGATTATATTTTTGTTTTCCCCCATTTCGTCTGCGTATTCTTAGATTCCACCTCGCCGTTGATTCTGTACGTCTCAGTACACAACCGCCAGTGCTTCGTGCCCGTTCATCACGAGCATCGCAGCCATCTTGTGGCCTCCCCTCGCGTGCCCGCCCTGGGCGCCGCCCCACTTGTCGCCCGCTGAAACTTTCATCGCGACCCGAGCGCCGGTGCAGCGGCCGCGAGACAGCCCGGCCCGGCCTTTCTGCATACCAAGCGGCCGCGGCAGCCGTGACCGGAAATAAGAAAGTGGGAGTATGCGCCAGTCGCGCCTCCGCCCCCCTCCCCCCTCTCAGCCGCCCAGGCTCTCTCCCTCTCTCCGCTCGCCAGACGCCACCGCTTATTTATGTACGCGGCTCCGCCGAACGACGCCTGCGACCCGCTCCCGCTCCTGCTCTTGCGCCCGGCCCCGCCCCCGCCGCCGCCCCGCCGCCGCGAGGCGTTTTACGCGAATTGGACGCGACGCGACTCGTCGCAGCGCGGGGCCGGCCGGCGGCGGCGCGGCGGCGGGGGCGTGGCGTGCAGGAGAGGCGCGGCCCTGCGCTCTCCTATGCGGGTCTGGTGTTCCAGCGCAGACGGATGTGTCATGACGACCTGGACTTCGCGTCGCCGGCCGTCGCTAAGAATGATGTGCAGATACTTTTAGGCCCATATCAGTTCGTCACGTGTATTTTAATATTAGAATGTCTTGTTTTTTACGTTGATCAGTACTTAAGATTAATGCCTAGCATTTTTCTTTGTTAGATTTTTGGAGTTATTATACTAAATTTACAAAACGCCAAAAAGCTGATTAGTGGATCGAAAATAGAATCGATTGACAAACGATTTTCACCGAATGGTTAAATGAATTACGAAATTGCAAATGTGTGCAGTGATACGAAAAACTTGATTACAATGTAGTTTAATGAATGATAAGAATAGAATATTAAAAGGAAATACATTCCTAATTTGTTTTATTATAAATCATGGAAGTGTCATCAGTAGTGTTCAATCCTATATTTTTACTTTCATGGTGTTTCCAATGGCAGATTAGCCTATATTTCACACGACATTCCTTTGGTTTGGGAGAAGCAGATTGACAAAAAAATTAACATGAAATAACAACATGCCCATTTACTTTTTAGACTCTCACTATAAATACGGACATTTGGGTTTTAACATTCTCGCTACTGTGAACCGCAACTGTTCAGTTCACTTAGGCAATCAATCATGTCTGTAATACAAGTAAGTGGGACCATCATGGTAATACATTTCATAAAGTCGCACACTTTGCTCTACTTTTGCTGACTTACGTCAATGAAGATATTTTTTATTTTCTGGAACGTGTTTCCTTACTGCTAGTTTTTATAGCTCTGAGGTCTTTAAATCCTCTAAGTAAAAAACTTCATTTCCGCGTCGCGCTCAGTTGGCGGTAATGGAAGACGCGCAGCAGATGGAAAATCCGTAAAAACATTGATAATTTTGTTTTCTAATATATTGTTTCGCAATTTTTACGCCCGCCCGTTTCGACTGTTAACGTGGCGAAGAAGACGATTCGCGCCGAAAGGACAGAGGGAAGGAGGTGCGTTGAGTGTCGTCGTTGTTGCGGCGGAGTTTCAGTGAGCCGTCGTCGGGCGCGTTGGCGTCGGCCCGGCGCGGCTGCGACGCTCGCGCTTGCTTGCGACTTGTTTTATTGCAAGAACTGCGCGGCCGTAAACGAGATAATGCTTCGGATGTTGTAATACGGCGGCAATGCGCTGATGAAATGTGGGAGCAGAAACAATTTATGGTCCGCGCCGTGCAAGTTGGGTGCGGGACGCGCTCGAGTTTGTGTGTGTTTGTGTTCGACGTGAGACGTTCGTGTATGTCTATGTGTGGGTGGGCGTGTGCACGAGTGCTCTCCATTGTCGAGTCTCTTCTTTGGGCCGAAAGCGTTGTGTTAAACGCCTCGTTTTCCGAGAGGAGTAGGCGAGTGCCGTGCTATTCGAATTTGTCGCAGCTCAGTTGTTTCTCGCGCTCGTCGTGTTGTTTGCGTCCAAGGGACGCGAGAGCTGCTCCCGTTGTTCTATTGTTATGACGACAAATGCATGTAGAGGCTTATCTTTGCTATCTGGTGTCGTAAACTACTTAAACTTGTGCAGTTAGTTTATGTTTTCCTCTAAAATAGTGGTTCGCTTTTCGTCTCTTGTTTCGTGCACCCCCATTCACTCAGGAAAGCAAACTGCGTACATGTTGCGAAATGCAGCACATGGATTCTTTTCGTCTTATTTTAACATTCCAAGAATGTTCTGGAAGAACTTCGAATACTGTGAGACATTTAAACCTGGGGTAATATATTGTTGAATTAATGTATATAATTCTGCACTTTAATTTACTACTCTTTTTAATTTGACTGCATCCCGTATAGAACTCTACATCAATTACTCATGTCTGTTTTTGCTATCGTTTTCATATTTCTTTAGAGAAAATGCTTCACATTTATGCTTGTAAACACCAATGAAAACATGAACTTCTTACTACATAATACAACGTTTTTTCAAACGTTTAAGCATGAATTTAAAATAATCGGTTCTCTGCCACGTTCAGAAATCCCCAAGGTAAAATTAGCATCCCAAGATATCTCTTTTGTGTATGTTCTATTTTGCTCTTTGGGTATCTTCGATTATTGAATGGAAGAAAACAATCTGAACCGAACGACACAATCTTTATTTCTCTTGAGTGTTGAGCAGATCTAATTCCTTTGGCTTTCCCTCGTAATAATTGGGGAGGCCTCGTCATGGCTGGCTGTTTCGACGCCGCGCGCCGCCACCCAGCCCGCGAGGCGCCCTGGCTGATTGTCTGGCGGGCGCTTTGGAGCCGATCACCAGCAACGTTACAACGTAAAAACGCCACAATAAAATACAGTTTCCTTCCGATTCCTAACTGCCGCTAAGCCGATACCGATCTTTAAGCGTTGCTACAGCCGGTTTCCCCGCGCGCTGCCTGGCGCCTGGAGCACAAAAGGACGGCGATCCAGTCGCGGCGGGGCGCGAGCGGGGCGCAGTGCTCTCTGGCGGATTCCCAGAGGACAACAGACATCAAGGCGAACATTTTTTTAACAAGCAGATAATACTAATGAATATCAAAAATATTGGCAAGATTGCGTCACCAGGATAATATCAATTAGTTTCCTCAATCAGTTCTTTGATGCAGATCTTCGAGATAAGTGGGGGTAAAAAGTGACAGATCGATTCTGTCAAGAAGTTTGTTAGTTGCTCCCTGTCCTGAATATGGGAAAAGTAGAGCAGGAGTTGATAATTTTCATTTTCCTCATTTGTTCATATTGTCAGGAATACAGTATTAATTATGATAAATTTTGATGTACGTTCTTTACAATGTGACTTATATTGGTTATGTTGGATATTTAAACTTTACTTATATTTTATTGTTTCGACAGCAAGTGTTGGCCACGTACTTGTAACCTAACTCTATTTCCTCTAAAATTGACATACTTTCAAATTTTATTTTTTCTTACCTTCATACTCAAAGGTATGAGGGAACCGGAAATTCTCCATTCTTTAGTTCAGTAATTAATGTAAATATCGTTAGAGGACCCATTTTTTGACAATCCTGGGACTGATCCTTTCTGTCGATGGCAATAAGCCTGTTGATGGGGCGCCGCGCCAGCCCCGAGACGCGCCGGGTGCACTGTGCGGCGCCCCCCCCCCGCGGGGGCGGACGAGACTGCGGGATGCTCGGCCCCCTGTATCGGATTTCGATAGGCGGCCCGCGGCCCGCAAGTGGCAGGCGGGCGGCCGCGCTCCGCTCCGCCCCGCCACGCCCCGCCCCTCCGCCCTGCGCGGCGTCGTATCAAGAATAACCGCTCTTGGAGTTGGAGGGTTAATTTGAAGACTGGATCGTTTACTCCTCCCAGCCGCCAGCGGTGAGAACGCTTCGCCTCTGTGGATGAGGATTGAGGACGTGTGTATTACCGGAATTTCAGCTTTTGAGCTAAGCGTGTATTATAACGTAAGTACTTGGACGATTTCATGGAAACACATATGCATAGAAAATGTTGTTTGTGAAATATTTTGGTATTCATTGGTATTGAAACACCTCAAAAATGAGTCATATTTGATATAATTATGCTGACACCAACTTTTTTAAAATCATTTTACCGGTACTAGAAAAAATATGAAATGGATATTATTTAATCAAAGTCACTTTTTACATTTTAAATATAATTAATTTTTTAAATTTAAAAGTGTACCTAAACTTGCTACTTACTTTTCTAACAGATTCAGTTCTCTTCTGATTGAATTGTATTTACAATTCTGTATTACAGACATTAGTTGATGTACAAATGTAATTTAAAAATTTCTTAGGAATATGAATATGCATTCTATAAAAAAAGAATAATTGACATGTATGCCTAAATGACTCTTACACGTTCGTAATGATTCCTTTCTGATTATATTCCATGGCCAAAATCCTTGACTTTTAATTTTTTATTACTTTGATATATTCTACAAAATATGTGGACGATTTCCATCATATTCGCTTTTCTCAAATCACGATCGTACGCGCAAGTGAATAAATTCAAGGCTACTGAGTTGGAAAACAGCACACACGAGCATAAACGCGTCTCTAGCCGCCTGCGCTTGAACGTGCGCGACCGAACGGCGTGCGTGGCGGGGACGAAAGGAAGGAAAGCGAGTCGGATTTACGAGTTCGAGGCATAAATTCCGTCCCGCCCCCACCGCGCGTTGCACTGATTCCGCTTGCACATGCAATCTTCCTTTACGCCGAGCCGCTCCACATGCATTACGACGCGGCGGGCACGCGCGACGGGGGCGTGGGCGGGAGCGGGTGCGGGGGTGGGGTGGGGGCGGGCCGGAAGGGAGCGTCGCGGCGCCCGGGTAACTTATTTAAAGCGGTAATCTGAAACCCAATTATCTAAGAAAAGCCCGCTAGTTAGGGCGACAGCGCGCGCCCGCGCTGCGACGCGACAGGATAAAAAACGCCTGAATAAATCGCGACATTATAAGGTGCGCCTGAAGGGATCCCGCTGCCGGCGCGGCGTCTTCTCCTCCTTGCTGCCTTGCGGGGTCCCGCAGGGTTCAGCGCGGAGTCCCTTTACGCTTCTGGCCTTCTCCCCTTGTTACTTTGTGCACTAGAAGCGTCACGTTCGTATTAAACTCAGTGCTTCGTAATAATCTTAGTATTCAATTTTTTCTTCTTTTTGTCAATTTAAGGGCTTTTTATTCTCTTTTCGGATATCTCTTTGATCTGCGTGCATTGCTTCGAAGTTATCTTCGTGATAATAGGAATATTGCTTCCTAATTCAGGAATAATGAATAATAAACTGTCGTTCTGTCCAAGTTCGTTTTACGATCACAGTACGTATGTTATTATAATGTAACGTTAATCATATTATTTAAGGTACTATTTCTTAGTATATTGCTCTTTTAAGTTTTGATCAGACTGTATACAAGAATTAATTTTCCTTGTCGATATTTCTAACATTCATGCTCGACAACTGTGGCAAAGCTATAGATTTAAAGTAAAGTCCTCTCTTCGATATGATGCGCTTTGCGATATCTTGAGAAGGAAAGTTGATCATTCGTAAGTCGAAAGACCGTGAAGAATAATTTTGAATATTGAGATGCGTTTTGTAGATTATTGTTTTCTCTCTTACGATGGAAAAAATAATGTTCTTGCTTGTTATTTAACTTACTGATGTAGAGACTGAACCCTTACCTAGTTATTGCTCCTTCAATTTTGAAGAAAATTCTTGTTGTTTGAAGAATTGTTTTTCACACGTTACACTACTTGCAACATGATGTTTTGGTTACTGTAAGAATATTCTATTATGAAAAAATCTATTACAATAAATGGCCAAATTTTAATTAGAATTATCTCAAGCTTGATGATATTAAATTTATTTTGACGAAACGCCAACATTAAAATAAATTATTCCAACTAAATGCTAGTAATTCCAAACTTTGATCTACTTGCTCTTTATTTTCATTCCTTCTTCAAATGGCGTCTGATTAACACTCAGCTGGAGGCTTTATTCTACGTATTACAACAGATTGTGCTGACAGTTTCGTCATGAAATTAAGTTGCGTATCAACAGTTAGGAACAACTTGTTCTAATATAAGGGCTGCATTATTGATATACCAAAGTCTTTGATCTTTTTGTTCTTCACATTGAATTCTTCTTCAATTATCAAGTATTGTATCTATCGGCAGCCAGCGCATGAAATTCGCCATTTGGTCTGGTCGCCCAGTCGCGGAGGCGTGGAAGCGCGGACGGCTGCAGGAGACGTCCCGAGGCTCCAGCGGCGCGGGTGTTGGTGGGGGGAGGGGGCGCCCCGGGAGGAGGCGTCGGTGGCCCGGCGGGCGCCGCGGCGCGCCGCATCACGCGCTCGTGCGTCACGTTCCGTGCTCGGTGACGGTTTGCGTCAGGGCGCGCGAGATACGCCGCGCCGCGCTAACAGGCCCCCGGCATGAGACCGCCCCCGCCCGCGCCGACGACGACGACTCTATTCCTCCCTGCGCGCCTACGTGCCCCCGCTGCGAGGCAGGCGAAGGGCGCAGGGGGCGGGCGCGGGGGCGGAGGCGACGGCGGGTGCGGGGACGCACGTGAGGACGAAGGCGACGGTGGCCGGGAGCGACAGCGGACGCAGTGCAGACGAGGGGGCGGGGGGCGGGCGCGGGGGCGGGCGCGGGGGCGGGCGCGAGGGCGGGCGCGGGGGCGGGCGCGGGGGCGGGCGCGGGGGGCGGGCGCGGGGGCGGGCGCGGGGGCAGGAGTAGATGCGGGGGAGGGAGAGGCCGTGCGCTCGGGCGGGTGCTCGAGGGAAAGCGCCGGACGCGCCGTGCCGAGGAGCGCGTTGTTTACGACGCGGTGATGGAAGGGGACGAGCTATTGAATGCGAATGTGCCGATTAGCTCTCAGATCTACAGGTTTTCACACCATTAAGTATATCCTACGTCTGTTGCGTACGAGTAACTACTGTAGGTTTCGTGTTGGACGACGCAGGTCTGTGAAACACGGAGTTAACTCACTGTTTTAAGCCAAGAAAGTAATCATGTAAAAAATGACATTTTTATGGACATACGATAACTTAATAGAAATTTAATTAGTAGAGGTAAAGGTACTATATGAGTCCTCTTAGTATCTGCTCATATAGCGCAAATACTCTAGCATGCACGAATTTTACTACTAGTTCAGTAACTCCTTTTGCCATCATAGCGTTGTGACTCAGTTATGGATGACAGCTGATGTATAACAAAGGTGTTCGTTTTTCTCGATTCTAAAAACATTGGAAGGTTAGTCTTTGGCTTGTAATTACAATTTGAATTTGCTTAGACTGATTCTAATTCCTAACGAAAGAAATGTAATATGTTTTAAACATAGTTCGGGGCTCATTTTACAACCATCCCTATATTAAAATTCTGCCAACCAAAACCTGTCTTTGTTACGTTCAAAATTAGAGATTGCGGTCATAAAACATATGTTTTTTCTCCAGCTGCCATAAGAGCCTCCTTGCATCCTTGGAAGGAGATGATGTGGTAAGGGGTGCCTTTGAAACTAAAACATCCTTGTGACAATTCATAAAATGATGTCATAATTCATAAAACCATAAACGATTTTCTCAGTGTAGCGCCCAACTTTGAGAAAGAAATGGAATTGAATAGCTGTTCACAGAAGATGCATTAACCGGAGCACAAAACAGACTGGTAAGAAAACCAGAACTGCACATGAGAAAGGTTTCAAACGGAAACTTGTTCAGAAATAAGGTAACAGAAGAATTAGACTACTCAATAAATTCAGGAGTCTGTTTTCGAATCTATAGCAGTGTTTGAATGTCCCTGTCATGGCATAACGCCTTATTTGGTTTGTGATTCTTTTCAGCCGATCTCCGTGAATAACTTTGGATCCAGGGAATTGTGTGAAATGTGGGCGCATAATGACTATGCTGAGGCCGAAAAGGACACTTGTATTTGTGATTTTTGTAACTGTTTTTATTTTCTAAGTTTTTGTTTTAAAATAGCATTTACATACGTAAATATGTAATTAGTTTCTCTAAACCCTCGTATTAGTTAATATTTTAAGGAGGCCCATAATACCAACCCATAGAATTTTCTCCAAATATCACTTCCTTAGAATTATTGATTTTTCGTACACTTTCTGAGTATTAAAGAAGTGCATATTTGTTATATAGTTTACGCAAATATAGAAGTTTAAGTTACCATATTTGTTTTTAAAAAAAGGAATTTATTTTTTAATCGAAATAAAAGTGGTGGCTCATATTATCATGTTCTCCTCTACTATTTCTTCTTTCTTGTAGCTGTGGTTGGTTTTTGAAAGTATTCTGTTCTCAGGCAGGAAACAATACGATACAGAACCGCGCTACACCGCATAATATTATATCTGCGATGTATTTGCATATTATTACCCATGTTTGTTTCATATTTTCATTTTCAAGTTCATTTTGATTTTGGAGGAACGTTTAATCAGAAGAAATTTCTCACGGTTTATCTCTTTTATTTTTTAAGATCTTTTTTACTCTATAACATGGAATATATTATTATTGTTTTCCTTTACCCTGAACTCTTTGCTGTGTTTGTGCCGTGCCTATAGAATTCGTCCCGATGCTTGATCGTTATGTCTGTTGATGAGTCTGTGAGCCTTCTTCGAAAGGCGCCTTCCTTTTCACTTCTGTTAACGATTTGCCAATCCTAAATCCGGGCTTCCTGCTGGGAGGCCGCCGCCGCAGGCAACGTCGGCCTTATGAATGTTGCGGAGCATTTAACACGCTTTTTGCCGCGTCCGATTTTTCTCCCTCCCGCGACGAAACAATTGTCAGAAGCGGTATTGACGATTGCGAAAAAAAAGAAGAAAAAAAAAAAGCGGGTGCGGGCGGCGCGGCGCGACCGCGTTCCCCTCGCCGCGCCCCCCCCTCCCCACCCTCGCGCCCGCGCCCGCCCCCGCGCCCGCCCCCGCGCCCGCCCCCGCGCCCGCCCCCGCGCCCGCCGCCGCGCCCGCCGCCGCGGCGCACAATAGCAGGAAGCTTGAAAGAGCGAGACGTGTTTGCGGAGGGAAGCGGAGGTGAAGAGGTGTGTAAATAATTCCGGCCGCATCTGTCAAACCCGACGCGGCGGCCCCGCGGCGCGCGCGTTCCGTCATATCGGCGAGGGCGCGGAGAGCAGGGGGGAGGGGGGAGGTGAGAGGGGAGGGGGGTCACGCCCTGTCAGAATTTGCCGCGCGGTCGCACATCGCCCGGCCCGCCCCCGCGATGCCGCGCCTGACCGCCGCCCTTTGTCCACGCGGCGCGCGCAAGCTCTGCCGCGCGCCGGCTCTTTCCGAGTGCGCCCCCGTGCTTGGGACTGGGAAATTGTTGCTTTCCAACTCCGATTCGTCCTGGCTGTCTTGTACACGCATGTGTTGGACGTTCCTAACGAGACGAATATTAATGAAAATGTGTCACTTTGTGTGTTATAATATAAAGCAGCGGAGCTTACAGTAAACCGTACTGTATTTTTTCTTTATTTAATCGTAATTATTGTTTATGAACCGAAGACTTACTTGTCGGGAAATGTGATATAATAATTCATAACATTAATATCGAATTCATTTCGTATTGGTAGTAGCTTCACGAGAAGGAACAGTGGAAATGGGATTTCCGTGCTTTGTTCACTGGCACTTTGTTTCGTGCATTGTGTGTAACTAGATTTTGCCCTGTTTGATCTGTGCCTCTGTTTGAGAAAAGTTGCACCTTATTTTAACTGTGTTAGCTATCATTCTTACAGTGGAAATGTCGATTGCAGTTTTATATAAATGCCTTTTCATCTCAATCGATATTATCATTTTTTCCTTTGCCGGCTTGAATTTTGGAGTATGCATCGCAAACCCGCATCAATACGCATTCTTGTGATGATTATCACAAGAGCTGTGCGTCACTCGTGTATTATTTCTACGTTTACGAGTATATTTCCCCTTCTGTTGGAATTCCATATGGAAATTCGAAGTGAATAGTACATCACTTTAATAATAGATAAAGGCATTAGAATATGAAATCATTTTACCTGCCTGCAGGGAAGAATGCAATTAGACGCTGTTGTGGTTGTACGAGTAATTGACGGATGTAAAATTCACCCAGAAGCGTGATAACTACACGCGCGTGTCGCACAAAGCTCGGAGTTCTCGGAGAGGCTGCCCGGCCGTGCGCTCGTGTGCCAGCCCCGAAGTCGAACGCGCGCCCTGGCCTGATGAGACGCGTCGTGGGGGGGGGGGCGGAGGCCCGGAGCGGCGCGCGTCGCATCAGCTGCACCTCCGCGCGCCGCGCAGGCGCCCGAGGCGTCCGTGTGTCGCTAATTACGCGTGCATCTCTCCCAGTCCCGGCCACATCCCCACGTCCGTGCTTCGCGCTGTTGCCGTCGCCGCTGGCTCCCGTGTGCCGTCCGCCTCTGCGCGTCCGATACGCTGACCTCGTCATGCTTCCACCCGCGCCCCTGCCTTGCGCGTGCTGCAACCCGCATGCCCCAAGTCCCTTGCTCCCTGTGCTTTTGTGTAGAAGCCTTTTCTTTTAACGATAATTAAATGATATTTCGATATGTAGCTTCCACGGTGTCCAACGAAGGCTTTTAAGAAATTACCGTCTTAGCTTTACTTACTGCTTTTCGATGGATCAGGGTGGAGACTGTATATGCCCAAGTGTCTCAAAGCATCAATGGATGTCACTATACCGGGGAGTCCTGTAGTTCGAGTCTCGACGGTGGTGGATTTTTGACTCTAGCTATAGTACAGCCTGGTCGAATCCAGTCGTTGTGTGGAGGAGTATTCACCCAGCCACCTATTCTGATCGCTAGTTTTCTGCGGTTTCTCCGATCAATACCAGGCAACACCCTTCAAACGTGCCACGGAGCCAGTGCGATCGTTCCTTCCACTTCCTTGTCAAATCGTCTCCATGTTCTTATACATATCCTTACATGTACTACACTACCACACATGCTGGGAGACCAGACGGGAGGTTAGAACCGGCTGGGACGGTGCCATACTGATGGGAGATACCTGGTTGGAGAAATCCCCTCAACCCGATGGGTAGATCGGCGGCGGATCTCGCCATTCAACGGGGAAGATCAGCGCCGCCAACTGCGATAAAACATGCACTACACTTACGGGGATAATTACCTTATCCATTGACGCTCCTGGAAATAGTAATCAATCCATCAAAATCTAGAAGTTGAGGAGTAGGATCAGACACCGCTTGTCCTGACACCCATTCTTTTAGAGCCCATCCTTCATTCCGTCATGGAGCACCTTCCATGATTCGGAAATGGCATTGGCAGTACAGCGAGCTCGCAGATATCGGCACAAAACTCATGGAAGATTCTAGAACGAAAGACTACTAAAAGGAAATTTTCGAACGAAGCACAACGAAGTTACTTGCGGTCAGAAGTTCATTTTGTTTAATCTGATAGTGTATATAACCTCTTGGTATTAATGGCAAGTTTATTTTATCATATTAAAATAATAATAACAAACAAAAATCACACCTGCAGTTCATGCATAGTTCGTGCTATTGCACGATAATCTATTATTGACATTTTCATTCTTTCCATTGTGTGCCATTCATAGTATATCTATTACAGTTATTATTTTCAGTCGCGAGTATTAATTCCGCATCGAGGTAGTGTAGATTTGTTTTCACGTAGGAATTAGTAGTGGAATATCACAATCCTCTTTGACACTTTCCGTTACCTCTTCACATTTCTTCTTTTGACACTTCACAGAATTGCCAAGCATCCAATCACTGCTGTGATATCAGTTTGTTAACGTAACTCCATTCCACTCTTATTTATTATTTTCCTTTCATTTCGAATTATTCCATAATCACCTCTCAACCTATCCACTTGTGTCTCAGCGCCCTCATTCGCCCAGTGCCCCCTCCCCCCCAGGCAGCCGTTGCGTCGCTCCCTCCCCAGCGCGGTCGCGGCCACCCCTCCCCCACCCCTCCCCCACTCCACCCCAAGGTCCTCCCTGCGCGCCCATTCCATTAGCATGCGCCCGCCCCGCCCCCTCCCCGCCCCGCCTGGCCCCATGTACGAAATTGCGCAGCCGTGTTCGTCTTGAGATAACGCAGCGGGCGAGGCGCCTCCGCTGCGCCGCGCCGCACCGCCTGCTCCCCAGTGCGCCCCAGGAATGCGCCCCGGCGCCTCCCTCCTTGACCTCTGCCACAAGGGGGCGGGGCGGTATGCACCCACGTGGACACTCAGGGTTTGGTCAACTTTGTCTTTACGTACGTCTGTAGTTAACGTGTTTATGAAAGTACTAAAACCCCTACGATAAACTTGACCAATTGCATTCTATATTTTATTAAAAATTAAATTAAAATCAATATGCAGAAATGCCATCTAAATAATATTCTCGTTGTAATACTGATAATTACGTGGTTTTGGATGAGTATTTCGTCTTATATATTTTGTCATGTTTTGTCATTTATTATTTTTTTTCTCTCGATATCACTTGTTCAAATTTCCATACAATGTTCTTATCTCCCTCCCACTTTGACATTCAATACTTTGTGTTAGGCATATACAAGATAGTTCATTAAGTCCGAATAAGTAGCTCAATTATTCGGTCGAAGACGCGATAACAATTGCAGAAATTATAGGAAATATTAAATTTTGTAAAAGGTGTACTCCCTGGATATTTTAGAATACGCTTGAATTAGAAAATGATAGATCTGCAATCATCAACATATGAAAATGTATGTGGTTACATTCTGTTGAATTCCGCCCCTTAAAGTTTCTATTGCCAGTGTGTCAGTACGATTTACCTGACATACCTACAAATGAATCATAAAATATATAGTATATGAATTTAATCTATTTTTAAATCTACCACTGTACTATATTGTGTGCGTTTCAGCGCACATTCAAATCTATTCATGTTCGTCTCAGAATGCCAGACAGTTGACTGTAGGATCCACTAGCTGCATGAGGTAGCGGCTAAATTAGCTTCAATTACGTTGGTACTATATATATATATATATATATATATATATTCAAGTTTGAAACACTAATGTTATATGTGTTTTAATAATATTACATTACATAATAGGCTCAGTTGAGGTTTTCATTCCAGTACTTGCAGATGAAGTGAAAAGCTGTAAGAAGTGTATATTCTAACTCAGACGCAAGTTACAAGGAATTTTGTAGTTCAGGAGTGCGGTTATATTCTTCACTTGCTGTATAATGGTGTGCACGAGTAAGTATGGTAGGAGGGATTACTGAAGCTGTCTTAAAATATTAAGCATTTTACGGCTTTAGTTCTAGAATCTCAATGAGGCATATTTAAAAATTTAAAACAAAAACCGTGGGAGCGGGTGGGAAACCGAGGCGAGGCGAAAACTCGAAAGAGCTCGCGAGAGAGAGAGACGGCGAAAGATGGGAGGAGAAGATGAGTGTAATGCCGGAAACAGTAAATAAAACGCGGAGGAGGCAACATTAGCAACCGCAAAGAGAGACAAAGGAGGCCTCCGCGATGGGGCTTCCCCGGTGAATGATTTTTCATAGGGCAGCCGGACGCGTGGCGGTGCCCGCAGGCGCGGGGAAAAGCTGATTAGTAAGCATTGTTCTTAGAATTCATTGCCGAAGATTTTTCTCTCTCGTTTTATTTTTATTCCTTCCCTCCCGCTTCCCTCCCCTCCGCCGTTAAGCTCGAATGAATTTTCTTGCGCGACGCGTTGCAACGTCTCTCTCTCTCCCTCTCACTCCCTCGCTCTTTCCCCAGCCTGCGGCCTCCTCCCGCGGTTTCCCACCACGCCCCCTCCCCGCCGCTCCCCGGCCCCGCCCGCGGCGCGGCGCCTCCGGCTGCCGGAGGTTTTAAAAGAATGCGGGCCGGAAGCAAAAGCGCTCATTTTCATAAGATGGAGCGGAACGTCATACATATTCAAACATATCTTTCGGACTTTGGAGGCCGGCGCGCCAGGAGCAGGCCGCGTGCTCTTCCCTCGTCGAGCAGAGCGGAACGCCGAGGCAACAACTTCTTGCCGCGCGCGCGCGTCGCAACGACAACGATTTAAATATTGACGTTTCTTTCGTTTTTTTTTCTTTCTTTGCGGAGTTTTGTTGGCGCTCCGCTCCCGCCCCCGCGAGCGATCCGCCGCCGAGGCCGCGTCGCCGACTCCCCCTCCGTCGCTCAGCCCCCCCCTCCTCCGAGTGGAGTGCTGCGAAGGACGCGCTCGGTGGCAGTCGACGAAACACCACTCCGCACGGCCCCTCGCGGGTTTCCTATCTTTCCTATTGTTTGTTATGCTTTTTGTTGACACTTTTACTTTATCGCTATGGAGTAACAAGTGGATAAATCCAGTTGCTAAATTTAGAAGAAAAAAGTCCTCCAAAACTTGGTGTAGCCAGAATCCATGTTTTGTCCTTGATGCCGAAAAATCCAATGACGGCGAAACGTCTGTCTGTCCGTCCGTCTGTCTGTCTGTTTGTCTTTGTCCATCTTTAGCAGGTGAACCGTTCAGCTGATTTTCTTCAAAACTGATATTCCTTAATCGATCTGGCTGATGTCGCAGCCCCTTGAATTTGAAACCGAAATTTTAATTTTGGGGCTACTTTACAAGAAGTTCATGGGACATTTTCAAAATTTTCGCTTCATCATTTTTGATTAAATTTTGTCGTTGGATAGTGTAAAGGACGTTTAAGAGAATGGTGCTGGTTTTATTTTCGGTAAAAACTGATATTTCGAAAATTGCAAAAATTTAAATTATTTCAGCGCTTTCCTATAACTACAGTTATGAAGATAGAGATGAAGTATGAACCTGTTTATAAAGATATATTTAGAAATAAAGTCACGTACAATTTTTCGAAAATTTTAGTACTTTTCACGTAATTTTCTTTGAAAGTATGGGCGAGAAAGTACGTGCTGTTTTAGCTCCACAAGTGAAGTTTGATATCACTTCAACGCCCAACGCTACAAACTGTTTTTTGACTTCCACGTTCGTCGCCGGAGCCCCGTCACAAAAGCTATATTTGTTACATACCTGTTTATTCCTTATGTCGTTCCCTGGCTGAAAGGAAATGTGATCTAATTAGGACATAAATTGTCGCGATATATTACTTGTAAGTTTTCATCACTTATATGTTTTGTAATTTTTTAATATTTTGCAATAATTGAGTTCTCTTTATTGAATTCGTGCTAATAAGCACGATCAGTGTGTTACTAATTAGCAGAAATTCAGCAGATAACTATGACTGAATTATTTATATCTCATTCTCCTTTCTTTCAAGAATATATTCCTGAACGTTTGCGAAAATTCATTAGATGAATGTATTGATTTTATTCTAGCTTTATTTCACTGTATAAATAGTAATTTATAAACCGTTGAGATCTCCTTTTATGAAGCACTTTATGTCGTTGCGCGAAAGTCGTATTGGTTTTATACACTCATCTTGTGAAGTTATTTCCTTTTCAGTGTTTCTCATTGCATTACTGTAGACGTAGTGGGTGGAGGCTTTCGTTTCCCCTTTCAAACATTCGAAATTTTGATGCTGATGCGCCAGTGAATGATTGGATTGCGGCGTTGCTATAGATATTTTCTTCTCTTTCTCCGAAACATCACAGATATTTTCTGTCCTTTTTTTTCATCAAAATCGGTTGATGAGGACGTAATTGCGTTGGAAATTAATAGATTCTTCTTTGTGACTTCGGACTAATTGATCTCAAAGGAAAGGAGGCATGTAAAGCAGGTGAAAGCAATAGCCGTACCTTCAGTGTTGCGTTTCGCATTCACGTTACAAACATTTCATCTGAAATATCGGAAGGGAGGATTTTTTTATGCGTCGAGTTGTGTACATGTCTATAAGAGTGAATATGGGTGCTGGCAAAATTTGATTTATGAAATTGTGTATCTAATGTTGCTGAATAAATTTTATTAGAAAGAGACTAGTTTTAAGACACGATTATTTGAGCACTCGTTCCCTAATGGAAATTTTTTGTGTCGGCTGGGCAGTCATTAACTGTTTTCAGAAAAACTTCGAATATTGGCATTATAAGTTGATGACGAAATTTTTGTGGTATAATTATAACAGAAAAGCTTGAGAGAGGGTTTAGAAATAAATTGTTTTAAGATCAGGAGAAGTCCAATTAAAACTTTCTACTTTTTAGTGTAGTTTCGTGATTGTTCATTATTTCGGTGTGGGGTTTTAAATACCTATTCTGTATTTGAATGTTCTATTTTTATTTATTCGTAATTTCAAATTTATCCAAAACAATTTTTTCCTTAAAACTGATCAGGGATTACGAATACCTTCATGATGATGACTGTCGTTAGGCGAGTGAACTTCTCGGAGCCTGGTGAAGGGCTTCAGAACGGAATAAAGGGCCTCCGTGATCGGTTGAGGGCTCGTGAATTTCCTCTTATTGATTGCCCAGAAGCTTGATGTCGAAGCTGGAGGTGGGCTAAAACCATTAATTTTATTCGAGCGCTTGGTTTATTGATTTGCACGCTGCTGCATTGCATTGACGGGGTGACATTAGTTGAACTCTGTAATTCTTGTGATGTAAGAATTTTGGGAAGGCGTTCTTTAGTTTAATTTGGGGGACATGTTTTCCTGCTCTCACACCTTTTCCTGCTCTCATCTCAAAGTTCATGGTGCAAGGTCGTTTTATTGCAATATGTCTTCATTATCAATAGTTTTGTCTGGGAAAGAGAAAGAAGCATCAAATTCCATTTTTTGAATAAAGAATAGATTTTAATATATACAAATATTACACCCTATAGACCCAGCAGAAATTACATCAGGACTTCTCAGAGAGAAAGTGAAAGATTGTATACAAAATTTACAAAATCATAAACTAAAAGAAGTCCAATAATGTTGCGTCAGAAACTCGGTTCGGCCCGAGTTTCGAGCCTTCTACAGGACCTTCAGAGCGTTATTCTGCTATTCATTTCCTGTAGTAAATAATTGTCAATATTAACTTCAGTACAGAAAATAGTTTGGTTATTGCCATAATCGTCCTAAATAAATTTGCTTGCTTATATTTGAGACCTTTCAATATTCGCAAAAAACAAATTAGAGTTCGGCTTCATTTTGAGGTCACCGATGGTGCACTCCCTTCAACTTCGCGCCCCGTCGGGCCGTTGCAGGTGGCGCGTCGGCGGCCGGCTCACTTGGCCTCGTCTCCCGCCCACGCCTGTGCCCGAGCTTCGACCCCGCCCTCCCCGCCCCGCCCCGCCCCGCCCCGCCCCTTAGACCGCCTGCGCGTCCCCGGGCGCGCCGTTATCATTCATCCGTAATGACGGGCGCACTTTTACGGCGGGCGAGAAAGGAGGCCGGGAGCGCGCAGGCGGCGGCGGCGCGGGCGCGCCCGCTCCCCGCTGATGTATGCACGCCTTTAGAAAAGATGCAACGCGCCCGCCGCTGCTTGCAGGAATTCGCCTCGCTCGCTCGCCGCCGCCGCCGCCGCCGCCGCCGCCGCCGCCGCCGCCGCCGCTACAGCCTCCTCCTGCTCGCTCTTCCGTCGACTTCTGCGGCGTGCCTCTCTGCGAGAACCACCGCCTTGCCACCACACATTTCTCTACGTGCGCCGTTCCCTTCTTTTTGTATCTGCTTGTTTCTGATTTGGTCTTGCCGTCAGCCTGTACTCCTCTTTTGCCATTTGGTTTATTCTGAGTTGTCTTAATCCTTTCGCAGCCATCAATGCTCCTCTCAACGAATTATCCTGTTGCAACGTACCTTCCTGTCCTCGTTCTTTCCACAATACCTCTTAACATCTTTTCGACTCACATTTTGTCGCTATGGACCTTCTATGCCCTGCAACGCCTCTTGTTTTTTATGCTCTGTACTCTGGTTCGTGTTTTCTATCCTGAGTGTATTGTTACGTTTTTGTAAGGTTGAGCTGATTTGGCCCGCTTCTCTTCTCTCGGCTTCTCTCATTCTTCGCGTAACACTTTTGACTTTCTGCACCGTTGGGTTTTTGGTGTCTCTCTGCTCGCTTCTTCCGCCCATTTTCCGCCCTCTCCCCCACCCTGGCATAAGCACACACATACGCGCACGCGCCGCCCGCCCGCCCGCCCGCCCGCCCGCCTGCCGGCAGGTTTAGTCATTTATTGTGGCACGCGATGCTTGTTAATTAATAAGACTCCGTCGTAATGTTGTGTTGTTAATTGTGGGCAGAAACCCGAAGAGTCTCGCATTAAATCATGGTGGCCGTAATGAAAGGAAACCTCGCTCCTTTGCTTGCACCGCCAAGCTGATTAAAATATAGAACATCCCGCCTCGCCCCGCCCCTCCCCGCCCCTCCCCGCCCCGCCCCTCTCCGCCGTGCGCCGCATCGCGTCGCCTTGCTTCGTCCCGCGCCCCTCCGCGCGTCTGCCCACCTCCCCAACGAAGCAGCATCGCCTCTGCTTCCGCCCGCGTCTTCTCCCGATTCTCATCTCCCTCCCCCTCTCTCTTCCTCCATCTCGCGCGTTTCGCGCCTCCCACGCCCCGCGCCGCTTCCCCGCCCCCTCCCCGTCGCCGCGGCGGCTTCCGCCCTTCCCGCGGTGCGGCCGCGCGCCTCGCTTCACCGGTATTTTGCGCCCGCGCGGCCTCCCTGCCCCGCGCCTCCCCGCCCCGCCCCGCCCCGCCCGCGCGCCGCCACCCGCCACGCCTGTTTCACCGTGCAACATAATACTTTAATAATATCGCCTACCCGCGAGACGCGACGTGGCGACGGGAGGTCTGGAGGGCGGGGCGGGGGCGGAGCCGGGCCGCGGGGGGGCGTCCTTGCCTCGCGTCGCGCTCAAAAGATCCCGCCCGTCGCCCGAAATTGGAGAATAAAACTCCCCTCCATTTATCGAGGTATCGGAAATTAACGGCGGGGCTCGTCCTTTCAGCGGCGGCTCAGTAATTTTCTGTATTTTGCGCGAAGACGCTGGGTGGTTTTCAAAGGCGCCTCTGAAAAGCAGGCCACGCGGCGGCGGGCCCGAGTTAAGGGAGGAGGTGACATCGACAAATAATAATTTACTTGACTATTTTTATCTGGCGTTGTAATTTATGATGGAGGAGAAAGGTTTGATATGGGTGTTAACTGAGATGCCTCTTTGGTAGTTCCCTATTGGAAGGTAGTGGACTTTGACGTAGGGTAGTTGGGAATCACATGAAGGTAATGAACAATATATTGAAGGTAATGCTCCGTTATGATTTATTCTCTCCGTTTTTTGATTTATTCTCTGCAACGAGATTTTTATTAAAATATAACAGTGAGTTTTGACAGTACATCAATTTATTTTTGTTAAGGCTGTCATCAAAGTGAATGATAATTATTATTTACTGATTTCTAATGTCAAAAGAATCTTTCATCTCTCAGATGCAAGCTTGCCTTTTAATGTCACGAAAATACATGTCTGGGTGGGATAAGGTGCATTTCTATTCAGCACTACGATTGTTATTTGAGCCTGCGCAAAGCGTCATTATAATCTATAAATAATATGGGTGCAGTAAAATGTTAGTTTGGTTACTTTTTCCCTGGTGTGGTATGCAATTAATTGGGGATGAGGTTGAGGGTGAGGGACCAGTACGGTTGCGGCAGCAGAACCACGCCCGCCCAACGTGTAACTAACGATCACCTTTGTGGAGGCTTTGCCATCGCTCCGCTAGCGGTGGATGGAACGGCAATCGACCTCCGACTCCCTAGCTGCGTGTAGGTGTGCGCGCGCTCCTGTGATATCATTACGCACCATAAACTGCAGTTATTCCGAAACAAGCCTATACGTTGGCAGTTTTGGGTAATGTTTGTGCAGCTTTGTTAGGTAACGGGAAACGCGCATATACAGTAATTACTTCTCTCGGAAACAGTTGACAGTTTTAAAGGCAATTACGGTAACAAAACACTATGACAAGCGAATTATATTCTCGGGCTCATTAATGCTGGTAGGTGCGAATTTATATGCATTTCAATAGTGAACTCCCATTCCAGGAGATGTATGTTTGCATACATGAGTTTGAAAGCGCTGTGCATTTTCAGTGTTTGAGGCATTCATGTTGTTTATCTTGTATTCTGTGTTATATGTTGTAGCAATAAAATATTCCCATGTTTGTGCTTTATTTTGAATGTACAGCTTTTGAAACTTTAATGTCGGACTCGAAAACGCAAAAAGTACAAATCGGAATTTGATTAATTCTCTCATTGGCTTTGGACGCTCCGTATAAGTTCCTAATGCATTTTCCCAGTAACTTAGGTTTTGTGGATTTCACATGGCTTTCATTTTGTTAGGAAATTCACATTGCAGTATGTTGCGAATTCGCTTTTATTGGTCGGAAATGCTGTGTAAGCTTCTTATTCCCAGATTACAGATGCTGTGCTCCAGAAAATTATATCCCCAAGTTATAATACCAGATACAACGGCGTTTTACGTCTGGAGCTGTCATGTAGCGAACGATATCATCTAAATTACAGTTGATGCTGTATTCGTTTTTTTCTTTCGGCCCAGAACGACGTTATAAGAAATGAATTATTACTTTCTGTAGAAAGGAAACTCTTTTACCGATATCCTTCGTTTCTAGCTTTAAAGGAGTATTCAGATACGCAGGGCTCACTGCGGCGGACGTTTATCGAGGATCCTGTAATTTACAGTGTTTTGGCCAGGAGCTGCGGGCTCTGCTTTCCGGCGTGAATGATAGCCGTGTTGCGTCTGCCAATAGACGTTTCCTTCTCGCGCTTTGTTTGAGAAGTTGACGACTCCATTTCACTTCGCGGAGAGTGTAGGAGGCAAGTTTGTGCGATGAGGGCTGCGGCCACGGACCGCGAAGGCGGAGGCGGAGGTGGGGATGGACGCTGTGGGTGGAACGGTCGGGGGCGGGGGTTGTAAAGTCAGTGGAGGTGACGGCAGAGGTGAGGGTGGTGGCGCTTGAGGTAGAGCGGGTAGTGGGAGTGGTGGCGGAAGGAGCGGCGGGAACGCGCGAAGGAGAAGGAGAGGGTAGCGACGGAGGTGTGGGAGGGGAGGAGAGGCCGCGTGGTTGAGAGGGCTGATCGGTTGAGACGAGGGACTCTGGGAGTTGTTTTCGGGTCAGGAAAAAAAGTCAGCGGCTACTGGGTGAAAGTCGTCGCGGACGCGGCGGGGCGAGAAGGGGAAAAGGAGGGGCGGGGAGGGGGGCTGCGCTACGCTCCATTTCCGGTCTGCGGTCTTTAGCTCGCACCCTCCCGCTTTGTTTATGCGTTCTCCGCACGCAGGGAAGGGAGCGAAAGTGCGAGGAGGACTTCTTCGGGCCGTGTATCCTTCCGTTTCACAGTGCTTCTTTTTTGCTCTTTCGTTTGAACGCCCTTCTTGTATTCTTTTCACCGCGCCCTTCATTTAGTGTGCTTCTTGATGCGTATCCGTCGATTTGAGCTCGATGTTGCATTCTCCTTTTCTTGATTTCATATCCTATATTGTTGGAATCGGAATCATATTACATTGTGTATCATGGGAATGCTAGTATTGCATCCTTTTATTTTGACAATCAGTCTCACGGAGGAAGTATAAATATTTAATATTTTTACCGGCATGACTTTATCATTTGTTTCATGGAATAAGAGGTTCTTGATGTCGCAAAATGGATAACTTTTTGATATTTTCTTTAGTTTGTAATTTCCATGATTCTGTAAATAACTCTTTAATATGCGGATCCAAAGCAAATAAGATATTTATTGACATTCATGTATCCTTGACTTGTTTACCGTATTTCTTATTGATGAATTATTTGTTCGTATGTGCTTCAAAATGCTGAGGCGGCGGATCAACTTTTAAAATATAAAAGAAGAATTCATGTCTTTATCTTCATGAAATTCCTGTTTTTGCATGAATATACAGTAATGGTGAAAAGTAGTAATGTTTTGTGAAATATTCCTTCATAATCCCAAAGGTTGTACGATTTCATTATCGTGAATCTTAATCCACAACTCGATGCTCCTTCATAGTGATTTTGCCCAAATACAGTCCCTTCTTATTTATTTAAATTTATTACTTGATAATATATAACAAAATGAAAGAAAGAATCGCGAGGCCCGGTATTCGAGAGCATTTTTAGGATTCCTGATAATATGAGAAAACCTGATATCAAATCACATCTACTTAACGTGTTAGTGATCCTTTAAATCTTGTTGTTATTATTCTTAGTTCTTGAGATTATCTCTGTCAAAAGACTAAATACCAGATTTTTCAAATCATATTCGTATAATGAAGACTATACTTTTCATGTAGATACAAATGACTCGGTCAATCAATTGTTGTTTGAAAGAGGATGCAGATGCCGCGAACAAATTTTTAGACTGTTATGCACGTACATGCCTGAATGAATAAACTCTCCAAACATTGATTCATTTCTTGGAAAAGCGTATGGGATGAAATGAAATTGTAAGAAATTAGATGAATAGTTTAGTATTTTTTTGTGTAAAGAATCTTTCAACCAAGAAGCATTTTATGATGTCCTGCATTAATACCCTGTACCTTGCACTACTTGTCCACGTAGAGGACATGGGGCACAGTTTGAGGGCTAAGCTCGCATTTCCTTGCGTAGAAGGACCTGCCTTATACGGGTTTCCAGAGTTATGAATACAAAACACATTGCAAGAGGGAAAGAGGAAAAAGGATTCTAAAACGGAGGTATGATCAAATAATTTCTGAATTCCAGTTTTGTGCGTCTAAAAAGGAACTTTGACTACGCCGCTGTAACTAAATGGCAGAAAGGTTTTCATGTGCTCTTGCAGACGTCACGCAGTTCCCCATTTGCGATGTAACAACAACATTCAACGCGACTGCGTTGGCAACATGCAGTGAAAATTTTTTTCTGCTGCTCCCAAGGGAGACACGGCACGGAAGCCCAGAGAAAAAGAGAGAGAGATATAGTGTGGTTGTGTATGTTATGAATGTGTACATGTGTGCGCATGTCGGTGTACGTCAACTGTGATTTGCTCGCGTAATGAAATGGGTCAGTGAACCTTTTCAACTGGCACGACCGCTTCGCTATGGAAGGTTATTTTCACGGCTGCAGGAGCTTAGAATCGAATCTCATGTAACTCATTCATGTAGGCCATTACACGACTGCTGATGAAATACATGATTCACCAACCGCTGGAATATCAAAGAAGAAGATATGCAAAATAAATACAAACGACTTTATTTCTCTCTCCCTTTCTCCCTCTCTTTCACTCTCTCTCTCTTTCTCTCTCTCTCTCTCTCTCTCTCTCTCTCTCTCTCTCTCTCTCTCTGAGTGAGTGACGTTAGATCTGTTTTGTGGTGTTTCAATGATTTTTGCACATGAGTTTTGTACATGAATACAGGGATGACGATAAGCCACTTTCCGACAACACACGAATCATTTCTGCAAGTTATGGTCAAAGAAAAGATGTTTGTTATTAGTTTTTCTGTGTTCTCTAATAATCTCTCAAATGTTCTCTAATAATCTTTCATACGTTTTAATAGAATTTCTAAGATTCATACTTCGTAAATTTCATGGATTAATTGGGTGAAGTAAACATTGCATTTTATAAGCGTCGCTGTTGTTAATTTTGAGATCCTCAGTGGTCTCATTTTTAGTAGAGGGTTATTGGAATATTAAGGATTATTCAATTAGTCAATTCAAATTAGTCAATTTCATTGACTTACAAAAACTGAGTATCCTCACAGCCCCTGCAAAAGTCATCTCGAACGAAAATAAAATGAAAAAAATTATATTAGTTCTAGATTGTTCATACACCATTGTTCACCTCAGAATTTTTTGAATGTTTCATTCTCTGAGTATTTATTGCTTACAGTTAGTTAAACACCGACTTCTTGCATTGGCTTCGTTCTTATTCTTAATTGATTGGGTTAAGTGTCTCTTTGGTGATTATCTTGGTATGTTATTCGTCAGGCCCGAACAACTATCTCTTTCCTCCGTGGGAAGCCTCCCCAAAACCTAGTCCTCCGGGAAAAGGGTGCGTCGTTGGCTCCCGGGCTCGAGTGCTGGCGAGCACGAGTGTGTTTGATGTCAATTCGACATTCTTTTTCGCAATATCTGTGAACTTGCGCGCCGTTTTGTCAATTTAGACGCTGGGAATTCACGCACAGCTCCTTTGATGATCGCTTTCCCTACATAATTCTCCCCCGGCCCGGAGAGCGCTCCCTTTGACGTCAACATTCTGCCGTCTGCCACCCGGAGCCTCGTTAAAATTTTCCGCCCGCCCGGCGGTGGGGGCGGCGGCGGCGCCGGCAGCCGGCCCCGGTGCCCGGGCACCCAAAGGAAGCTGTCGTCGGTCCCGAGGACTCGTCTTGTCGGGCCGCTTCCGACAATTGACTACGCTGTGGCTGGGCTGCGCTGTTGTTGGTGACAGCCTTTTTTCGCGAGAGCCTCTCGATCGAGAATATCGAAAGCGCTAGAAGAGATGCAGATTTCTTGCGAAGTGCTTTCATTTTCATTGTTGTTTTTGTCATATCTTTGGTCTTTATTGCAGCGTTGTTTTAAACTTTCTCGCCCTTACTTTGTAGGAAGAGAAAGTATTGTAATCCGTGCGCAGGAAAGCGCCGAATTTTCGACAGAAAAACTCTTATTGCCGGGCCCTAATAACTAACAAGTGGACACTCCTTGCTCCTAAATACAGCAAATTCCTTCCTCTAACACATGGTGTTCCATGGTGAATCCATGTTTTCTGGGTCCTAGGTACCGAAAAATAGATTGAAGGTTAAACGTCTGTATGACCGTCCGTCCGTGTCAAAGCTAGCGCCTAAACCGTTCAGCCCGTTTTCTCCAACATTGTTATTTCATGGTTAATTTATATGATTACAAGGCCCTCTGAGTTTGAAACGGATATTTTTATTTTTAGGAGTGGTTTATACGAAGCCTCAAAAATATTTTCAAAATTTTCACGAAATGACCACGAATTTGTGGATTAAATTTTGGGCTCCGATAGCGTAAAGGACACTTAAAAGGGTGGTGTATTTCTCTTCGTTGAAATCCCTAATTTTTCGAAAATTCCAAAAGTTCAGTTTTTTTCGGTGTCTTCCTACAAATACAATATTGAAAATAAAGATTTTTTCCGGAATAAAAATTGCTCTGTAATGGCAGATCTTGAAATGAGCTTATGTACAACTTTTCAAAAATATGAGTTGTTTTTGCGTACGTTTGCATGAAATATAGGCAATTTTTATTTTTTTATACATTTTTTTCTCAAAAAACGGCTCTAAATTTTTATTTTACGTTTTCTATTCGTATATATCAAAAGACGGGAAAAATAGTTCTATTTTCATTTTAAATCTTTTCTAAAATCCATCTCCTTAAAGAATTGTCAGGAACTATTTTTTTTTAAAAATGAGTAGTTTTCGCGTAATTTATATTTCAAATTAATGCAATAAAAATTTTCTCAAAACTACTCCAGTTTATTTATTTTTGCACGGATAAAACAAGGAACGCTTAAAAGAATGGTGCAAGTCTGATAGTTTTTAAACTCCCTGAATTTTCGAAAATTGCGTATTTCGATAAAATGCTAAAATATGCGCTGATGTTCTTCTGGTTTTTGATTGCGGATATTGTCGGGTGTGTGACTGAACGAATTCCGTAAAACCTCAAAAAACTAATAGAAATTGAATATAAACAAGGAAATTCCATATCCATCAAAATATTAGTCTCACAAGCAAGGATTTAGATATCGTAGAATGCAATTTTGTGGTAATTTTTTTTTTTTTTTTTTTTTTTTTGCAACACATACCAAAACATATGGTTGATTGGTTTTATTGCTGTGATAGCTCTATGCGTTCTCACGGTTCAGTGGTAACGATCCAGAAATATCGACGAAATCTGGCAAGAATCATACCTGAATTTCAGTCAATAGGAACCATATTGTAATACGAAATATTTTAGATCAAGTGAGATAATCGGAATTTTATTCTTGTTGTATCAGCATCAATGAATATTTTCCAAGCAAATACTCTACAAAGAAATCATTCTCATTTTTTCTTCGCCATCCTTTCATCGCGCTTCTTTGTCCTAAGCTTCATTCCTGGCAGCCATTTCACCATTGGCATTTCAAAACCTGCAAATTCCGTTTTAACATTTTGTAACTCGCTTATGTTTTGTCTGCTTGCTACCCTGGCTCTTTTGTTTCCCGACTGGCGTTATTCCTCAAAGTCCTTCGTGGCCCTTGCACTCGTCCACTCCCACGACCTCTCCACCCCTCTGGCCCGACCGCAATTTCCTCAGCGCTTTCCCGCTCCACCTTGCTTTCTCGGTTCCCTGTGCCGTTCGTCGCCGATTCCAACCTCGTACCTCCTGCGCGGAAGCTCCGAGACGTACGAAATCGCCGAGCGTGACGGCGAGAAATTAAGAAGTCACGAGAATTAACTAATATATCTGTGCGCCAGTGGGAGTTTGTTTGTTTTACGACGCCACCGTCCCGGATTCGGATGAACCTCCGTCCCCGTCCTCGTCGCCGCCCCTCGCTCCTTCTCCCTTCCGCGGCTCGCGCCCCCCCCCCGCTGCCCTCCCCTCCGCGCCGATGTAATTGAGATAAGACCCCCAGCGCCGTAATGGCGGGTGCGCAACATTTGTACCGCGAGCGTCCCGGAGCGGGACGCCACCGCTCATGGGCGAAGTTCCTGGTACGGCGAGGCGTTGCAGTCTCCACGAGCCTGAATTGATTGATTGATTAGTGATTCTGGGCCGTTAATGGCACAGGTCGTTTGTCCCGAAAGTGGAGTGCATGTTTTATCGCGGGAGATGGCGGTGATCTTTCGCTCGATGGCGCTAGATCCGGCGCGGACCTAGGTCGGCTTGCAGGGTTTTCCCCAACTAGTTATCTCCCATCAGCGGGCCACCGCCGCAGCCTGGATAAGCTCGAAGCTTCTGATTGGTCTTCCTGTCTGTGCGGTAGTGTAGCGCATGTAAGTGTGTAAGTGTAAGTCCGTCGAAGTAAGGGGCGAGGATAAAGAAGAGGAAGGAGAGATCGCGCGAGGTCCGTGGCCCGATTGTTAGCGTACTGCACCAGCATTCGCCTGATGTTGATCGGAGAAACCACTGAAAACTGCCGGAGATGAGAGCAACCGGACGATAGAATTCTCCTTCAGAAAGCGACTGAACTGAACCAAGCCATGTAGCTAGTGGCGAAAATCCTGCCTCCGTCCGAACTCCAACCCTTGGACCTCTCGGTCAGAGGCAGTGACATGATGAGCTGCGTGTGCTACGGTCCTCGAACATGATTGTACTCAGCGCAAGGCGACGAGTGTGCAGTGCATACTGTGCAGGGGATCGATGGTTCGTCCGTTGTTAGTAAGGTTCACGCGGAAAGAATTTGCGGTAAAAAGGCAACTTTTTTTAGTGTGTTTTTTCTTTTTTCCCCTTCTTTTTCTGGTGCCCGTACGCTCTTCCGCTGTCGCCTACTGTCCGCTGCTGCCTCCTGAAGCGAGTTTTCTAGATTTACTAGCCATGTTTTGGCTAGGCGTAACAGGTGACTTCAATGTACTTCAGTGTACTTCAATGTACGTTTTACAATTGCGGAGAGCCGTGGAATATTACTTTATTCAGAACTGAAACAAAATAATTGCTTCAACTCGTATTTGTTATGTTTTTCGTTATAATGTTTACAAACTTTCTTGTTTACTCCCGCAATTCAGATTTTCTACCTTCCGATTGTATCGTGTATTTCAGCCATTCCATGGTAGATTCCATGATGTTGTATTTTCTTGATTTCCGGACGCTGAAGTATCATTTAGCTGTTTGACCCAATTTATTTGCTTATTATTTGAATTAGAACATAAAAGATGCTTCATTTCTCCACCAGCGAACATTTTTTCTTATATTATTTATTCATTTTTAGTTTAATGCCTCCTATTATTCAGCATAACCTTTCATGTTTTGTGAAGAGTTGTAAGACATGCAATTGCATCGAGAGTTCCTTCTGTTTTGAAAGAAGACCTCTACTGTCTGTTGATTAAGGAATGCGATTCACTCCGTTTCCTGACGCGGGAAGAGGTTCCGCTTCGTCCATGTCGAAGAGCGCCCTGTCGCGAGATCGAAGTTGGTGGGCTGAGCGAGTCGCTGCGCAGAAGGAAATAACGAAGGCGCCCTGCGCTTGCAGGCACGCTGCCGGCATCGCTGGGGCCCTTGGGCCGTCGCCGGGGTCGGAGCCCGCGACAGACGTCTGCGTGGGCGGCCGCCAAAGGACATCCTACGGCCCGGCCCGGCCCGCGCCGCCTCCTTTTGTGGCTAACGTCGTCAAACCCCGGTCCAGCAACCCAATAAGGTGGCCGTGCTTCAGACGTCGGAAGCTTTGCTAACAGCCGGAACATAATCTACCTTTCCTCGCATCCTCGGCCGCTCACTTCAAAAGGGACGGGCCGGCGGCCACGCCGCCGCACCGCGCCGCGCCGTCCGGTCTCGCGAGGGGATCAATGCCAGCCCGCAGGCCGCGCTTGCTCCAAACTTCGCTCGTGTCTTTTTTATCTGTCCCTTTCTCCAAGTTTGTCGGGACAACATAAAAACTGTTAAGAGTTACTCCTTCCCTTACATGCGGACGGTCTATGTTCCTCCGCGGCGCAGATGGGAACATGCTTCCACGATGATGTGTTAAATCAACAACAGGGGCGCGGGAGAAGTTTCGAGATAAAGTCGACGCAGGAAAGTCTCGTCTGATGGTGGTCTCACCGGCCGTTTGCGTCGTAACAGATCCGTGACCGTTACGCAAGGGGAGAGGAACTGGAAGGAAGAGTTTCTTTTTGTGGATGTTGAAATGAGTTGCAGCAAGCTGTCGTAAATCTTAACATATATTTAGCGATAATAATTTACTTTCAAAGAATACCTTTTTTGAGAGCTTTCGAACCGTTTAATTCGTTCGCCTTTCTTTGTGTTTGTAGACAATACAACTGAAATAAAATTTGTAATGAACGTAATTGACAAATCCTAATGTGTTATGAATCTTCATACACACACATACACATACACACTTGCGCGCAGTTGACATACATCTGATTAACTTTCTTTTCATTATAATATTTTAACAAAATAATGACAACAATATTTTGTTTCCCAAAGTGTTTTACATAAACCTGTAAGATAAAGTTGACTGTAACATTTATGCAATTATATAATCTAAAATAAATATATATATATACACACGAGTAATTTATAATGAATTGTAACGAAATATGTATTTATATTATAAAGTAATCTGATTCGTATGTTTTTTCTCTTTGGCAATGAAACATAATGAATGTATTTTGGGTCAGAATTCTCTCCTTCATAGTACTAACGTTTGCTGTCATCACTATGAATCGTATGTGGTTCATTGTTTTCCTTTCATGCGAAGACTTCAACAACATATACTAAAGTACATTTTACCTATTTGTTCTGGAACTTGATTACCGTAAAACTCAAGTCACTGTCACATGGTTCACTTTCCACGAAGTATTCTCTCTAGAGGTGTACCGTGATAGTAAACCGCTTGTAATACATCCGCCCCTTTGCACATTCTTCTTCGAATATTTGTTGAGGGTGACAACTCTACCCTGATCATATCTCTTCCGTGTCAAATGCACAACAGTGTTGATGTTCTTTTTATGATATTTTTCCTAAATGGTAGTTAGAAAATAGTGTATCAACTGAAAAAGCTTTCATTAGGTAAATATTGTTATTTACTTCATTTCTTGGCTTTGAATTTTTCACAGAGATGTAATTGCTTTATAATAATCTCTTAGTTAATTTAGCGATACATAAAATTAAATCCAATAATTCACATGTTTTTCCAACATTACGAAACAGTATCGAAACATTTGTGAGCGGGGCATGGGTCGGGAAAATTGGAATGCCTATAATCCACGCGTACAGGGCAATTAAATGATTTTACGACCTTTTACAGCCCATTTTTTGTGACTTACAATTGCAGCGAAAACAAGATATACTAATTTATTTTATCGTATTGTTATATTAGTAACATCGATCGATGATTTGACAACCTAAATTACTAGCGTTAATACCTACCCCGTAATGCTTTAATCTTCTCCCAGTTCCGCAATATTAGCGTGCACCAGCTAGCAATCGGCCTACCTCGACCACTGGCGTTTAACCATTGTGAAACACTATCACGTAGCAGACGGATCTCCTGGCATTATACACTACTTCACAATGGTTGGTGAAACTCAATCCCTGGAAACGAAATTACCTTTGGCCATGGCGCATAGAATTAGGTTGATTTGTGAAACTCAAACAAAGGGAATAATTACGTTTTGATCGTTTACTACTGCTACTAATATAGCGAGCGCAGTCAGTATTTAAGCGAAGGTACAGGTCTGTTCGTAAAGCAGTGTCGGGAGACTGAAGATGAATCTGGAAGGACGAAAGGAGGAGTATGCACATTTTAATTCGTAAGTATATTTTATTACTGACTACCTTTTCCTGTGATCTTCGGTGGAGCAGTTATCTCATATTTTACTTTCGCTGCTAGTAGAGGAATCCAGATCCAAATAAGGGTCGCGCTCTTTTGGGCAATAAGTGCTGCATCATGGATTATCATAATCAGTACATCAATTCGCGTAAATTATGTATTATTTTGGATTACTTGGATTAGTTAATATTTCCGATATGTTAAAAATTAATCGTTTTTGCGATCCGAAAATATTTCAGTGTATCTCTATTTAATTTCGTAGTTTCTAAAGTTTTCAGTGATTTCTGAACTTTAGTAGTTTATGGTATTAAACACCTTTAGATACTATACGCTTAATGAACAATATTTCTAATTTCTGAGGCCTGTTCTTAATTTGATTTTACTTCTTCATCATGTTGAGACAAATTTATAGAAACAAAAAATAGACCCGTGTATAAGCATAACAAAGATCGACTACATTAAGTAATAACGCGAAATGATTTTTTTATTTGGTATAATTCTCTTCCTATACCCGAATCTTCTGGAATTAGCATGATGTGCGTTTCGTTTAAAAATTCATTTGATTCATTCCTCATCATATGACGCTTTCGAATAACTCAGGTCGGCAATATAGTCTTTATTGAGATCCACAATTCCGACATGATAAAGCAATTTCTTTTTAGAAAAAATCTTTTTGAAGGCAATCTATAATATGGGGACATCGGTATTATAATCCTCTTGCTCTGAACTACTATAGATAACTAATACATCTTGGAATTATTAAATTTCTCCTTTGATTTTGTAAATAAATGTAGTTTTTTGTCGTGTTTTTGTGTTCGAATAATCGTAGTCCTTTTCTACCATTCTGCAACTCAGCCAGCTTCTTGCGGTCGTATACTTCTCGTAGGTGGGTTAGAAATGTTTTAATTCAGATGCTGGGGGACTAGATAATGGTGAGACACTTCCATGTGACGTTTAGAAGAAAGGCTATTGAAAGTGTAAAAAATTCTATAAATCATGTGATCGTCACAAAAAATGATTTACAGATATTGCGTACACTATTGTATTGTATTGTGTGACACTTCGTCAAAGGCTTGCCAACCCACAGCAGAAATGATAAACTTGCCTCAAAATTGTTTGTTGTGTTCCTTATCATTGTCTTAACTGCTCTGTTAGCCTCTTTTATAGAAAATCAAATATCAAATTGTGTAGGGGTTAAAAACTTTTGTTTGATACTACTTCAATATTGAATAATCCATGGAAATCTCGAAATTGGATGAAATAAGTAAGATTTTTTATTTATATTTTCAACCTAAGCTACAAATTGCGCGTAACTCGTGAAAGATTGCATTTATTTATCACGTCAGATAACGTATTTATTATATTTTTTCGGATCGTAGATTACGCATTCTCATTAAAAAATGTTTATTCTGTTCCCTCCCCGTACTGCCTTCTTTTTATTATGACCCACTGATCACTTGCGTACTACGCCTTCTTTTGTACAAAAAGGTTATTTTATTTATTTATTACTACATTTTTAAATAGTTGGTCATATTTATTTGAACGTTGTGCTTTACAGAGACAAATAATTGCATATTTGGCCTCCAATCATGATACCAATTGCACGAGGCAATAAATGGATTTCGTAGACGGGCACATCTCATTTAACGGTCTACGAAAGACAAATAAAATATTGTCATTGTGAATAAATATCTGTAAAAATGAGCACATTAGAATAAGATCATTGTAACACACATTAATTTCTACTTTCTAGCCCTTCCGTTGTTCTCGTGTGCCAGGAAGCGGCGAATTTTCGATCGAAAAGCTCATATTGCCCGTCCCTAGTAACGAACTAGAGATGTTTCAAAAGCTAATACTTTTTGGCATTATTTCAAAAATTTCATTTCTCGAAAATTGAGAGAGTTCAACTAAACTAGGACCTGTGCCATTTTAAGCGTGTCTTGTATCCATGGAAAACGAATCGAAGAAAACATTTGGAGCGTTTTTTAATATTTTTTTATATAATGCATTATTTTCATGCATAAATTATGCAAAAACTACTCCTTTTTTCGAAAAATTGTACATGATCTTTTTTAAAGAACTGATTTTTAGAACAGATTTTGTTTAAGGCAAACATTCGTAACTTCAATTTTGTAGGTGTGAAATGTTAAATTTTTGTAATAACCGAAAATTCAACGAAGCCGCTGGAAATGAGACTAGCACAACTATTTTTACCGTCTTTTGACAGATACGAGGAGAAAATTTGAGCAAACAATTTCGGTTTCCACAATTTGCTAGAGCGCGTGGCGGAGAGCACGCTGACTGAGTAGGCGTTTGCGTGCGGGGAAGTGTGAGCGCGGGGCTCTAAGCGACCGTCCGCAGGCGTTGGGCGCGCGCGGGCTCCGCCGCAGTGGCCGCCCGCCTGCTCCTCCGCCCCCGCCGCGCGCCCCGACGCAAGAGATTCAACAACTTCCATTTCCTGCGCGTTTGATGGATCTCTCCCCGAAATCTTGATGCCGTTTTTCCTTTTTTTTTTTTTTTTTTTGTTTAATTTCCTGTACTATGTGACCTGCTGCTGGAGATTCTTATCTTTGAAATCTTGTTAATAACTGTGCGAGGGGAAAAGTTTTTTTTTCCCCGCGTCCGGTTTTGTCAAATGCATAATTTCGTTTTGTCGTTTGTTTCAGGTAAGCTGACGTAATATCCGCGACCGCAACGCCGCTGAATGCTGATGGAGAATTGTGAGTTCGGATTCTCTAATTCTTTCCTTTCGTTTCCGCACCAGGCTCCCGTGTCGTTCCTTTCCTCCCAGCACGCGGATATAAATTACCCTCTGTCGTAGGCAATATGATAAAGGATGAAATCCTGCAGGATTGTTCTTTAACTCCCGGTAATTGAGTTACAACTGGAATATGCGAATAGGTGCAATAACTTCTGTCGTCGAAGTTTAATCTCATTAAGCGAGCAAATTTTTCTGGATAATTACGTGCTGGATCCGTGCAAAATGTCACCAAAATATTGCACGTGTCTCGAACTCGAGACTAAGTAGGATTTATGGTCGGAGGGAGAGTCGAAGGACCAATTGGTTTATTCCGTTCTCTCCCTCTGGCCGCTGCGGTGGTGCCCTCCCCAGCTCCGGGCCCTGCCCCTGCCTCAGCCCCTCTCTGCCCGCTGGTACGGGCCTCCCCGCCGACCCTTCGGAGCAGCTGCTGTGCGAAGCGGGCGGGCGCGGTAACCGGTCGCATGGAAATTCTTACACACCCAGACTGCAGTGATCAAGGTTTCTTTTCTATCATTCCATTTGGTCTGGTTCATGTAAGCTATGCATGGGGAACGGTACGGAAGAAACTATAATTCTAAAATTTATTGCTATATTCTTTAGTTTTCGTTTTGGAATAGGTTAGTAGATTCCGCATGAGCCGTAAATTCTAATAAAAATAATTTCGTGATGGTTCTTGATTGTTTCACTTTATGGGATTATATTTTAAATTATTTTTGTGTCAAAAACTCCCAGTAGGTTGAGGAAAAAAGAAGATTGGACCCTTTTAAACTGCATTGAAATACTGCACCCTTTTAAATTTAGGGTGAGGAGATTGCAAGAAATATTGTATGGAGGCAAAACATGTGAGAAAAATTTAATTTTTCATTTCTACAATGAAGAACTATAAAATATACTAAGGACACATACGAAAACTTTATTGTCTAAATATGAGCTGAAATAATGTCATAGATTTGACACTTGATATGCATAATGATAATGTTCCTACTGTGCATATACATTTTTTCCAACAATGCAATTACAAATCAAAGCTGCTTGATGTTTTGTAATTAACTGCTCATATATTACAATTGTTAATGTTGTATCTATGTGAAGATATCTGAGGAGAATCTCCTAAACCAAGTACCTAAGCTACAGAAAAATGAAATAATTTATTGTTGCCAAATCACAGGACAACACATAAGTATGTTCTCATTATTTATTGCATAATAGTTGATTTTTTTTACTGCCGACATGATACGTTAGGTAAGGTTGTATTGAAATATTTCTTGAATGCTTAGCTTTCGCTGCGAGAAACATTCGTCGTATTTTAATTCCGTGCTGCTGCCGCCGTTAGTTCTCGTATTCCGGGGCATTAGTCTGTTTTCTCCTTTAACATTGTGCCCGGCGGCCTTACGACGCGCGCTTCGCTGTGGAGCGCGCACGAGTGCGGGCGGGGGCGGGGGCGGCGGCGGCGGCGCGGGCGGACAGTATCGGGCAGCCCGAGGGCACTTAAAACATCGCTCGATGCCCGGCCTCCGCGGGCTTTGTGGCGTATCTGGGCCCCGGGGGCCCCGCGGGGCAGCGGGCCGTGATTGTTCATTCATCCCTCACGCAGGCGGGCGGGAGGGCGGGAGGCCGAGGCGGGAGCGGAGGCGGCGGCGGCGGCGGCGAGGGTGGCGTGACGGCCGCGCTCGAGTGCGCTCCAGTTCGCGTCGCAGTCGCACAATATGGAAGCAATAATCGGCGCCCGCGTGGGGTCCGAGAGTCACCCGCCACTCGCCGCTCGCTCTCCGGCTGGCTGGCTGGTTCGCTCGCCGGCGCTCCCGCCCGCTCCGCCAGCCCGGTCATCGATGGAGCCCTGCCGCCGCCCGCGTCGTCTCCAGCGTCGCACCCGCCACTCCGAGCCCCTCCCACCCACCCGCCCATCCTTCCTCCTGCGAGTCCCGCGCTGTCAGCCTGGGGGTCTTATTGACCCATTCCGTCCCCACAGTCCCGGCAATAAAAACAACTGACATTCCCAGGAAGCTGGGAATATGCCGCGCTGCCGGAGTCCTCCTACTCGGTCTGGTCTCTGGCGCCGCAGCCGCCGCCGCCACCGCCACCCGCGCCCACCAGTCGATGTCAGGCGCCGTGGCGGCGGGGGCCGTGGCGTTTGCGAGCGCTCGGGGAGGTAGATAGATAGGGCGATGGTCAGGGAGGCTTGTGGTAAGGGACGGGTGTAGTAGACTCGGAAGGGACACAAGGACAGTACAACGGCAAAGACGACGGTGTATATTCCCAAGGCCATGGTAGAGGTGGTAGACTCCTAGAGCAACCGTGTCATTTACGACAATTGTAGTAGATAAATGCACTAGCGTTGACCCTGGTGGTCGTGGCAACCATAAAGGCGGCAAGTAATCGTGACCGGGGTGCCGGCCGCGATGTCGATGGTGGAAGAGGCGGGCGGGTCGGCGACGGCGGACGCAGCGGCGCGGTCACGACCGCAGCCGCCGAGCCGAGCGAGGGGAGAGCGGCTGAGAGCGGCGGCCGGCCCCTGTTCGCTCCGGCGCGGCGGCGGCGGCCCAGCGGCCCCTCTCCGCCACATCCCGCCACGCCCCGCCTGCGCCACGCCGGCTGCCGCCCCGCTCTCTCGCACGCGCTCCCTGCCGGCCGCCCCCGCGCTTCCTCGCTCTCGCGCGCTCCGTCTCCCTCTCCCTCCCTCTGTCTCTGTCTCTCTCTCCCCGGCGCACGCACCCTCTCTGCGCGCGCGGCGCTCCTCAAGGGGATGTATCGCGATACACGCCGACACATCGACCTCGCCGCAGTCGCCGCCGCCGTCGCGGCCTCCCGCCCGTGCGCGGACACGCGGCGCACTCAAGGGGATGTACTGCTCGTTGCTGCCCCACGGCCGCGTCTCCGCCGCCCGCCGTGGCTCGCTCCACTCAAGCGCCGGCGCGGGGGAGGATGCCTGCACGACCGTTCACTTGTAAATGCAGTTTTTTTTTGTTTGTTTTTGTTTTGTTTGTCAGTTTGTTTTTCAACGAACTTCGGTTCTTTGGATGTCAATCGTTCTCAGTCCATTATAACGTGTTGAAACGGATATTGAGATGAGATTGATAGTAATTTGAGATGACGCTTGTCAGACGTAATTTGAGATGATGATTTGTCTACGCTTAACGTATTAACAAGAAAATTCGTTGAACGCAATGGCGTGCATTCGAGTTTTATCTTTGATAGTGTGTAGGTAATTTACACTTGTTCCGATAGCGGAAGGCCTATAGATTTGTCATGAAGAAGACATAATTGTTATTTTTGGAAGTAATATTGTTATTTCGAAGGAGGCAATGTTTCAATAACTCAGGCATTTGATTTGATTTGTTTTCGACAAAAACTGTAGTAACCGGGTCTGACGTTTGGGGGAGAAGTTTTATCTGTGCTTGTTGTCTTTAGCTCCAGAATCTTTTCACCAGACTTTTACTGCATGTACATGAATGCTGAATAATACTACCAACAAAGAAAGGTTCACAACATTTGAAATCTAGAAATGTTCGCTTCTGTGTTATAGGAAACGTTCGCCCTAGAATTTATAGCAACGTACAATACAACAGCCTACAACAGTCTGATCAAACCTGGTTTCACTTTAATGTGAGTTACCCAAATTATTAGGAAATGTCGTTCACGGGATTTGGTCGGAGTCAGAAGCAAAATTAAATCCAAAACCCCTGAATTGTAATTATCAGATTAAGTATTATATTCTAGTAATATATGATAATAAATATCACTACTTATATTCTTACGATAGAAAAAATGGTAGCATTCATTAACAACCTATTCATCTTCACGTGGTTTGGAATTCTCAAGTCCTTTTGTTCCTGTGACAGTAATATAAAACAAATTTTTATGTATGAGAAATATATTTTAATATATTATAAACGAAAATTATATCATATTTTAGGAGTAATTGAAAATCACAATAGTTGTTTTTCTTTTCACATTCAGTTTTTTGTGGTTTATGTCCTTTTTATTGAAACTTTGGGAAATTTTTTTGTCGGAAAATTTAATGTCAACATTAAAGAGATACTAGTAGTGAGTATACAACTTCTCTTATTCATAAAATACGGAATAATTATTTTAGACTTGTCAGACCTGAATTTTAAATGTGTGCCTATCGTTTCTTGCTTATATTTTTTTGTTTCATGGTTGTTTGTAAGAAGAATCGTCTGCAAGTTATGGAAACATTATAAATCGTCCTACTTAATCGTACATGAAATATTAATGAATCACTACTTCCTTTATTGCTCTGAAGATCTCAATGAATAGTGCTAGCGTATTATCATAAACTAGCGGTATCCTTGCATAATAGGACGGTGATAGATAATAGCCCCCTGTAATGTTGCAAGAACCAAGTCGCCAGCTGTGGAGAGAACTGCTTCAACGAGCGACCTCACCTTATTACAATGGCGCGCGTGGGTAATGGCGGATATTATGTCTCCATAAAACAATTACGTCCTGACACCTACGTCTTTAATACGCTCCTGCAATAAAATATAAAAAAATGTAATTAAAACTTTTAATCGAAAATTCCTGAATAAAATACTTTAAATACCAGCGGAACAGTCAAAAAGTAAGGATGAAAGTATGTCGATATTTAAAATCGATATGTGACGCGTGGCGGGGAGAAGAATGTAAATTAAAATCTGTAAACTCGTTTACAATTTTCGATATTGTAGCTTAGATTTGGGTTGCACCGTTTGTGGCTTTCATGTTCACTTCAAAGGTAAGGGTCGAGCGCTAAATGAACAGACACGAAATAGATATTTTACTTTCACACACGTTCGACTGAACTCTGATAAACGTGTACCTCAACATAGATTTGAATGTTTTTTTCTTTCCTGTTATTTCCCAGTAGTTTTTGTTAATTTTTTTCAGCATCTTGAAACGAATCGCCTTGGAGAAACACTGAATTGCACATTTAATTATTATCGTTTTAAATGTTATTGTATTCTAGTAAAAAAAAAGGAAGTTGCCTTTTTGCAAAAGAGGAAAAAAGACATTTACAAATTATTTCAGATAGTTCCATGGAATGTTCTATAAGTGATTCATCTTTTAAAAGAGTATGCCCCTTTGTGTAAACGCGTCTCCAGAGCATAATCAGAATTTCTATTAGTACAATTTTTATCTACGGGGAAGTTTTTTGTGAAGGAGTAACACTGACAGCCTACCAATGACGCTCGATTTCTATGAGAAAATACTATTTCTGCATTATTCTTTAGTGTGAATTATATGTTAATAAACTGCTGTGATATATTTGCATCTTAATTTTTCCGTTCCGGGAACATTAAGTCCAAAAGGAGGTTTTTTGTTCCGTCAGTGCGCTCTAAAGGGCGTTTCGCAAGGTGTGCGATGAGGCGAACGTCGGCCTGAGCCGTAGTGTTAACATTTTATTAAGGTGCCGCGTAGACTGTTTTCGCGGGCGCCTGGAAAATCCTCTCGTAACCCGCCTCGGCGGCCACCGGCGCTGGCGGCGGCGGCGGCGGCGGCGGCGGCGTCGCGGGCGTCGGAGGCGCCTCGCCGAGCATTACTCCCACATAATCGCGAGGCCTGTTCTTAGCGTCCCGCCGCCGCCGCCGCCGTCTCGGCCTAGCCGCCGCCGCCCGCGCCTGCCAAGCCTTCGCCGCCGCTTTCGTCATTTACATTTATCGCCCGGCTGTAAAAGACGGAGGTTGGCTGCTTTTTAGCCATGCATTTTAAACAGAACTTCAGGAAATGAACTTGCAGGAGGGGGAAGGCGCTTGGTTTTAAAATGTGCATATTATTACTCGGTGTGTGGATGTATATGAGTGTGCGCCTGAGCAGGGCGGCCCTTTTTATTCCTTTACGAGCGGCTTGTGGCGGCGCCGACGCCGGCTCCGCCTCGCCCGCCACTGGACCGGACGCCGCCCCGCCCAGTCGCGCCGCGCCACGCCACGCACCGCGCCCAGTAGCCACTACTCAGGCGGAGGGGCAGCCCGGCGCGCGAAACGCGGGACTTGTCACCGCGCCCTCCGCGACTGAGTCGTTACTACACGGCTACTGGTGGGTGGCCTTTGAAATGGCAATTTTTACTTTATCGCATATGTATTATAGATGAAGTAATGTAATGCTGCGACGAAGAACGGCGATTTCTCGTCAGAAAAATTGATATTGTGGATCCCTGAAACCGAAAAAGGGGAGAATTCCTGTTCCTAAATGTACTTCCTCTAATTGTGTGGTCAGAAATGTACTTCTCTACATTGTGTGGTCAGAATCCACGTTTTGTGGCTCCTTGGTATCGAAAAATTGGTGTACGGCAAATCGTCTGTGTGAACAACGCTAGCGGCTAAGTAGGATTTTCACTCAAATTAAAATTCCTCAGTGGATGTAGCTGATGTCACGGCCCCTTTGAATTTCAGAGCGATGTTTTAATTTTGGGGACACTTTTCATGTAGCTTCAAGGACATTTTCAATTTTTTCATTGTATCAGTTTTGTTGAATTATTTAAAATTTCGAAAATTGCAAAAGTTCAAAATTTTTTCTTCCTCTTCCCACAACTTCAGTATTGACGATAGAGTTTCTCCTCTGAATAAATTCTGTTCTTAAAGTTATATATTTAAATGAGGAGTCTACATATTTTCAATGTTAATAGTTCTTGCATAATTTTGAGTGAATTATGAACTATATTTAAAAAATGTAAAAACAAGATATCCTCAAAATCTGCTCGAATTTTTCCTTTAAACAATTTAACGAAGAGTGCTAAATGCACTGAATAAAAGGGCATTAACCCCATTTTGATATTTTTAATTTCGAAAATGTTATTTTAAATATCTTTCACGTTGTTAATATTTACATTACGGTCATTTATTTAATATTATTACGGACACAAGTACTTCAGATAATGTCTGATGAATTTTTTCAGAAAAGCAAGATTTGTTTGCGGAAATGAGTTCAAAATTGTGCATTTTCAGAAACGTTTAAACGACATTTCCGTAAGAACTTTTTCAATAAAAATGTGCATATAGACTTGTTTTATTCTTCTGTAGTATCCATAAAGATATATTTCTATTCGACTATTAGAGAACCGAAAAATTGATAAAATGAGTGAAAATTTTGTTTTGGCGCCGTAAGGTGTCAATTGGGAAGACGATGAGACTGGAAAGGCAGCCTAGACCAAAAAGATTAGAAAATTAACTAGTGCGAAACAAGTGCCATTCTCTAGTACTACTAGTTAATTGTACCGAAGTCACATTTTCAGCGTGATACACATTTTTAATTTTGTGTGGTGATAAAAACCGTCAGTGACGGGTTTAAATCCATTGAAGTGATTTGAATTATGATTAAATGGTAAATATTCACTGAAATACAACTCTTCATCCAATGAGTTCATTTTTTTTACATGACTGTTGTTAAAATTAGATTATTCTTTTGTACGTGTTGAAATACGTTATGCGGGTATCTGCCAACAGTCAATAATAAAAATACAATTTTTTATCATAAAAAGTACTAAATATTGTCATGTACTGATAGAGCATTTGAAAGGAGGTCAAAGGAAAACGTGGCCTAAGTTGGTGGAAAAATAAGAGAATTTATGTCAGGCATTCTTCGACTTTAAAACAATAAAAACACTGTTATTCCATGAAAGGAAACGGTTTTCACTTACGTGTAGCAATAGTGCAATAAATTGGAACTTTTAGCACATTGTTACTGAGGGATGTCAAAAAATATTCGTGAATGATTTGCAGAAAATCGAATTAACGTTGCTAAAAAAGTTTTGAATATTCTGGCGTGTATAAGTACCGATCCAAGAAAGCGGAGCAGGCGCGGGGGCGTGGCGGCGCAAGGGCTGCTCGTGGGATCGCTGGCCGTGTGGTCGCAGGCGCAGAGCGGAGCGCGTCCCCAGCCCGCGAGGGCTTGCGCCTGCCCGTTGTCCACCGTCCGCCCTTTGAGCAGTCAGCTGCAGTTCTCCGGTGTCGCGCGGGCGGCGCGGCGGGGGCCGCCAGGGGCAGGCAGGGGCCGGCAGGGGCGCGCACTGACAGGGGATGACGATGCGGGCCTGCGCGCGGGGTGGGGCGAGCGGAGGCAGGATGCGAGGGAGGCCACGGGTCGCGAAGCTCCTGCAACTCTTGAGCGGGAAACGAGTCGGAGGAAAGTTACTGTCGTTCGCCACCCGTTTTCGTGGGAGTTTAGTTGTCAAGACGCTGGCTGAGGGTGGCCAAATGTTGGTGTCTTAGGCATTAATGACAACTAAGAATCATTCGCTATGGCGTGGCCGGCCCCGATCGTTACTGTGACGGGTGCGTGGACCGTTTCTGGGGAAGAATTACGATTTTATTTGCCGTAGAAACGTGCCATTTTCTATTCATGCTTTTAACTCATTCTCTCTCTTTGTCCACCCCTGTTGAGTTAGAACTAAAAGGGATATGTTCAAATTGGAAATACAGTATGCAGCGAGCAGTAATTCATTTGAAAACATGAACAGCTTTTATATTTGTCTCGTATTGCTGAATTTTGAATGGAATCTGATGAACGTAATCTTCCGATGTGTCACCGTGTGATAGTTACGTGTTGTATAAAGGCACACGTAAACTATTACACATAATGAAAGACATTCTGGAATCAGTCGTACATTGAAACAAATTTATAATGTACACCAAGATTTGAATAAATGGGACCCGCCGATCTCCGGTGGCCGCGATCGCTAAGACTGTACTGTCGTTCTGATCTCGGACCGAAGGGTCGCGAGTTCGAGTTCCGCCTCGTGCATGGTTGTATTTATATTCGTCCTTTCACCCCTTATCATTAGCATGTCGTGTTATCTTGACAGTAATCATAATGTTAAACCCAATAGTGGTCGCTAATGACCTAGATGTTGATACGACCTTAAATAACAAAAACATGTGAGGCAATCATTATGAATCGATGCCAGAAGTTCTGAAAGGAAGGTGGGAGCATTTGCATAATCTCATGAGAGGTAAGTTGCATTGAAGCGCAGGGGCGGTCAGATCGCCCAAGTCAGATCACCAGAAATCGAGAGCTCATCACCCGATGGCCGGTCGCCACCTAATACTCAGCCTGTATTACGCGTGTGTTACTTAATTGCCTTCCAAACCGGCTTTCGTAGACCCAGTTTTCCTAGGTGCCACTGATTTATTATATAAATTGACTGCATTTGCAAAACACGGCAGTTGTGCATGTTGCATGAAGCCTATTATTACTAAATCATCAACTAAACGCACGATCTAGTGTGTGAATTATCTTGGGATTTCAAGGTTGTTGTAGCTGACGTTCATTATCAAAAGTATTATATTCGTCAAAAGAAAGCATGAATACCGGGTCTAGGAAGCATTTTTTCTCAATATTGCCCAATATCGGTGATCTGGAGTATTTTATTCAAGGAACATTATATCGCGTTCATGTAATTATAGTGAGAAGTTTGAACGTAGCAGTATTATTTTCTTCTGAGCAGGTGAGTGAGAAGAGCGGTGCTGTACGATTGAAGTGGGGAGGGGGGGCGGTGGTTGCCGGGCACGCGGGCGATCGGCCGTTGCCCGGTCGCCTATTTGCATAGGTCTCGCCGCAACCCTCCCTCGGGCCCTGGGGACCGCGCGTCGCGTCGCGTCGCGTCGCGTCGCCCGGCGCGGGGGCCGGCGCCCCAGCTCTCGCCTCGATTAGGGGCACGCAGGGCACGGCCACCGCCGACGCGCCTCCGAGGGGGCTTATCGCGCGCGACAAACATACGCAGCCCAGGGGCATTACCTTAATGGCGTACGGACGCTCAGTTTTCTAGTTTTGGTTGCTTCTGCCTGACGATGTAAGTAAACTATTTGATGTTTGTAGCTATAGAATTAAGGTCATAAGATTTTATTAAATCTTGCAGGCAGGAAAGGCAGTTAGGTATGTACTGGAGAATGTAATGGAAAATTTCCCATTTCCGTTTACTCTCTTTTTCATCCTAAATATGTAATGCATGTATATATATATATATATATATATATATATATATATATATATATATATATATATATATGTATGGTATTTCAGTAATATTCTCTTCTTTGAATTAATATTTATTCATTTATTATCCAAAATATTACTCCATATTTTGGTATCATTATCATCTTGCCTTCATGCGAAATCCGTGTTCACGTTTCTTACATGTTAGACAATCAGAACTAGATAAAACATGTCTACTTATCTTGGAAACCTTGTAAACGGCGTAGTAAAATATTCTACATGTGTGATATATACACTTGTGTTTGTATTAAAAAGCTCTCCTTAAAATGTATCGACCGTTATATTTTTTACTAGACATAATATCTTTCCCTTTTTTATAATTTAGTAGAAAAGGTTTTTTCATGTAGTACACAAATTACTTTTGAATTACGTCGAATATGGTAGTTTTATATTTCACGTGACATACGCAGCAGCCCTCCTTAAATTAATTTTGAGAATAATTGAGACAGTTGAGTGCCGACACATGCTATGACCTTGAGAATACATTGGTATTAATTGCGAACATCTGCTAAACATGGTATCTGCCGTCTCTGTCTCTTTTTATTTCTACCTTAACGCAGCACCACATTCCGCGTGTAAGAAAAAAACACGAAAGTATCGCGCTGAAACTTAGAAGGGTAATTGCCTCTGCGGGGGCGTGGAGGCGCTGCGCTCTCCGCACTATTATTTCACGAGCGCGGATCCGTGTTCGCATCACGTCGCAGCCACCGCAACCGCTCTCGCCGGCGGGGCAGCCCCCCACCCCCATCCCAACGCTGCCGTTGAGAGCGCCGTCCGCTTCTAGCACTCGCCTTGCGACCCCTCCCCCGCTGCATTCCGTTGCTCAGCCGACGTTGCTCTTGGCACTATTTCATCCGATAGCTCACCAGATCCTGTGCGTCTCCACTGCGAGAATCATTGCTTTTTTTAGTGTTACCGTATTTATTCAATTCGCATTCGTGGTTATACATGAAAAAATATTGAAAGTAACAAATATTGTACTGCAATGAGAGTCTGCTTCGAACCTTTTTCCTGACAATCGCAAGTTCTTCACACATATTTCTTGAATGTATAACTCGTAAAGGATTTGATTGATTGATTCGTGATTCCGGGCGCGTCAACTTAAGAGGTCGTTAGTTCCATAAGTGAAATGCGTGTTTTTCTCGAGAGGTGGCGATAATGTTTTCCCCGCTGGATGGCGAGATCTTGCGCCGACCTACCGTCGACTAGCGGGGTTTCCCCTCAACCAGGTATCTCCCACCAGCGGGGCACCGCCCCAGCCGAGACAAGCCCTAAGCTCCCGACTGGTCTCCCAGCATGTGTGGTAGTGTAGTGCATGTTAGTGTGTGTATGTATGTATGTATGTAAGGACAAGGAAGAGGAAGGAAAGAGCGGTCGCGAGCGGTCCGTGCCCTGTTTGTTGGGGTACTGCTCCGGCATTCACCTGGAGTTGATCGGAGAAATCACGGAAAACTACCGATCAGAGCAGCCGGCTACTAGAATTCTCCCCCAGACAGCCACTGAATTCGACCTAGCGGACAAGCTAGTGTCGAAAATCCTGCCGCCGTCGGGACTCGAACCTAGGACCTCCCAGTGAGAGGGACTGCAGTGACATCAGGTTGATGCACTGAGCGATCTGTCCCGGTAACTCATGAAGGAGACTGTCTTCATTTGCGTCTCATGGTGACCATCCCAGATGTGGCGTCATCTTCCTCCGCCACCACATTTCATCTCCTCCTTTCCGCCGCGCGTACTCGTTACGCAAACGAAATGCTTCGTCAGCGGGCGAATCTGCGCGTCGGCGGAGATCCGGGTGCGAGACGGCAACAGCGATGACGATTGCAACGTGGCGTCGGGCGCAGAGCCGGGGGCCGTCACTGCGGCTCCTGCATCAAGGCGAGCGACGAGGGGAAGCGGCACCGCGGCCCGCTCCCAAAGCGTAGTTAAATATCGCCCGAAGCAGCGGTGCGGAATTGCGTCGCAGCAGGGTGTGCCTCGTCGACACGTCCGCTCACCCGCCCACCCGTCCGCGCGACCTCGCCCGCCCGGCCCGGCGCGGCCCGGCGCGGCCCGGTCTGGCCCGGTCCCTGCGCGCGCCGTAACTCGGAAACTGCGGGGCCGAAGTAGGTCAGCGGGGGGTGGCGGGGCGGGCAAGTCTCTCCCGCGAGCACTTGCATTGTGCATAGGCGAGGGGCGGCCGCAAGCCGATCGCGGCGACGGGCTGCCGCAGGCCGGAGCGCGCACGCCTAATAAGGCACGGAAAGGGAGACCGCTGGCGGCCCCGCCCTCCGCCCGACGGGAGAGCTGCCGCTGCGCCGGGGTTGCGGAGGCTTTCCGGGCGAGAGAGTAATCGGCGACCAGCAGGAGCAAGGAGAGGCAGGGCAGGGACACGGAGGCTTTGGTGGCGAAAGCGCTTCGTTTCTGCAATTTCCGAGAAGAAGCTGTGAAAGACGAAGCTCACGTGGGCCTGAAATAAAAACTGGAGTTTGAGTCATATCACACGAAATTTCGAACAAGACTTTCTTTGCACACAAATGTAAAGTTAATAATGGTTTCTGTGTTGGGTACAATCCCAGAGTATTGAAGCAAAGGTTCAAGTTTTTGATTTTAAGAGAAATAATCATTTTCTGGAAAAATTCAAATGAAAAAGTAAATGGGGGTTAAGAAAAATTGAAAAAGACTGAAAGAAATATTCAGATTGAAATTAAGATTGTATGGGAAGAAATTAAATTTTTTTTTCGACGAGTATTAAGCTCAGGAGAGTATGCTTTGCAACCGCAAAATACTTAGTTATTAAATAATGATTGAAAATTAATTTCAGAAATTATAGAAATCATTGCCTTCTATATAGGTCTAACTTGTTACATGCTAAGGTTCGCTTTGGATCATCGGTACGTAGAACGATTAACTCGCTGCATCATTAGAATCAGTAATTGGTGTAAAATCTTCTAAACGCAAATAAGGGCATAACATCTTAAGAAAATGTCGGAATGAAACGGGAGATAAAGAGAGCCGTTCATAGTAAAGATTAAGTGCGTGATTTATTCATCGATTGTTAGTGATTTCATGCGCGTCAAGATCATTACCCCCGTATTGTAGTACATGTTTCCCCCTCGGGATGTGGCTGTGATCTTCCCCTCCTCTGAATGGTGAGATCAGGCGTCGACCTACCATCGGCTAGCAGGGATTTCCCCTACCAGGTATCGACCACTAGCGGGGCACCGCCCTAGCCGGTACAAGCTCTAAGCTCCCGACCAGTCTCCGGCTTGTGTGGCACTGTAGTGCATGTTAGTGTCAGTGTGTGTAAGTAAGGGGTGCGGATAGGACAAGGAAGAACAAGAAAAGATCGTGCGCGGTCCGTGGCCCGTTTGTTATGATACTCCTCCGGCATTAGCCTGGTGTTGATCGGAGAAACCACGGAAAAATATCGATCAGAGCAGCCGGCCGCCAGAATTGTCCTCCAGAAAGCGACCGAATTCGCCGTAGCTCTCTAGTGGCGAGAAAATCCTGCCCTCGAGAGACTCGAACCTAGGACCTGCCGGTCAGAGGCAGTGCATTGCCATCAGTTGATGCCCTGAGCCACCCGAGCGAGTGGTGAGCGCTTACGGAGAAAGAGCGAGCGTGAGGGGGGGGCGAGGGAAAGTATTGCGAGAGGCGGGAGGGCGATGCAGGCGCTCGCGAGGCGCACGGCATCGGCATCCAACCCGCCGCATGGGCATGCACAGCGCCCGCACTCCCCTGGGCCTTCCGTGCGGCACGGCCCCGGCCCACCGCCTCCCCCTCGCCCCTCTCACAGAACCAGCACGCCGCACAAAGCTTTGACTTGCGTCGTGGGGTTCGCTCCGACGCCGGGATTACACCCCTTGCGTATGCAAGACGGAGCCCCATCGCCCCCTCCTCCTCCTCACCCCCGCCCCGTGCACTCCTCGCCACGCACTGGCTCCACCTCCGATCCCCGGCCCCGCCTCTGGCGTGCGCCGCGCCGGCCTCCGAACGGGGCGTGGTGCGGCGCTGTGCGTCGTCTGCGCGGTGCTGGCTTCTCTTCGTCGTAAATAACAAAAATTCAATAGAAAACCCTTCCAGTTTGAATTAATTAATGAATGGCTTACTTAAGACCATCGAGTCACGATCCGACTCGCCTCGCCATTCTTTTAATAAATAAAGCTGCCTGGGTCGAGGGTTCCGCGAGCGAAGGAAGAGGAAGGAAGAAAAAAAGCAGGACTGCATTAAAGTTCTCTCGGGAACAAGGCATTTTAATTTAGATAATTACAAGCTTTACAAAAAATCATTGAAATAAGAATTCAAAACAAATGAATCTGATTCTTAATACTGCTAATTGTCGCTTGACCGTACGTTTCCGTGGAGGTTTTGTTTTCGCCTTTCAGAGAGTTGGAGCACAAGAAGCACATCGCAAAAGAAATTGCGAGGAGTCGGGGAGGAATCTTTGTCTGCGGACCTGAATCAATCAGTTGTAAAGTGTTTTCTGTTTTGGAGAGTGCACAGAGTACTTCGCGAATTGAAAACGAATTACCCGAATCTTGTTCCGAACAAAGCAGTACGTTGCTACCCGGAGTTATCCTGATGGAAACGCCAATCCGCGGAACGTGCAGGGGGCTGAGAAATGTGCGTGGGGGAGGATCTCGTCTCCTTTTGTTATGTAGGGGAAGGGGAGGAGACGGGATTTTTTCGGTGGTTTGGAATTTAGCAGAAATACCTAGGACGGCTGGGCGCCACCGCCGGAACGCTTGACCTGGTAGCTCCTTCCGGACGAAGAGTCGTCGATTTTACGCCTTTTTGAAATTTCCGAGCGGTCGACGACGAGTCGGCAGGAACGCGAGACACGAAGGTCGGCGGGGACGAGTCAGGGCGGGGCGAAGGAGGTGGAGTTTCGGGCAGGCGGGCGCCTGCCTCGCAGGAAGACTATCAATAAGGTGCACTTGGACCGCCCCGTATATTTACGTGTATTCGGCCGGACACGGTGAAGCGTGGGGGCGCGGCGTCGGAGCCAATCTCCTGCCCCGTGACGGGGATGAAGAATAACATCCGGCCAATGAACTGCGCCCGACAGGGCGACCGCCGCCCCCCGCCCCCGTGCGCCGACGTGCCTCGCGCTGCCCGGCCTCCGCGACCCCGTTGCCCTCGCCGTCGCGTCGGCCTCACTACTTCCGGAGCCCAGCGCGCGGCTGGATATTCGCTTTCCATCTTTGTCCTCAGGCTGACCATTCGGCTCAGGGCCTTCGAAATACAGGACACTCGTGTAGTGGTGGACATAATTTCACCTGCTCGGTACTTAGAGAAATATATGCTAAAGGCTTTCTTGGCGACTTAATGCAAATGTGAGTTTGTATACGTTTTGAAATAAACATTTTCTTCAGAGAATGTGTTATGAAAAAGTGTTATGCAAAGCAATTGTTATATCGCCAAAAACGTGATTTTATATAACTTTTTTTTTTCTTTGGCTATCATAACATTCGTGTGAGAGTACTAAAAACCGTATGCAGTATTCGAGGCTAGACATACATATGCTGATGTTCTTACTTACATATATGAAGCATATTGACTGGGTTCAAGATTGACATGAATTTCGACTTAAAGGTAGTCAATGTACTAAGCATCTTATGGCCTTACATTGAGTACAACACGCTTTTGGTTCATCTTTGATGTTAAGCATTTGTCGTAATCGCTTGACATAAAGTAGTAATATCTGTTAACGAAGTGGAATTTTCAGCACAACACGTTTTTCTCGGAAGTGACTTGTCAAATGTACGTGTTGCGTAATATTCCCGCTGCAGAAGAACATAGGCGTTGGCGTTTCGCGTCTGCGGCCCACGTGCGGGCGGAAGCAGCTGGATCGGCAGTGTCCTGACGTCGTTGTGCAGCGCAGCGGTGCAGGGCTTTCACCTCGCCTGCCGTCGTCGAGGGTGCGTCACGTGTTGGGGCGACGCGTGAGCGAAAGGGAGTAGGAGGGGGCGGGGAGGCGAAAGGGAGCACCGCATCTCGGCGGCGCTCACCTGGTGGCGGCGGCGGCGGCTGCTCGGTATTCGTAAGCGCGCGCGCGCGCTCGCAGATGCACGTGGCGAGCTCGCAGAGCGGCGGCGGTGACGCGCGCGGCGGGCAGGCGGGCGGGCGGCAGGGGCGACGCCCGTCATAACGCCGCGGCGGGGGAGGGGTCGGAATGGCGCCCGCCCGCGGACCACTCAGACGCCAGCAGCGGCGGCGGCGGCGGCGGCGGCAGGGGCAGGCGGAGACGCAGTCGCCGGGAGGCCGAGGGAGCCCGGAGGACTAGGGGGTGCGGCGTTAGATATATCGACAAACATTCCACACAAAACACGCCCGCCGCCGCAGGTCTTCCCCTCCGCTTCCCCGCTGCCGACTCTTCCCTCTCTCTGTCTCTCCTTCTCTCTCTCTCTCTCCCTCGCCCGCTGCCCTGCCCTGTTGCCGTCGCTGCTTGTCGGAATTGGATAGCTCCCGGGATGGGAACATTCCGCCACCTTCGCCGCTCCTGCTCCGGCCTCCGTCACCGTCACCGCCGACGACGTCGCGGTCGTTCTCCGCGCCGCCGTGTCTTGCGGCGTCCTTCTTCACAGTAACGTCCTGCTCCGCGCCGTCGCGGTCGCTCCCTGCTCTCCTTCCTCTCCGCGCGCCGCGCCGTCGCCCGCTTGGGCGCGTAAAAATATTGGCGTGGGGCGCCCGCGGAGGCGCAAGCGGCGGCGGCGGAGGAGGAGCAGGAGGAGGATGCAATCTTCACCAGGATGGGGCCGAGCGCCGCGGCCGAGCGACCTGGCCTCCGCCGATCAACCGGCGATCGACGCCGCCCTGCTGCGCGCTTGGCCAGCGCTGGACTCAGCCGGCCAGGGCCCGATCGATTTGCGTTTCATTTAATTCCTCACGTGCGTACCCATTCTAAGCAGATCCTCTCAAGAAAGGTTCATGGAATTTGGACATGTTGTTAGATAAATTCGTACTTAATCAAGAGTCTTCTTGCGTTACATTTGACAACTCTCCTCAAATGTTGTGTGCGGTGATATTGAGATCGATTGAATCTTTACTGATAATAGAAACATCTAATATTATCGTTTTTATCGTAGATAATAACAGAAAATCTTTAGTCATTTTTTTCTGCGCAAGATAGAGCATTTACCTTCTTTTTTTTGGTACGTTACGAAGTCACATTGTAAGCAAGCCTTGACCTTTGATGATTTAGAATCCATATTCGTCATAAAATTAAATTTCATTTATACGTGTCAATATTTATAATAATTCTTAAATAAGTATAAAGTTTATAACTGTATAATTTATTCAACTGCAGTAAAAAGAGTAATAATTATTATATTTGAAAATGAAAACTGAGTCGAGTTTCATTTATTGCTCACACGGTTAAAATTTCCTAGGAGAAGGTTTTGCAACAGAAAATAATTCAAATTTGTATCCTTTTGTCGACAACTATGCGCAGATTTTACGGAAGTTTTTGCGAGAGAATGAGATGCTCCTATTCATAATGCGTTATATCTTCATTACTATAAATTTAATGGGTTTTATTAAAACGCTTAGCCTCTCAGCTAAGCTACTGTTTCTTTTATACAATTTACTACATTTGCTTTTATTCGTGTATGAAAGCCAGTTGCTTGAAAGGATTTCATCACATGAGATGTATTCTCATTACGAGAGAACTGTACGTCACTACATGCGAGTTTATTGGCTTCTGATGCTTTCAAAGTTCCCTCCCTTTTATAAACGTATGGTATATATTTTGAGTTAGTAGATATGAGTTGTTGACATTGCCGAGTTACCGTACGAGCGTGCATTTCATCGAAATGTGTCTGATGGCCACCGCCGTCCGCGTACTCGATCTCATGAATTTCGCCCGATTGTACTCGAACGCATCTCGTAATGGGTTCTGCGCGCTCGTCGAGCGCAAAAGCGAGACTCGTTTGCGTGCCGTTCGAAGGTCGGAGGTCAAATCCAGCGGCGTTCCTTAAATTCATTCGCCAGAACCCGATTACCGCACTGACCTGCACACGCTTCCTCGACGGCCTATTATTTCGGGCTCGGCCATAGAAAGCGGCGACATGCCTTTTTCAAACCGTTATAATTTGTGCGAGCCCGCTTACATACGTCGCCACAGCAGCATTGTGAGACGCAGGGCGCGGGCGATTTCGCGCCACAATGGGGGGAGGGAGGGGGGAAAGCGGTTAAACGAGGTTAAGCTAAATCGAACGAAATCTCTTTGTCATTCAAAATATGGGGGGAAATCGAAGTTGCAGCGCTGCGGGCTTTTGGCGTGCGAACAATTGCACGCCCACCGGCATGGCGCGTTGCAGCGACCGCTGGCGGAGCCTGGCAGGGGAAATGGGGCACCGATGCGCGTAGCCACCGCTGGGTAGGTAGATCTCGCGAAGCTCGCATCCCATCTTATCTTGATGTAGTTTTACAATTTTCGTTTGAATGTGAATATTACCACGAGGATAATAACATTATTTTTCTACTCCCATTGTATAATGCTGCCATTTGATGGCTGCAACCAGTTATGTAATGATAGTCATTGCGATACAGTTTTCATTATGATACAGGTTCTTGACCAATCACAGAGAAGTTTACAAATCAAGTATTGACACGTCATTAATCATTAAGTATCTTTATAGTAAATGTTTCGTTCGATTGTGTGCATTAAAATTGTATTTGATATTATTTTATGCTCAATAGTTTTAATTTATTTTATTAGTAGTTTTTTCGTGGTGTATTATTTAAAATAAAGTGGATCGTAATTTAATTTTGATCCTATTTGACTAGCGCAATACTCCGTGGCAGGCGGACAGGTAACCACAGCCACCTGCGGCAGCATGCGAGGGTAGATTTAGGTAGCTGTCCCCTAGGTGCCCTTGGCTGAATCAACTGTCACGAAACTATTCATTGTAAAAGTTTAACTTATGAAAGTCGTAGAAAAAGTACCGTATGAAACTCGATGTAATGGGTATTAATACACTCGTGTGAAGTTTACGATACTCGCTCGTTCCTTGCTTGTATCGTAATATCACTCTCATGTATTAATACCCATCATTGCATCATCGTCTCATAATGTACTATTACAGTTCGGGCTCTTCTATATCTGGGTAAGATCGTGGAATTGCTGTATATGTTAAGTTTTTTGTCACTTGGAATTAACTTTGAAATAAAGAAGTGACATTATTGTACATTTGTGAATCTTTTTAAAAGTCTTGGTAATTGGGAAAAAACTACTAGAAGTAAAGTAAATCCATTGCTACATTGCTCTACCCATGATAATTGGGCTTGGAGCAATTCAAAATAATTAACCAAAAATAAAAATTTCTTGCTGTGGAGAGTATCTTTTTGTAACAGAAACCTTTGAGAAATCGCGACACTTTTTTTTAATAACACATGAGAAAATATATTATTTGAATTTTTCTCTCTGTTTCACGTTTCTTTGATAATTTTGAATATTGCTTTGAGACCAGCTTTGACTCTAAACAACAACTCTTAATTTTGCGAACCACTTTTCGAAACAGTTTCTAACAATTGTTCATTTTTTCAAACGATTTCTCAGCATGAAATTCTTCTAAAACGTCTTATCCCTCACCATTTATTAACGCATCGAGTTTCTGTCGAAGAATATTGTCAAGTGGCAAAGATTAATTAAGCGTCGTTCTTTAACTATATTGGTTCGGTTCCGTGATGAATTGAGTTGCCCTCATCGACGTAGCTGCCACGCGAAGGCAAATCCGAACTGGAGCCTACAGCCCTTCACTTTCTCTCTTCCAACGCAGACAGCTATGACGATGGAGGGCGCCACCTGCCTTGTTACCCGTTGTTGACTCGAAGTATTTGTTTTCGGCAACTATTCTTTGCTCGGCAGCTACTTTGCAAATATTGACTGGCGGCGGCTGCGGTGGCGTCGACTCGCACGAGTACACCCGCACCTCCCGCCGCCCCTCTTCCTCCCCCCCCCGTCCTCGCGGCGCCCTCACGCTGCTTCGGCTCACGCGCGCACCTCGCGTGGTCCGCCCTCCCGCCGCGTCCTCTCCGCCCCTCGCCACAGAGGTGCCGCCGACGGACGTGTGTGCCCCGTCTGGGAGGGGTGGAGGTGCCCAAGGGGTGGGAGGGATGGAGAAGGGACGTGCAATTATCCGCCGCCGCTGACCGATAGCCCCAGGCACGTGCGCCCGAAATAATTAAATTTGTCAGTTGGCTCCACGTGCGCGCGGACTCCGCCATGTCCATGGGAGGATTTCGTGCAGTGTGCATTTCTGGAGAGAAGAAAAAGAAGAAGAAGAAGAAGGAGGAGGAGGAGAAGCAGAAAACGATAGTTCGTAGAGGACTTGAAGGTTCATTGGGAAAGACGTAATTCATAATTTGTTCAGATATCAGATTCTATATTTGAAAACACAAGTTGATATCGTATGTAGTATTCAAAATATTATTCAAGAAGTGAAATGAGTATGTTTGAAAGTTAATTCGTATTATGTCTTTCTTTTAATGAATTTTATTAGTACAACTCTGCATCTGTTCTAATGCAACTTTAGAGATTATTTGGCTATTTTTTCTACTTCTTAAATTTCTTTCACTACAGGTAATATATTAGAAAAGTCTCCGTTTAGTTGATTACAAATGTTGGTGTGTCTCTCGTGTATTAATTTTATTTCCTTTATATTTTCTTATTGTAAAATGAGAAATTACCCCATATATATATATATATATATATATATATATATATATATATATATATATATATATAATTCTCATCGCCGAGTCCTGGGAATGGGGCTCATGAGATGAATTCGCGAATCCGGTTTTCGAACATTCCGCCCATTTATCGATCACGCCATCACTTTTAAATAAATACTGTGAAGGTGTTGCTTTGACCACTCTATCCCGCTTAAAGCTCACCTGCAGCGCGGCAGGCGAGTGGGGCGTTTTTGCACCGCGCCCGCGCCCGCGCACACTTGGCAGCGGGGCCTCTCGCCCGCCGCCACCGCCGCCATCTGTAACCATGACGACCGCGAGATATTTCGACCTGTGGCACGCGATATTTTTCAGGTCAATTGTACTTAACTTGTCATCGGCCACGCATTCCACGCCGCTCGAGCTACAAAAATCCCCGATGTTTGTTGTGAATTGGTCTGGTAATGACATTTTTGTGTCGTGTCGAGGGCCCTACGCGTGTGTTTGGAGGAGTGCGTCGGGCTGTTCACGCACACGGTTATTGCTGGCTTTGCACCCCGCGCTCCTCCCCGTCCCGTCCCGCGCGTGCAAGTGGCGCGGAAAACCCACTCCCCGCCCACCCCGTCTCTCCTCGCCTCGCCCCCTCCCACCCGCCAACCACGCCTGTCCGTCCCGCCTGCTCCAACCTTCTGGGCCCGCCCCAACCTTCCCCGCCCCTATCCTCCCCGCCCGCCCCACACCTCCCCGCCGACTCCAACCCTCCCCGCCCTCCATACCCTGTGCGCGTTGGCACGAACGGTCCGTTTTTTGCTGACCCCCCCTCCTCATCCCGCCCTTCCCCACACCTCGTGCGTTGCACTCGCGCAGATATCGCTGCTGAAATTTTTAGAATTTCAAGTCCTCCGGTCTTTTTCTGCTTTTGGCGCGCGTGTTCTATTTTCCTCCGTGCATTTGTGCAACTTCCAGGTACTCGTCGGAACGTTGTTTTCCTCTTAACGGCATGTATCTATATAAAAACATGAGACTTTATTCCAGCGAGGTGGACGTGAAATTTCACCTGATTCTCTTTCTATTGCCTCTGTTCGTAACGGGCAGGTGGACGGCGGAACCGTGGGTACACCTGCACCAGCAGTGCGTTCCGATGGAAAGAACAACTTTGACGTTCTCCTGTTCCCCGGCATTATTTTGCGCGCATGGCGGCCAACTTTTATTTGGAGTGGAAACAATAGCGCGGCGCTACTGCTGCAGCAGCTTTCGGCGCTAGGACTGGCCGCCCTGGGCGCGGGTTTTGTTGCCTTGGCGGGGGCACGTGGAGGCGAGCGCGATCTTTTTTCAAACGAAGGTAATTTAAAACGGCCTATAAATACTCTTGCTCCCCGCTTGTTTTTTAACGTCAGCCGGGCAGCTTTATCTAAACATCAGGGTGTGGGCGGGGCGGGGCGGGGAGGGAGCGGCCGGCAGGCAGGTGCGGAGAAGCGTGAGCTTGGGGAGAGCGGCCTGGACGGGGCGGCGATGGCATTTGTGCTTTGTGGGAGCCCCTACCCTAAACTGTTCACGTCCTTGGATTTCATATCTCAAAAGGCGACGTGTTCTGGTATTGGTATTTTTTAAGTATGTTGTTACTCGTGGTTGTAACTACTAACGTTGTTTCGCAGACGTATTCGCAGAAGATTTCGTATTCGCGGATGATATAGCATTATTTGCTTCAGGGTATTCCCTAAATAGCCTCCAATCTCAATTGCAAAACCATATCAATAAAATGGAAACCTGGGTTGACATGTGGAAAATTCAACTTAATCCCGATAAAACTATAGTAATACCCTTCTCACTCAGAAAGTTTACGCCCCCCTGGTATCAAACAACTCTCCGTGTGGACCTCACAGTCGCAACTCATAAAATACTTGGTACTTCACATGAATACAAAACTAACTTAGAAACCCCACGTAGACATAAAAAATCTTACTGGTTAGAACAAACTAATTCTTTACCGGCACCTCTCCAGAAATACAAAACCCTTTTTACAAACTTTATAACCATATGTAAATAATAATACGGCCATTAATGCTCAACGGATGACCAAACCGAATAAACGCAGCTCATTCAAACACCAACAACTCCAAATCATGCAAAAGAAATATCTCATTCTTATCACAAACTCATTCATGTTCGTAAGCGACAAACAACTCCATACAGAATTAAAAATCAATATAATAATAAACCAAATATCCCATATATCTTACAACTCTTATCAAAACCTGTCATTTACATGCTCGTAAACCAGCAGCATCCCATTTCAAACTATCCAGAACCCAAATAAAAAAAATAAATATAGACGACTAAGATTCATAACCCCCAGGTCCTTCCTTATCGTGTCTTTTTCAGAGTTTAGATTATGTTAGTTTACCTTTTTATTTATAACATCCCTGTAAGCATCTGTCAAGTAAATAAATGATCAATGTGAAAGTCCACAAATGTGTTATAAAAATGTGTTTATGATGTGTCTGCAAGTTTAACATATTTCGTAATGAAAATCTTAATGTTCAAAAGAGGAACAATTTTATCAAAATCTGTTTTTTGAGTAACTTGATATTTGGATTGGACTATGTTTCAGATAAAAACTATAATCTTATGAAATAACCAACACTGAGGTTTTGAAAAAATCATTATAAATTACAACTTCGAAAAGGAAGTTCAAATTCTGCAGTGACGCTTTTTGACATAATTTGTTTCAAAAATAGGATTTCAGTATTATCAAAAAATTAAAACACGTTTGGAAAATAAAAACACATCGCTTGAGGGAGATGTATTTTAGTTTAACATAGATTACTGATAGTGAGCTAAACATATATTCTCTTTTTTTAAAAGAGGGATTACAAAGATAAGTACTAGTGTATGAGTTCGATATATTTCTCATTTGTAGTTTTTGAAACCAATCCATCTTTCATACCTCCAAGTTCTCACTATAGATTGTGTGAAAAATGTAGTAGGCTTTGAATTAGAGATTTTCTGCCCAGAGACGTACGACCTTGACTATTTCGACGAAGGCTTTCTTCATGATAGTTGAGTTCAGGAGAAACTTGTTGCGAGTGTTGGCGCTTGTAGCGAGAACGCACCCCGTAACCACGCCCTCTGCGTCCGCCATCCAGGTGGCCCTCTCTGCCATCAGCCACAAGCCATAAGCTTCATTGATTGATTTGTAGTGATTCCGGGCGCGTGAACTACCGAGGTCATTAATCTCGTGAGTGTAGTGCATGTTTCTTTTTTTCGGGAGGTGGTGGTTTTTTCCCACTGAATGGCGAGAACCGGCGTCGACAACTACCAACGGCCAACGGTTTTTTCCTACCATTTGTCTCCCACCAACAGGGCACCGCTCCAGCCGGGACAAGCTCTTAAGCCCCCGACCGATCACCCGGCATGTGTGGTAGTGTGGTGTATATTAGTGAGTGAGTGTAAGGGAAGATGATAAGACGAGGAAGAGGAAGGAAAGATCGCGCGCGGTCCGTGGCCCGTTTGTTAAGGTATCGCTCCGGCATTCGTCTAGTGTTAATCGGAGAAACCACGAAAAAGCACTGATCAGAACAGCCGGTCGCTAGAATTCTCCTCGAGTCAGCGACTGAATTCGACTTAGCTGGCAAGCTACTGTTGAAAATCCTACCGCCATTGGGACTGGAACTTAGGACCTCCCGGTCATAGGGACATCAGTGGCATCAGTTGATGTTCTGATCCATCTCTGCCGGTTCCGCCATCGACGCGGCTGTCCCCGCCACCAGCCAGCAGCCATCCGCGTCCGCGGGTGGGTGGCGGCGGTTGTTGATCGTGGGCTTGGGAGCGGTTCGCGCGGCGCGGCGCGGGGCGGCGGCAGGGCTGGGGCGACGGAGCGCACCGGGACGTCCCGCGGAGACAATGGGCCGGCGGGGCGTGTTTAGACAGCTCGCGCGCTCTCCGCGCCGCGCCGCGCCGCGCCGCGCCGGCCGCCAAGCCGCGCCACACCGCGCCACGCCGCGCCGCGGTGCGCTGCCCCTCCCGTGCTGGAGGAACTCCTGCCTTCCCCCCCCCCCGCGCTCGCACAATGGCTCGCTTCGAGTTGTGGCGCTAATTCCACCCTCCCCCCGCCCCCTCCACGGCCCCTCGCCACGCACCCTCCTGCACGTCCCTGGGCGTGGGCTTTCAGCGGCGCCCCAGTGTTTTCACCGCAGGTTCTCTGCAGACGAATGCGAGCCGGCGTTCGCGCGTCGTCGCGAAATACAGTCTAAGAGATATCTCATAACTGGGGATATTGAAACGAATTCCAAAATTGCTTCATTTCATTTTTGTATTCGGGAGTCCCTTGTTAAGAATTGAAGCGTGACTGACTTCTCCATCAGTTTTATTTCATTGGTAAATTTAGCGCGTTTCTACAACGACCGTCATTTTTATCTACAATCAAAGTCAACGATAGTACGAAATAAATGCTCTTCACAGCAGGTTTGTCTGAAAAGAATAAGAGTTTCGTTTAGTAAGAGTATTTAAAATAACTGGGACAAAAATATCTAGGTTTTAAAGCATGTCGTTTTTTATTTAGAAAGGTATTGCCGTATATTATTTTCCAAGCTCCAGATATGAGTCAGACACAATCATGGAGTTCTATTGACAATAGCAATTTTTCAGTGAACAATAGAAATACTCGCTTTACTGGCTCGCTCTGTGTATTACATAACTAAATAATCTCAGATATCCGTATCAAAAACCTTAAATTTTTAATAGAATGACCCTAGTATATTTCACCTTTCTGATTAGTTTTCATGCTTACTACAATTACTGTAAGATATTTTGTATTACATATCTCTCTAGCAAAAGAAAATGTCAGAAAGTGAAATGCATTTGATTACTATTAAACCAGGTGACGCAATATTACTTAAATCATTGCATCATTTGTGTAGATATTGAGAAAATAAGGATAAAGTGTGCCATTGATCTTGGAGGGAAGATCAGAGATGCAGCCGCCTTCCTTGTATCATTAATCGTTAATAGAAACCGCAATTGAAACTACGAAATGAATTTCAGTACACGTGTAAGTACAGTGATATTCCTCCAGTGTTTCTTTCAGCCGCTCCCGTTCGCCTGTTCCCTTTACGTTTCATAAAATGGTCTGTATAAATCGACCCCTTGCAAGATGGCGGTGTCTGGCTTTTTGCATAAAATTATTAATCGATACGGTGGGCCGCGGCGAGTTTAAATAAGGAAAGTTTCCGAGGAGCGGCCCGGGCGCCTGCGGGCGGAGGGAGGGGCGGGGCGGCGCGCGGCGGGGAGTTCAAAAAGCTATTTCATTTGGCCAATGTCTCCGAACAGCACAGCTGTTCAGAAACTTAAGATATTGTCACAGGGCAGCTTCGGGGCCTTCCAAGCTCCGGGAATCACACGCCATGATTTTGCACATCTGAAGGGCAAGGTGCACTCATGTTTGGGTGAGACAAGCTATGCACAGCTGTACTGCAGTATTTTCTCCGATGATTACTTAAAGAGATTTTCGTTTACAATTGAAAGTCGCGATTTTGTGGAATTAGGCTATTCACACCTGTAATATTTTTTCTCTATCCAATTAGTAGTATGAGACTAAATTTGGGACTCGAATTAGAGATAGATTCTTGTCGGTCTTGTATTTTTTTAAACTTTTCTGCTTACAAATGTGCATAAAATTCGTAATATAGAATCCAATTAGTTGCTACTACGCTAATTATATTTTCTAACAGTTATTAAAATGTAGCGTGATATGCAATGCATTGAATTATGGTTCGAAAGCAATGTTTTTATGTTTCGCATTAATATGAAAGAGCGGTAAAGTTATTAATATATTATAATTTTATTGTTATTTAGCTATTATAAAATATGGGTATATATTTGATTGAGACCATATAATATGTATTACTTTCGATTACTTTCGCTAAGGAAAATAAGTCAAAAACACTTTCATGGCCATATGGAACATAATTGTGAAAGAACGAACTAAGAACATCAAGCATGGAATAATTGGTATTATGTTCTATGTGCAGGCTTAAGATGCAAAAACATTACATTGCATAGATAATTGTAGTGCTACATTGAGAAGCAAATGTAGTGAACAAAGTGAAGTTTTTCTTCTTACTTCAGCATGTATCTCAATCACGTACACATCCAGACATTCGGACGAAAATACTTTCCTTCAAACTTCCGCTCTTTGAAGAGGTATGGTACTTATTGATTTTTTGTTCTGTCATTAAGCAACGGTAGGGTCTGGTGGGCTGTTTCTAGTTTTATTGATTTACCGTTGACCAGTTACGAGTTGTTGTTCTTTGATCTTACAAGAATATCGATAGAGATAAGTGCTAAACAAGATACAACCTTAACAAGACGTATAAACAGTAGTTTGTTTCCCACCATTAACTTCTGATTTATGATTGGAATCACTTCCCAAGCCCGAAAGAAAAGCCCGAATGCAAGGAAGTTTATGGGAGCGCCGTATTCGTGACCCTGGCACGCTATGCAACCCTCCGAACACCGACGTATTAAATCCCCGGCAGGCGTATAACCGTCAGGACTCAAAGCCATTCCTCTGCCGTCACCCGCCTCCGCCCGTGCCCCACGCCTCCCCGCCCCGCAGCTCCGCCTTCGACGCGTGCCGTACTCTTCTTTTATGAACGCCGGTGCTTTTGCGGTGGGCTCTATAGAGCAGTTTTATTTATGCGTCCCTTAAAGTAGATTCCCTCGGTGTTTGCGCCTTAATTTCGTACCGCGCGATAGCGGCTCCCCGTGGAGAGAGACACGGAGGCGCGAACGCGACTGTGTATTTCCACGCTACCCCCTCCTCCTCCTCCCCGTGCGTCTCCGTCTTCCCCCACCCCGTCCCCCCACCCGCCCTGCGGCGCATCCCCGTGAAAGGGCAATCGCGGGGGCGTGCCCCGCGCCGCCGACTCTTGAATTGATTCATCCCGCGGCGCGTGCGTTCCGCTCGCGGGAAGTCTCTTTCAATCGGCCTCTGAGCGCGCGGGATCCCCCCTGCTGCCACCCAGCCCCCCCCCCGCCGCATCTTTACCTTTAAGTTATATTTCATTTCAATATGAATTGGGCGCCACAATACGTTTTCAATCTGGGAAGGGAAGTGCCTTTGTAAATGGAAGAATAATCCAGTTCCGCGGCGGGGGTCGCGGCGCGCTGCGATTCCGTCGCCGCGGGGCGAGGGAGCGGGCGGGGAGCGGAGGAGGGGATTTACGCATGTCGCCGGTGAATGGCGGCGCGCCGGTGTGTGCGTGAGAGTATGAACCTGTAATCAGCCGCTTCCACGACCCCCTCGGAATCTTCACGACGCCGTTGAAGGCGGCTGCGGCGGCGCCGGATGCGTCCTTCCCGTGCCGCCCCGCCCCCGCGCCCTCCGTGGCGGAACGAAGGTTCGCGAAGAGGCCGTGGCGGGGGAAGAGAGGGGAGGTGTGAGATGGGACACGGAGTGAGCGGCGGTGACATTCACGGAGCCCTTTTGCTCCGCTAAGTTGTCGCCACCGCAGTCTTGGGCGAGCGTATTGACGTCTTCAAGTGATTCCTGACTTTGAATATGGTAATAACGGGGGCTGAGGGAGTTAGCGGCGCGGCTGAAAGGCGCGCGGGGTTGGGGGCGGGGAAGGGGTGGAGGGGAAGGAGTGCGCTGCGAGGCGTGGCGGGGGAGGGAGGGGCGGAGGGCGGCCCTCGTTAGCGCCGGCTCCTCCACCCCAGGGGCTCGCGGGAGGGGCGGGGGCGAGGCGGGGCGGGGCGGGGGCGGGGCCGGGGCCGTCGTGAGGCGCGGCTGTCGCCTCTCTGGGAGAGCAAACACTCCGTCGCGCCGGCGCCCAGGCAGCTTCGCGCGGGCGTCGCCTTCGTCTCGTCGTCCCTGTGCCTGTCCCTGTCTCTGCGCCGCGCCGCCACAGTGATTGTCTCGCCGCTGCCTCCCCGAGGCCTTGCGCTGTCGTCTGGCACGTACCGTTCCAAGACGTCGGGACCCTCTCCCCCCCCTTCCCGGAATTTCGCGCGAGTCTTGGATGAAACGCGATGACAGACGTAGTCAGAGTACCTGTAGTGAGTTGTGAATGGGAACCTTCTAGAAATAACGCAGCCGCTTCGAGGAATAGGTCGTTGACCTTGTAGTGCAAGCTTTCTCTTCTTCAGTCCTTAACATCGTTTGTTAAAGATTTTATTTTTTCAGGATCGGATTCAATTCTTGGTGTCGTTACGTATTTATAGTTGTTCACTATTATGAATGCTTCAAAATGATAAAGATCATTACCTGTTTATAGAATTGGAATATGCGGCATCATATGTGCTCATTGGCAATTATATCAACTTTTCTGACGCGATGTTGATAGCAAACGCAAAGCAATTTCACAGCGACACGAGAGAACAACTCGCTTCAAGGAGCTTTCGTTTCCTTTCTATTGAATGCATACGAGCGCCACCAGTATAGTGCCAACATTAAATTACATAATGCAATTTCCCTCCGGATACATGTGTGACCTTTACGAGTCCGCATTTGGGTTTCAATGGAAGTCGACCAAAACAAACACCTCGACTACAATTCTCATTTCTTTTTATAATAGCTTGGATAATAATTATTCATTTACTGTTTTTATTACGTAATTCATTCGCCATTGTTTTCACGTTTGGCGATGTTTAGCGTGTTCCTTTACCCAGCACTGGCGAAAGAATAGCTTCATTCTGATGACTCTCCTCCGAATACTGCGTAATTTCCCGGTCAGCGTCCCGCGATGCCACGCTATTGTGCACATATCCTCTCTGATATCGACATTGTATTACCGCCGTCATGCCACAGAGCGGGTCCGCTCGCATCGCACGCCGTAGCGCGTGCGTTTCACTACACGCGCTCGGTCCGCGTTGCAGGAATATAAATGTATATTAAATTACCGAGTTAGCTGCAAGTTATTCCATTTTCTCGCTCGACCGCTGTTTGAAAGTTAAGTGGTAATGTTATAATGGCGGTAACGACAAAATGAACGCAGGAGGCTTGCTTGTTTGGCATCTCTCAAATGTAATGAATATAAGTAAATTTTGGATTTTTTCGTAACAGTCTGGGTGTAATGTAGTTGGCTGGTTCGTAGCATCTAGCAGATGTGAAAAATTGAAAAGGTTTCGAGGATAAATGTATAGTAGTTTTTGTCGCTCTTCCATGTTACACAGGTGCGAGAGGTGTGTCATAGGAATTATTTTCAAACAAATGACTTCTTTTCCGCAATTGTACATGTATGTTTGATGCTTTATTTTTGCTGCAAATCTTTTCTACAGTTTCAGTTTTTTAATTATTTAAAAATGGAACTGGAATATTGATAATTAAATAATCAATAATCGTTAATGTTTTTACAGCAGAAAAACTCGCAAAAAAACACAATCTCGATTTCTGTTATATTGTGCATCCACAAAGCCAGAATTAAAGCGTTAGTATCGTTTCTGATATGCCATTGTGTGTTTTCTCTTTCCCTTTGTTTGGGTTAAGAGATGAACGTTGAAGTAGTGAATAGGTGATTCAGACTATACTTTTTCATGTCTGTACCAACCTGAAAATTCTTATCTACTTCTACAAGTAGTGAGATGTGAATCTTGGTCAGGTAATTTCAACATGAGAGCACGAGGACATACGAGTATTTAATCCCCGGTCATTCTATGTCTAATAATGCGTGTTGTACGAAGTACTTGACGAAAGGGCAAGAGTTGTGCATAGTTGCCGCAACTTTCTGAGGAATCTCCCGCGCGCACAACATCTTCGCGCGGACGTAAACACAGGATGTGCTCAGTCGAAGGGCGGAGGAAATAGGAGACACCGGAGGCGACGCAGTAGACTGCGCGTGGCGTCATGAGCCATATCCGTGCCAGGAAATTGAGATGGTTGCGCTGTGTCGCCGGCGCGGCGTTGCGGTTGTCGTGTCTGCTGCTCGTTTGCGAACTCCGGGTTCGATTTCCGCTGCTGAAACACTGGCAACTAAATTCATGTCGCTCTGTTTGGGACGTGGAGCAGCGCCCGGCTATTGTGGCTGCCAATTGTTACCGCGGATCGTTCTGAAATATGGGTAATGTGTCAGTACTTTACATCCAGTTTTATTGCTTTAGGAAGGATATATGATTTGAAATCTATTGGTACCTACTTAGTTTTTTTTAAAATATCATTTGCCTTTGCTCCTAATTATCACAACTAAATTATTTTATTAAATGTTGGTAGGTGACTTAAGATAGATTTTTTCTCTCACAGCTATGTGCAGTATAGCAAGGAAATTTGAAGTTCTGGTGACTAATTCTTAGAAGAATTAAGAGTGGATAATTTCTTTATTAGTTCGTTCTGTTTCAAATCTTGTCCTGGCATATTATTATTACATTTCTACTAAGAAATTCTACAAATTCTTGTAAATTATATTTCATAAATTGGAAGTACTTCGTATAAACCTGAAAATACAATAACACTTAAATGTTTTATCACTTATGTGTTGCCATTTTGTACATTCATATCCTGTTCAAATTCCTGAATGTGATATCCATTAACATGGAGGTACAGTAAAATGCCAAACGCTTACTCGCAATAAATATGTCATTCTATTTCCTATTCTTCTAATTATCATCGATATTATTATTATTATTATTATTATTATTATTATTATTATTATTTTAGTGACTTAATTTCTCAGTTAAACTGAGGATGAGGAATACGTCTTTTGGTGTCTTACAATCAGATTGTGCTTTTATATGAAACGGGAATTCACCCTATCTCTTCAAAGCTTACTGTAAAAACCTTCGAACTATTTGACAAGTCTGAAGTAAGACTGCCTTGTGCCCTTCCAGAGATACTTTGATACTTTGCAATTTTGTGGGTAGTTCCAAATTTCTCAATTTTCAAATTTCTGTTGAAAAGTTTTCGCTTGACTCCTTCCGATGAGATCACGCAATAAAATCATCATCAGGCAATAAAATAACTTTTTCCAACCTCCAAATTTATTTGGATTGTACCGCAAGATCCTCTTATTGCCTGATTTTCTCTAATTCAGTTTTCCTGATGTTATGGGTCTGAGAAACTGCAATATCAAATTGTAGAGGCGGTTTTATTTATTTATTTTTTCAATGGGAAGGATATCAGGCCTGTTATAATGCTCTGTTTTCTTCGTGATAGCAAATCGGTCCCACTACATCACATGCTTCTTTGTTTCAGGGGCTGGACAATATTGCGTAGAAGGGTCAAGCAGCCCGTGTTTAACAGCAAATTCTTGTTGTATCAATTTTGCGAGTTGGCTGTGCCTTCCAAGATAGGCGTTGTCTGATAATGCCGGACAGCCTGCTATAATATGTTTTTATAGATTCGCCGTAAATTTCACGTTTTCTGTATTTGTCTATTATATTCATCTTCATTACATACATCTTTTTTTCGTAATTTTTGGTTCGCAGAACCCTATATAGCATAGCCATTACAAACCCTTCAGCCTCTAATTATAAATAACCTCTTATTAGCCAATGCAAGGACGCAGCTTTATCAATATGTTCTTCTTCCAAATCGTTGGGGAATTTTCCGCATAGTGTTTTCTCTTTCCAAAATTGTAGCTAATCTTGTGTATTATTTGGAATGATTTTCGTAGCGTTGAAATAAAGATTCAGTGGCGTGTGACCTAAATCAATTTCTTTAACCTACTGCATAATTAGGTCAGAGGAGTTCATCAGTTTACTTTTCATTTTCTGTTCTTGTTTCCTACAGATCCAGTGTATATTCAGACGCATCTTCCTCCAATGTTTCGGGGTATACAGAATCTGTCTGTGGAAGAATTGGGATGCAGACATTGGAACTTAGTGATTATTATTATTATTATTATTATTATTATTATTATTATTATTATTATTATTATTATTCCTCTAAATCACGACTAAAGATGTTATCTGTTGGCTGAATATAAAATCTACTCCAGGTTGCAACCAGCTACCTAAGGAGTAAATCTAGGGACTGTCGGTGCCTCTACAATACTTTGCGCAAGATGTGGGCTGTTCCAAATAAAGCGATTTCTTGCACTTCCCAGTCATTTGAATTACCTGGGAGTTTAAACAAGTTCTTACACAAATTTTGCGGAACAAATCCCAGAGCTCCGATAACTATCGGGACGACCTATTCTTTTACGCCCCACATTCCGCTGATCTCAATTTCCAAACTCTTGTATTTAAGACGTTTCTCTGCCTCCTTGGTAACGACGTTTTGATCGCAAGGTACAGCAACATCCACAAGTAAACACGATTTGTTCTCCAAATCCCGGATGACTATATCCGGTTTGTTTGCCGCTATGCGATCAGTTTGAATTTGTTGGTCGTACAATATCGTACACAATCCAACAGACGTCACCGGTTTCGGTGAGTGTTCGTACCACCTGGGGCATGTGTTCGGAACTTCGAGGGCGGTACAGATCTGCCAGTGGAGGTAGCTACACACCCTGTCGTGTCTTTTCAAGTATTCGGTCTTTGCTAGGATTGGACAAGCTGAGACAATATGATCAATGGTTTCTACGTGTTCTTGACAAATGCGGCATTTATCATCTTGGAAAATGTTGAGAACCGCTTTATCATAATGTCGTGTTCTCAAGGCCTGATCTCGGGCAGCTATTACAAGTGCTTTCGATTCTGGCTTCTTTCTTCCCCTTTTAAGCCACATAAATGATTGATCTTTATTGATCTCCTCCTTGTCCATTCGTTTCAAATATTGTCCATGGGGTGGTTTGTCTCTCCACGATTTCTTTAACATTTTTTGTGTCTCAAATTTCATGTTTAGTAGCATCAGTGTCTCTGTCATTCTGAGAGTCTTGCATAGTCTTCTTCGCAATGCTTCTTGCTACACTTACAATGCCTCTGTTTCCCATTCTTCGGTCAGATTTCATGAACTGCCTCATTAGTGGGTCATCTTGATGGCTGACTACATACTTTCCCATCCCAGTTATTGCATTGTGCCAGGAGGCTTCAATTTGTCTGAGGCCTCTTCCTCCTTCTTTACGTGACACATAAAGTCTATGTACATCAGCTCGGGGGTGGGCAACGTGATGCATTGTAAGCAGTTTTCTGTTTTTTCGATCCATGATGCGAATTTCCTGCTCAGTCCAGTATACTAGACCGAAACTGTATTCAGCTACAGGCACCGCCAAACTCCCTATTGCTGACATTTTATTCCTTGAGTTTAGAGCGGACTGCAGGACAATTCTCTCTCTTCCATAATACTCCCTGGGAATACTCCCTTTCATTGTGTCGTTCGAGATGGTCTCACATTCTTCAATGCCCAGATATTTGTTTTACCTGGTTCAAGATCTTGAATCACAGTGTGTCTATCAACTTCAATGTTCTCTGACGTGGTCATTTTGTCTCTTTTTAAGTTGGCTTTTGCACACTTGTCAAGACCTAACTTCATACAGATGTCATTGCTAAAATCACTGATGACAGACAACATTTGGGAGCTTCATTCTTAGCAAACACTTTAAGATCATCCATGTAAAATAAACGTGATACAGGCCTTTCGTCACCATGGAGCTTGTAACCAAAGTCAGTGTGCGACAGCTGTCTCGATAGAGGAATCAAACTAATGCAAAACAGCAGAGGGGATAGTGAATCTCCTTGAAAAATTCCCCTGTTAATCTGAATACTTCATGTTTCTACTACTCCCTTTCCGCTGTGGATTAGTAACCTGGTGCTCCACGACTTCATACTAGCCTTGGAAAACTCAACAAATCTAGGATGAAATCGATAGATCTCCAGGGTCTTCAAAATCCAATCGTGTGGTACACTGTCAAAGGTCTTCTGGTAGTCAATCCAAGCCATGCTTAAATTACGTTTTCGTTTCTTTACATCATTCAAAATTATTTTATTCAGAAGCAAGATTTCCTTACAGCCGTAGGAACCTTTACGATATCCTTTCTGTTCAACTGGCAACAGATGGTTCTTCTCTAGGTGCCTATACATTTTGTCAGCTATGGCTGCAGTTATAAGTTTGTACATTACTGGCAGGCAAGTAATTGACCTGTAGTTCTTCGCCAAAGAGCTGTCTCCTCCTTTGGGTAGCAAATTGCGTGATGCCACTAGTGAGCCATTCGGGGAGTTCCTTAGGGTTTTCTAAAATTTTATTAACAGCCTTTGCTAGATGAGAATGTAGTGCTGTTAATTTCTTAATCCAATAAATCTGGATTATTATTATTATTATTATTATTATTATTATTATTATTATTATAGCAAGTCAGATGCGCAAGGTATCAGATAACGTTTATATGAGTAATGCGTGTGGAAGCAGTTTTAAATATCTATTTTGCATAATAACTGAGTTACCGAGCCCCATACTTTATTTCAAAAGAGCTCCAATGAACTGTCCATGCGATAGGTTCATAATATCTTGAATCGCGTAGCGGTTTACCGCGCGACACGCAGTATCTCCTGCGGTCAGCAGCAGACGCACGCCGGAACGGCGACGCGGTAGGAGCCCCAGGGACTTGAGCAGGGAGTTACGCAGGCGCCCAGCTCGTAACGCAGGCAGCGGCGCCTGCCCCTCGCCCCAAGACGGAAAGGGACGGAGAAGTGAAGAGACTTTATTGGCTTTTAAGACGCGGCGTAATTAAAATGTAGGGGCTTGTCTGGCGCGGCGCGCGGCGTTCCCCCCGCCCCCTACCTTCTTCACCCCCGCTTCCCGACACGCCCACCCGAGCACCGGGCTCTCCCTCCGCGCCTCCGTCTCCACCCCCACACGCCCCTCTGCCTGTGTCTCCACAGCATCCACAAGCCGCCCCTCCCGCCAGGCAACCACGTCCCTCACCGCCGGCGGAGTCTACCTCCTGCTTCCGGAGCCCGCGTTGACTCCCATCGTCGCCGTGCCCGCCTCGACGCTCCACCCTTTTCGTCCCCGCCGCCAGCGGCTCCCCAGGCCTCTGATGAATGAATAGCGCCGCTGCAAGCTCGCTCGTCAGCGGCGCCTGCGTCTCTTCCGCGCCGCGCCGCGCCTCGTCTCCTCTCCCCGGCGCGAGTCGGAGGTCGAGATTCTCGCGGGCGGGAGACGCGGGAGAAAATTCACGCTCCACGGGATGCGTATGGGAGCGTAAGCCGCTGCCGCCGCCGCCGCCGCCGCCGCCGCCGCCGCCGCCGCCGCCGCCGCCGCCGCCGGAGCGTCTCGCCGGCGACATTGGCGGCGGGGGCCACCGCTCACCTGCCGCACGGCTTCCTCGCGTGCGCTCTGAATGCGGCAGTTCGTCGCTGAGGACGGGGAAGTAGCATCTCCGCCTCCCCCGCCCCACCCGGTGCTCCGCTCCGCGACGTCGTCGTTCTGAGAAGGGGCCTTGTCCCGGCGAGAGACAATGAGAGCTCCAAGGTTCAAATGGCAACGCGCGAAGGGCCTGCCTGCACTTTAGACCCTGACGCCGCGCCGCGCCGCCCCCATTTCGCCCGTCGACCTTGCTCTCCGCTCACGACGTCGCGACGGTGGCCGCGCGCTTGCGAGACGACGGTGCTGGGTGGGGTGCCATACAAGAGAGTGGAGAGATGGAGGCTGCCGAGGTAGCCGTGCTCCATTGGAGCTTGTACTACTCATTCGATACGAATACCATTCATATTCAAATACATCAAATTAGAAACGTTGAGGCTTGCGAAATACGTACGAAATAGATATTTTCGATACAAGTGGTAAAAGTGGAATTTAATTTGCAAGTAGCAAATGTTGCGTCACGACGTTGATAGGCCGAACACTAGAGCTAAAAATTGAACTTTTAGCACGCTTTGCTTTGCACCCTAGAAGTAACTGCTTGTACTTGGCGCTGTCTAAAAAGCACTACGCCAGTGGCGGGAGGGAGGAATTATTATTCAAATTTATATGTGAAAAACAAAGCATTATTCAAAGGAAGAGAAATAGAATGGAATTTTCTTTACGGTTTCCTGTAGTGATTAATAACAGTATAAATGACAATAAGAATAAAAAAATACTGACTAGTCTCAGACTACAAGGCCGGTTCTTTCACCTAACCGTTATTATATGTTGTTATTGAATATAATGTCATATGAGTCTTGGCGACTGACTAATTCTTCATAGAGAGATATAATTATTCCGTAACTAGGTGTGTTACTTCGTATGTGGATTGCTACGTGTCTATGCAATTTCTGCCGATTGTAATAAATCTCTCTAAGATATTCTCCTCGGAAAAAATCGAAAAGAAAATTATAGGGCAGCACAAAAATACCCCACAAGTTACGTCAAGAGGTAAGTTAGTAGATATAATGGATACTATGAATCTGGGAGAATATAAACTGTAAACGATTGTTTTATATCCTTTACAATATTGTAAATTATATTTAATTTTTCTTAGCAATAATACTTTTAATTTGTTCTGAATTGTTTTTTTTCTTACTGTTTTAGTATACGTTTTACCACTAGATTTACAATGCATGATCCATTAGCTACAGGAGGCTGTGGAAGTAACTTTAAATTCCAATGGTGTTAAGATAACTTTAACTTCCGAAGAAGTTTCAGAATATGTATTGTTTTAAAGTAATATTTTGAACTCGTAATGATATGTATCAAGACTAATTCTAATTTTGACGTTGTAGAGGATTAAAACTTCTGTGTGTGGATGCAAGGATGAAATTACCTACTCACACATTTGTGATACTACGTATGAAATTTCCAGGGAGCCTTATTGTCAGTATTTAGTGGTCAGGCGGAATAGCAGGCTAAACGGCTTGAGCCTCGCCACCAATAAAGACATTTATTTATTTATTTACTTATTGTCAATCAGCGATGTATTTCTTACATGATTATTCAAATTTTTTACTAACATGAACAAAAAAGTGAAATTAATATTTTAACAAATTCCTTTACTAGAATTTATTGCGATTTTTCCCATGATAATTTAAATGTAAATAAACTCACTGAAACAACCGAGAAAGCAGTAGCAACAAGAGTAAACTGTCGTCGTTCATTCTTACCCAAGATGTTACTAAAATTATGAAAAGTAAGTGAAACATAAAATATTGTGTACAACAAAGGATAAACAGAGAACAGAGTTTAATGCATGTGTGATATTAAGTCTGAATACTTAACACGTATGTCCTAACGTTTCTCCCTTATAAATAATAAAATTATTTTATTCGCTTGGTTTATACTAGATGAGTAACCTAGATAATTATTAATCCACTTTTTATAATTCTATTTTCCTCCTGATGAAATTTACATAAATCACAATGTATGAATTTGTTTCCGTGTACTTCGCAATTACCTCATTAAAACAATGAATGATAGGTTCCGTTGGAGCGTAGGTTTGAGTGTATCTGCATGCTATATTTGAACTTTGTCATTCTAGGTTATAGCGAAGTAATGAATAAAACAAGATATGATCTCGAGAAAATAAATGTTGTTTTAACATAAATTACTATTATGTTTTGTATTTCAATTTCTATCTTTCTTTTCATACGTTGACTCTGAAATCTTTACTGTTCTTCAAATATTATCGTGGAAATCAATTAAAATATTGGAGAATGCAGAAACGTGGGCGAAAAAATAAATATAAGTAGGGGAAACGTGAAATGTGCTTTTTAACAATGAGGAGTACAAATTGTTCACCAGATCGGTCATACTGAGTTTAATGCTTCCCAATATTTCACGAGATAATGTTGGGATTAGATGAGAATGGCAGCCTACATATCTGACCTTGCAGATTAGGATATTTTCTCGCTTTTATAATGCTTTTTGTTGTGTCCTATGCCATGTGGGGTACACTAGAGCATTTTGCGATTGGTTGATACCCGTTGAAGTCAAGCATATCAAGCGATTACAATTGATGGATGTCTAGTTCTGTTCATGGCAATGCTAATCTGATTGAATATGTCTCATGGGATTATCTTTTTTATTTGTTGCAATGTGCCAGAGGAGGGAATGCATGCTGTTAGTGTGGTGATGCAAAGCGATGGAGAAATAGTCGGACACATAACACCCTGGTGGTAGAGTTGAGGGTTGCCCCGTGTCTTTTTAACTTCATAGAGGCGTTCTAGAAGCGTGGGGTGCATTACATCCTCCAGCAATTGAATTTGTTTAGAATAGTCACATTCGTACTACGGCACTTGATAGTACTTCTTTGGAGATGTGGAGTCAACCAGGAAAAAACATTTCTAGTCTTCCGAATGTCACTAAGCGAGATGTTCGCTCCACTTTGGTTTTAATTTTTATGTTTCTTTTCAAGCGTATTATTTCTGAACTATGAATGTTCTGTCGTGGAGAATTTCTCAAGACAGTTAAGATAAAATTTAAGTTCGTGCTGGTGGTAAAATTGAAGACGCAGCAGAACAGAGCGATGTGAAAATAATGTTAGTGAGCGAATTAATGGGAACTTAATTGAACATGTTGATCAATAATCCTCTTACGTTCCCGGTAAGCTTTATTACATTAAGTAACTAATAATGTAAATTTCATGAGTCTAATATCTTTTATTACATCTGAAATGGAAATATATAGTGGGTTAAATTCTTTTTTTTTTAAATTTTTTGTGTATTGTATCATATGCTTTTCTGTAATCTTGCGTTTCATATAATACTCAGCAGTTAAAAAATTATATTCTTGTAATTGTAAATGCATTGACGTTCTATATTACAGGCTCCCAAGTTTCAATTAAATTTATTTTCCCGTTCCAAAGAATCACTCCTTTGTACGAGACAGTCGTTTTACGAAATATTGCCACAGTTTATCTGAAGACTTCTTGATGTCGGTTTGGAATGCCTTTAGCGATACACGGGAAGTCCAATTCTGAGCTCACGTTAGCAAACCCTGCTGTGCTCAGAGGGAGCAGCGTGCGCCTTGGCGGTTCCGGTTGCAGCCTGGAGCAGCAGCAATTGAATCAGCGTCGTAGAACCCGCGCGCTGCGTTGGGCGGGCGGGCTGCCTGCGTGGCGGGCGGGTGGGCAGGCAGGCAGGCAGGCAGGCGGACGCGCCCGTATTGCGAGGTCATCTCCCAACATATTTATCGAGCGTGATGCCCCGGACGGACGGGAGGCAGACTCCATGTAAATTAACAAAGCATTGAGCCGCCGCGCGGTCGCAAAAACCGCGACCCGCCGTGTCATGACAGCGCCGCGCCATCACAAACGTATTCGATAACATAATGTTGTAATCGGGGTCCGAACCCGGGCCTCTCGCGCTGAATTAGCAGCGTGTCGCCGTGTCTCCTTCATGATTTATGAACTATAAATCTCCGGGAGATAGCTCGCGGCGGGCGGCGGGCGCGCCGGCGCGGGGGCGGCGGCGGCGCGGCGGAGGCGGGCGACCGCCAAAACGCACGCAGACAGCGCCCGCGGGCGGGGGGGGCGGGCGGGGGTTCATAAATCGATTGTCGATTGTGCCCGCCGGCGGCGTCACGAGCGCTAAGTAATGATGCGCCAGTAAGTACATGGCGGCAGACAATTGCCACGTCACTGGCAGCGGCCACGCGCACAATGAGCGCTGACAGGTTATGTGACACCGAATTTTGGGGAGGCGCCCCGCCCCGCTGCGCCCGCGGCCGCCGCCCCGCCCCCGCCTCGCCCCGCCGCGCGCGGCCGTGCCCCCCGGGAGGCCGGCGACGTAAATTGCGCGGAGCGGCGTGTGCTTCACGGCCCTTTTTGCGGTGGACGGCCTCCTCCCGCGCGGACTCGTCATGTTCGCCAAAAGGAATCATTACCAACGTGGTATCCGTTTGGTTACGGAAAAAGAATTATTACCACGTAAAGTTAATGAAATGGCTCTCTCCCCTTCGTTTGAGATCATTGTTATTAAAAGTGAAAATTTGTTTCTAGAATGCATACCAGTACTGCAATAAGTGAGGAAAACCCTCCGATTTACTTATACTTGTTTCTGCGCGCCTGTTGTAATTCATTTGTTTTAATTTGACGTAAACAGTATTTCCTGGCTTCTAGTAACTAATTCTGAAAAGAGAGATACCTGATGTCCATCATCGGAAGATGCCTGGGATATCAAGCCGAAGAGCTCCTCGAGCTCCTATCACAATCATAAAGCGAGCATGAATACCCCGTTTCGTGATTCGGAGAAGCCGCCCTCGAAACTCCAGGAACTAGCTCATAACATCCTCGGCGGCGAAGTCGGCGCCTTTGATCGCAAGGTCACGGCCTCCTCGTCGGTAGTTCGCCGTCATCCTCTCTCGTTGCTCTTGGCCGCCCTTCTGCCTGCGCCCCAGCCGCGTTGAACCGGCCGCCTCCCCATCACTTCCCTCCTGTGCAGGCGCGGCCTGCGGTCTCGGGGGAGCGAGAATTCCATCGCGCGCCCACGCCCCGTTGCGCCTCTCTCCAGAAACACAATCAGCCGCGCTACACCACTGCGCAACCTTAAATGTAAATTGGGAGGCCCTACATCATAGCGGGGGCGGCAGCGGCAGCGGCCGCGGCCAGGCCGGCTCAGGAGGAGTGGCCCGCGAGCCCCTACGTTGCGACTTGTCTCGGCCTCCGGTTCTACCGTCGTTGTCGGTGATGGGCACGTACACAAAAACACCTTCCGCTTAAAATAGTGCTTAAGTCCAGTCGTTCAGTGTTCCAGTGACTGTCGTTTAATTTGTATACTTCTGTAATATTGCAAGGCACAGTGTGCATCGGTCGTAACGAGAAAGTAAAATGTCTCGTGAGGGTTAATAATGTTACTCGCATTATTGCTCTCTGGCACGTAACGATCGGATATCAGCTCACTGGTGTAGGCACTATTGAGAGATACATCCGAGTCTTAAAATAAACGAAAACGAGACAATAAGGGCAGTCTATAACGAAGTTATTTTACGAATTATGGGAATTTTTTATAGATATTTCATTATTGTTTTTAAAATGTTTAGTTATCGACGAGTTCTATGATAGGAAAAATTTGGGAAGCAAATAATGATGTAGCGAAATACAACATTCTCTACTTAAAGTGAAGAAGTATTACATGGTTAGGATATTCCCCTTACATTTGTTGTGATCGATGAGTATCATGTAGAGGAGAGTATTTACTACGCTTGCTCACCACTCGCCAACACTCCGCGCAGCGCCCGCCTGTTCGACCATGCGAGTTGAGCCCGCCGCGCTCGCGAACCCCAAGGGGGGTCAAATTATACCCGACATTTATCTGTCGTCACGAATTAGCGCTCGGGACGGTTCTCTGCAACCAAGTTTCCTTTCCGACAAGCCCCGCCTTCCTGCTCCTACTACAGCATCCATAATTCATCTGCGCTGATACCCTTTCTTCTGGCGAGGCCCTCGGAAAAAGAGCAAGAACGAGAGGCAGGCCGGCCGGCGCGCTCTCATCTTGATTAATGGTGAAACTAATCAAGCAGTCCAGTGCTTCTCATTAATTTCTATTTATCTCTTCAGGGTGTTGATGCCCCTTGATGCTTCGTCTTTTATTGTATGGAAGCTTTTTATAAGACGGGCGGAGGAAGGCGGAAGAGGAAGTTGGGGACTTGAGTCGTGATTTGACTACAAATCACTTCGCTCTTCTCCGCTTCATAGAAGATCCGCCGTCAACTGTCAACGCGCAACGGGTTAGATCCGTTTCACAGGCACGGCCCGTATTCTTTCTGCCGGTGTTGTGGAACGTTTCTGAGGAGATTTTATCGTACGGCGCGTGTTTTGTATTGCCGATATCCATTTAGACCGGGTCCTATTTGCGGACGATCGTACAAAACCATTCGGACGCGGTTTCTCTTTTGATCCTTAATCATGGCATCATGGTGTATGTAAAAGTGCAGATGGCCACTAAACGTTGTGGTCTGGTTTATCTTGAAACGCCGTTAAAAAAGACATATGATAAGGTGTGTAGACACCATTATCTCTGTAACCTCTAGTTTGAACTTTTTTGCTTTTTGTCTTAAATGGAAAATAAGAAAGTAATTTTTAAGAAATGCATTTTTAGTTTTTGATGTATCTTACCGTGTTTTGAGTTAAATGGAGTTTATTGTGCTCAAAAAGTAAAATAAAGTAAAAAGTAAAGTAAAAAATTGTTCTGAAGATACAATATGGGTCATTCCAAGATTATTTTGGGAAAGTGCCCCGCGCGACCACATTTTTGATGAAATTTTGAATGTTCCACATGTCGTAAAGGAACTTTTATGAAGTTGTAGCTTCATATGAGAGGGATGAGAAACACGGGATAAATTCCAGAAACTTTCTTTTTCCTATTAGATTGTTATCGAATAAAAAATTCAGTGCATATTGACAAATTTACATGGGTCTTAATATTGTTTTCATTAATTTGGAATATTTTAAACCTGACGGCTAAGGTCAGTTTAAAATATTTAAATAATTGCCCCTAGAAAACATTTTGAGTGTTTGGATGATGTGGGAAAATCATTAAAGTAAAAAGTGGACTGTCGATTATATTTTCCCAAGAAAATTGTACTTTTTTCAACAAATTCAACAATATGATTTTTTTCTTCATCGTCTGGGTACATTGTATTCATTCTGTTTTTCAGGAAACCGACACGTTTCCTCAATTTGTTTACTATTGGTCATTTCGCATCATACATTCGGGCATTTCTTTTTAGGTTTAACTTAGAAGAGCGTAAATCCAAAGTAGGCAACCCGAAATTTAAATTTGCATCGATTGCACACTCTCAGTTTTTTCACGTTCTTTACCAAAAACAAAGTAATTAAAATGTTTAAAATAAAAGCACTGACATAAAAACGTAATAATGACCAAATGGAGTCTACATTCTAATGTACTTGGATCAAAACATTTTTTAGTGCACAGACATGTAATTCTCTATATTATGGATTCTAAAATTCAGTCAAGTGTTTTTGTCGTTATTGGCTTCATGAAGGTGAACACTCATTCAAATAGGACTTTAATAGCATAAGGACTTAAAAGTACCTTCTTAATTTATGTACGCTGAATGCTTTAGAGCAGACTTTGGTTCAGACTGCCCTGGGTAACCCACGTGCCACACGCCTTCCACAAGGCCGGAGCCGATCGCGCCTGAGCGTTGCTCTTCCTCTGCCGTCAGGAATGCAACGGTCGACATCGGTGACCCGCAGATAAGCCCTGGTCCAAGTCAGCCAGCCACAGACTTCACCATCGCTGCTCTATGTTGTCCTTCGTTACATCATTTTGAATACTTTAATCTGCTACTCATACCCATGTATAAACATTAATTATAGCTTGTTGTTGTGTGTGTGTATCGCCGGAGCAGGGCCAAGCACCCTGTGTGTGGCGGAGCCCCCAAGGAGGCGGCACGACGCGTCGAGTGTTTGTCTCCGCCACTGGTGGCGGCCCCCGCCCCCGCCCCCGCCCCCGCCTCCGCCACCCGTCCACCCCGCACGCCCGCCATCCCTCAACGCAGCGCACGGCGAGCTCCCTGTGCGTGTTTGCAGGGCTTTCTCCGCCTCGCCCCCGCCCCCGCCCCCGCCCTCGCCCTCGCTCCTCGCCTGCGTGCTCCCGTGTGGGGAAGCCCGCCGACCGGTATTTACGTTACGTAATGCGCGATCCCGACGGACCTCCCGTGCCTTACTACGCCCGTCACTTCCGCTAGTGTTGCCACTGGCACCGTGCCTCAGCAGCAACGCCGCCTTCTCGTTTAACGCCATCAGCGGAACAAAAAAACGCTTTGCGTTGGAACTGTTACTACCTCTATCATTGTGTTCTCCGCGTTCTTATGTGCTGTAGATGGTATGCCGCTTCCTTGAACTTCAATATCGCTCCATCTATTTCGCTGCTACCTTTATTATAGTTCTCACGTAGTTTTGTCATGTTTCTTGTTTTGTTTCTAATACCCGTTTGAGGATGTCGCTTATGCCTTTTTAGTTCTGGAAATTTTTTATTATAAATATCTGTATCCATGGTTTCCTTGTGCCGGGGGTAAGAGTATTGGTGTGTTCTGAAATGGTGATAAAATTTAATGTAATGAATCACAATAGAGAAGTAATAGAAAAATGATTTTGCAGCGAACTCATTTTGTCGGACGTGATCAAAACCAGCTTTACCGACAACACGCTCAAAGCATGCGCTTCGCCACGAAGTATTTCGCCCTGAAGTTCTTTGAGCCAGCAATCCCCATTTGCAGCAGTTGCCGTGTGTCCACAGCCGTAGCTTTTCCCTCTCGCTAGGACCACCTCCCCCGCCACCTTCGCATGCGCCGTTTCGCGCAGCTTCCGTCGTCGCCAGCGCTGCCGAGAACGCGCGCCGCTGGTCTTAACCTTCCCAGACGCTCATTTTTCACGCGGACCATCAGAAGCAGCGCGCGCCACCGCCACCGCCGCTGCCGCCGCCGCCGTCACTGCCGCAGCCACTGCCGGTTCCTCGTCGCCGAACTATATGCTCAGGCCGCGCGCGCGCGCGCGGCAGGAAAGCGAAAATAGATGGAAAAACTCTTTTAGCGTCTGACAGCGCATATTTACCCTCGTTAATTACCGCTGCGTCTAAACCGTACGTAAATGAGGAGGGGGATTTAGCCGAGAAGGGTGGTCTCTTTGAATTTTTCTCGGCGTTGAGCTAACGTTTACCGCTTGTTGGTTTGTGAGCTCGCGTTTCAGGTGAGTGGATACGTTGTCGGCTGTTCGCTTCGTGGAGCGGATGTGCTGAGGAAGCTCTAGGGCCGCAGGAAACCTCTTGCGGACACATTTGTACATGTTTGAAACGAACTTTGAAAATAATGCACTTGCCATGTGTTAACATTGCAGCAATAGTTCGTTGTTGTTGTACTTCTAAACAAATGAATAAGTTGGCGTGCAGCAGATTCTTAAATGGCATATCAGAGCTCTGATGCCCAATCTGTGAATAGTATTTGAAAACCGACAAATTTAAGTTCTTGCATTGAAATAATAACAAACGAAGAACTGAAGTAGTAAATAATAGCCAGCTAGCGAAATCAATCTCACAATTTTTCCTAGATACAAGTAATTCACGTTACTTTTGGCAAACGTGGAGTTGGACTATAGTTGTCTGCAATGATTTGCAGAAGCAAACGTTCGCGTTGCTTCCTGCCATAAAAATATTACATCGGTTTTCATTATTTTGTTAAAGGCAATCGCTTCTCTATCTCAGAAAATCGATCGTATCTACCCACTCTGATGTGTTACTTGAGTAAAAAACATTGTAGTTTCTTTGAGGAAATTAATGATCTTATACGTGAAGGGGCCATGAGTGTTTGCATGGGTTCGCGCCTGTTCTCCAGGCGAAGGGGCTGCAGGGGTGGGTTGGCCCAGCGCAGCGTCTCCTCTCCCGATCCGCTGCCTATCTCTCCCCTCGGCTTCCCGTCAAGAGCACGATAATGGCGTTATGCGTTATTAGATTAGACAGGTACGGGTGTTGTCTGTAATGGCTGCGTCGCCGACTCCGTCGCGCCAATTACTCGGGATTAGCGCTCCCGCGCGGAGCCTTTCGAAGCCCCTGATGGGCGTCGCCCCCGCCCCCCCCATCCCCATCGCGGCTGTCAGTCGCGTCCTTCGTCAGATCGACGTGGCGGTGGCTGCTGGCACGGCGGCCCCAGACGGAGATGGTTGGTTTGTAGATGGATTTCTTACATCCTCGTTGCCTCCGTAGCGTAGATGAACCGTGCAGAAAAAAACAAACGTATCATTTTGCATTCGCGAAAATTCTTATTGGGAGCTATTGCCCGTCCTTAGGCATCGGCTGGAGCCGCGCTTTGACAGCCTCTCTGTAGTTGAACGTGGTGTCGCCATGCGTTTGATATCGGCGAGAGTTAACGCTTTTCGGGCCCGATTGTGCCGATCGTGTGGGATTAGTCGACTGTTAAATAGACTCAATCGCCCACCGATTACCTCGCCCCGCAACTCGCCAACTTCTTGATAGGCTGACGGACAAAGAGAAGTTGGGAAGCTGCAGTAGGACGCCTTTTCTCTAACTCACGAGACAAGCCCCGCTCTCAATGTTTTATCTAAACGGTACATCTATAAATAGTGTTTCATTCGGCGCTATAGCCCTTAAGTGTAGATGATGCATTTTCTGAATTGTTTATTAATCGTGTACTCCCATTAAAAGAATGAACCACGAATATGCGTGTTCGTTTAAAAAGTTTTATGATGTTCTGCTAGTAGAGATTCTTCGAATTCCTACTGGTCTGTAAGAGATCTCATATTACTTCCTCCACTTGTTTTATCTGAAAATTGATGTATTGCGTACTGCAGATGCTCAGGAAAACGCCAAATATAAGTTCAACATTACTACAACTTTTTTAATTACTAATCGAAAGCAAATTTTTTCGACATGTCTTGAGAAAGGTTGGTCGTTTTGAAGAAGCAGTGTATGGTTATAGAATGAGGAAGCGATACGAAAAATTGTAACGAATTAATTACTTTTTAATGATGTTTGTACAACCTTGAAACGAATTATGTATTTTTACCGAAATTATCTCCAAACAGAAGTGTTCGTTTTCAAATACGATATTCGAATTTAATCTAGGTCACTTACGTGCACCAATCCTCTACCTCTCTTCTAAATAATTCATCCCCCTACTCCCGACAGTCTTGATATCTCCCTCGTCAGCGTAGTTGACTAAGAGTAAGCGAGAAAGTACTTTTTTGCTCAGGGCGGGATATACGAAGGAGATTATGAAGGGGCCCTTGCAGAGCGTTTTTAACGTTACCGAGGAGAAAACGAGTCGGCATCGGCCTTATCGTTTTAGTCGAATAGAAAGAAAACAAGAAGCGTCAAGATGGCGGCGTCGGCCAGCACCGCAGGGCCAGGGCCAGGGCCGCGAAGAGGAAGACGGCGAAGGCGGGAGGGGGCGGGGCGGGGCGGGGGCGGACGGCGCGGTGGTCACCACTTAGCCGCGCCGCTTGTCCAGTGGCGACGTGCGGGGGCGCTGTTTTCTCACACAACAGCCGTGATCCATCACCCAGGCTAATCCCTCATGTCCAGCCCATCCATCAGAGCGGCCAGGAGGGCGCGCCGCCGCCTCCACCGCCGCGGCCGCCGCCTTCGCCGACGTCAACGCAGCCACGGTCGCCGCCGCCGCCGCCGCCGCCGCCGCCGCCTCCTCCACGGCCGTGGCCGCAGGGGATGGGCGGCGGTTGCCTTGGCGGGGGCGGTGTAGGCCGGCCTGGTCCCCCAAACGAAAACAGCTGCCGCGCCACCCTCGCCGACGCGGCGCGGCGCGGCGCGGCGCGGCGTTTGCCCATCCCGAGCGGGAGGGGGCGGGGCGGCCTCGCGCGGTGTCGTTTCGCATGCACCCTCGCGCGGCGCCGTCCTCACCGTCCTCGCCGGGAGGGGCCCGCGCCCTCCGCCGCCGCCGCTGGACGCGACGCGACAGGCGGCTCCAACAAGTGACTCGCTCCCGCAGTCCTTAACGTCCGGCGGGAAGTCGCTTGCACTTCAACCGCTTTTCCAGCTTTATGTTCCTGAGTGAAACATTGCTATCTCTATTTATATAACACATGTATTGTCAAAAATTCATTACGGTCAAGGAAATCAACTTTGTATCCGCCGCTTCGAAGTTGTGACAAAAGCATTGTACATATTTATGCTCAGATACAACCCGTTTGTTTTCTATTCACATGCAAATTTGGCAAGGCCACGTTATTATATGTTTAAAGAGTTTGGAAACTAACTTGTTTCTTTAATTTTGTTTTGTGAAGTACTTGTAAGAAAGTTAAGTTACTTCCCAATTCTTTTAAAAATGTAATCGTGGGAAATAGGGAGTTGAATGTGATTGGGGGTGTTATCCTGTTTTGACCAACACCACTAAATTATTAATTATATTTGGACAAAGTTTTAACGCCTCTCTCCTTTTCCTTATTCTCTGCAGAACAAAAGTATATCAAGAATCAAGACAAAATGTATGATTTCAAAATTGATTTTACTTTGTTTGTGTTTATTGTAATTTTTTCAAAGACATACTTGGTATGATTTTCAGAAAGGTATCTCTATTTCTTCAAATGTGACAGTCTAATGTTACTAGCTAAAATCAACGCTGGAACAAGTGCGGATTCAGCAAATTCCTACGGGGTGACGTAGCAGGGGTAGAAATAAATACCTTTATTTGAAATAATCTTTACTCTCTCTTTTGTTATAATGTATTCCTTGCAAAATACAAATAATCGATTAGAAGAATAAAATAAAATCTTGTTGGTTTATTTTTAAGGGGGAATGTTTCTTTGTTTGTTTTTAGAATCTAGGGAAGTGGAACGTTTTTGCAGGCCTTGAATCCGCTCCTGTCATAATTACTTAGAGAATATGTCTGTATTTTTAATGTGAAGTATTTTCGTCCACAATACCAACAAACATAGTTCGTTCCTTGCTTTGGTTTCCAGGATATGACAGCTACAGCTGTTTACTCCCAATTCTTGGAGAAGCCGAGAGTTTATAGCGCAGTGTAAGCAAGCGGAGTCCCCTGGCCTGACGCAATTGCGCTTCCGTGAAGGGCCCGGAGACAGAGTCGGCGATCCGGAACAACGGCGCTTGACCTGAAGCCCTCTGCTCGGAAGGAAATGGGTGCTCGGCCGCGAGGATGCTCGACTTCCCGGGGTCCGTTCGGGGAAGGTCGCGGTGGGTCAGTCAGTCAGCGGCCGGGAAGGGATCGATCATATTCAAATGCGCGGCTGCGAGAGGTGGGGGAGGGGAGGGCGCTCAGCGGCCGAGAAGGCGACGGGAAGGGTCCGCACGCGTGGGCGATCCGTGCGACTTGTGGCCGTCAAACTTTGTCGCCTTCTTGAAACGATATAATTTTTCTTATGTGGTATTTGTTGTATTTGGAAAAAAAATGTAAATAATTAATGAAATAGAGATCCATAAGAACGAAAGAGAAATTTGGTGTAAAATGAAAAAGGAGTTGATTTCTTTTAATTTATTATTTTCTCGTGGACTTCCTCGAGTGTTCAAGTTCCACGGCGTTGTGCGTAGCAGCTCTGAGCGGCCGTTGGGGCTGAGGCGAGAGGTGGCGCGGCGAGAACGGACGCGGCGGGTGCGCGCGGCCAAGACGTGCGCGCGGGCGGCGGGCGCGGCTTTGCGCGGGCGGCCGGCGGATGAGGCGCTGATCAATGTGGGATCGTGTTCCATTAACAGGGATACACGCCTAAACCACTCCGCCTCGGGCCCCGAGCGGCGGCGGAGGCGGGGCACCCAAATGGATGGAAGGCCCGGCGCTTTCTTCTCTCAGCCAGCCCCCCCCCCAAACCCCACTCCTTCCACCCCTCGAACCCTCCTCGACCCACGCGCCTCGCTTACGTCCTCCATCTCCGCCTCCGCCAGCCACTAAACCGCTCTCTTTACATTGCGCCCCGCCCACGCCTCTCTTCCCCTCTCGCGGGCCCTGGACGCAGGTACAGGTGCGCGCAAGAGTCGCAACGTCGCACCGCAGCCTCCGCCCCGTCCCCGCCCCGTCCTTTTCCCCGCCGCTGCCCCGCCCTCGCCCCGCCGCGTCTTAATCCCGGCGCTCCACCGCCCACGGCCGCGCCGCGCCGCGCCGCGCCGCGCCGCGCCGCGCCGAGCGCTTCTTGCGAGCGAAAACGTGCCAGCCTCTCTCACCTTAAGGCCGCGAGAAAACTACCGAGCGCCGCCCGCTTCCGTCGTAATATTGTACACGCTGTAATACCGTAGAATAAACGTGTAACGTATAGACCTCGTTATTAGACCGCAAGCTGGGTGTATGAGGTGTAGGAGCCCCGGGTATCGTCCGGCTTTCTCCCGGATTAATATCTGCGTGCGGAGCCCTGCCGCAGATGTGAGATTAGTACCTCTTTGCGTAGGGCGCGCTGCGTTACCTGATGGAGGAAAATAAGTTGCGGAGGCCATCGATATTAAATTTTCGTAGGCTTTATAAAGAAGATAAATTCTACACGTCGATAGTTGTACGCTTTCTGAAGAGCATCGCTGCCTTATACAGGCCGGATTTCCTTGAAAAGAAAATGAGGGAAACAGGATTCCGACTACCGAAATGACTTCGTCAAAGTTTACCTCCGCGAACCTACCGAGGGAAAGGCGGATCGCACAGAGTACGGGAGGAGTATTAGTAAGGAGGCGAGCCGGTATTACGGTTCTCAAAAGCCTTCAACTAGCGGCGTCTTTTCTATAAAACCGTACGTCATTGAAACCTTTAATCTGTTTCCCAAGTTCCATGTTACGTCCTTCCTAATACCAGTAATGTAAAGTTTGGAAAAAGAGAGGAGGGCAGGGCGGGGCGGGGCGGGGCGGGGAAGCGGGCGGCTGTGCCCGCTGGATAAAGGGTAAACTTGGCGAGGCGCGTATCCGCGAGAGCGCTGGAAGTTCCCTGGGCGACGCGGCGCGGCGCGGTGCGGGCGCGCAGCGAGTACCCGCCGACAGGCGCAAGGTGAGCGAGGCGGAGGGCGCGGAGAAGCACAGGACGCAGAAGAGGGCTCAGAGGCTGTAAAGAGAAGATGGCGGAGGGTTATGGGGGAAGGGGACTTAGGGGCGCAACGCTCGGAAGGGTGCAAGGCGGAGGCAACGAGTAGTGCACGGAGAGAGTCGGTGAGGAGTGAAGTTAAAATACGACAAAGTAAGAGGGGAGGTAATAGGTAGTTGATTGGAAACAATGTTTAGAGCTGCAGAATAAAATAATACAATTTACAAGAAGGTAATATAAGAGAGCTTAATGGAGAGCGGACGCGTCTTTTAGAAGAGTAAATTCTGGAGATCAAGGCTAAGAGAAAATTATGATAAAATATCGTGTTTATGAGTACTGGGCCAATTAATGTGTGGCATTACTTGGGGAAAAAATTATCATAGAAATGCTTCAGTTTATATGGCAACGAGATGCATGAAAATTGCAGGTAATGTAAATGTAGGGAAAGCTTTTGTCGACTGAAAGAGAGGTTCAGCAGGTTGTGTAACGAAAGAGGAGAGGTGAGCCGAAGTAGACCGCAGATGTGGGCAGGTAAAATAGAGAAGGAAGTGGAGTTTTAAGGGGCGAGGTGGGGCGAACGTGGGCGAGGCCAAGATGGCGGCGCAGGGGGGCGGGGCGGGGCGGGGCGGGGCGGAGGGAGCCGGGAGCGGAAGAGTGCTGATGCGGGGAGACCTCATAAAGGCATGCTTGTAAGTTTGCGGCCCGAAAGCGCGCGCGCGCGCGGGGGCGATGAGCTAAGGTGCCGGCGGCGGCGGCGGCGGTGGCGCGGAGTGGCGGAGCGCTTACGGCCGCGGGTCGACCCCGTCACCGCACCGCCGCCATCGCCGCCGCCGCCGCCGCCGCGCTCCTGCCACCCCGCCCTTATTAACTCGGGCTCGCAATTTAGGCGACGCGGAGCTCCTCGAGGATATGAAGAGATAACTTATCGCGGGTCTCAAACCCCCGACCTGCCTACGAGTTGTGTAAATCAGTTTTATACGGAACGCCCTGCAATTTCCTTGCCTAAGATATAGCAAGGTGTTTAGATTTTTTGGCGGGAGGGGGGGGGGCTCCCGAGAAAAAATGAAGTTGGGAAGATACCCGATCTCAAGTTTCCGTTTACATTATCGTTCATGAGCACCGATTCTCTGTCTTTCGGTGGCAGCTGGGAACTTACGTTGACGCTCAGCTCCCTTGCGTCGGAGGCTCTACACCTTGCAAAGTTCACCTGTGTTCGTGAGAGGACAATCTCTTGAACTTTTCTTTCCTGAGTAGTACTTGATACTAGATTACGTTTTGCAATCTTCTCTAATCAGTTTTAAACCATCTAAAAGTTTCTATGTGTTTTCAATTATGTAACAGTAATTATGTATTAAGAATTAAGAGACGTAATGCACGCTATATATATGCTAAAATGTATAATTAATAAAATGTAAATTACATAATTTTCTAAATGTAGTAAAATCAGTTTGTTCTTGGAAAGATATGAGAATTTTTATTATTCTCATAGGAATACATAATTTGAGGTTTACATATGGTAAGAATACATCATTCACTGGGTCCATTACTAAAGAAAATACCATGCATTATACTTGTACATGCATTTACAAAATGTATATTTACATAAGTTATATTTACATTTTAAAAATGTATTTGTTAATATATTGAACTGTAAGTTTAGAATTTAAAAGTAATTATCTTGAAATTAATTCCAATGATACCAAATTATTTTTTTTAATTATTCGTAAGTACCACCGGTAAATTTCTCTCACATATTTAATTTCTGCAATTATTACTGAATGAACATTATTGGAAGAATGGTAGTGATACAATAACGTACCTGAAATCCCTGGAGCGAGGGACGTAATATGGCCGCGTGGTGAATAGTGCCGTGGCGGGGACCGAGGCGGAGGGCGAGAGCGGACGGCGGAATGCAGTGCGGCCGCAGCCCCCGACGCGGCGCGGCGCGGCGCGAGGCGAGCAGCCCGGGGACGGCGGCCCCGGGCGCAGGGCGCGGTGATTGAATGCGGCCATTGAGACACGCTGGGCAAACCGGCCCTCCCGCCCGCCTCTTCGCCCGCGCCCCCGCGCCCCGCGCCCCGCGCCCCGCGCCCCGCGCCCCGCGCCGGCCAGCGGGCGCGTGGCCGCTAGTAGGAAATTGATGCGTTACTCAGGGCCCCGTGATTGCGTAGCTTGTCGCATGTGCCCCTGCCGAGTAACAGGCTCTCGTTAGTTGCGAGCGGGCGGCGGCCAGTGCGAGAGCCCGAGGAGAGCAGGCCGGCGGAGGCCCAGGCGTACAGCAGGGGCAGCGCTGGGCGCGGACTTCAATGTGAATTAATTACCTTAATGGCGTGAGTTTGCGCTCCTAGGCGACGAGACGGCGTGTGTTTGCGGCGAGCGGAGCGGGGGCGGAGAGGGTGACCGCCGCCGCCGGCCACCGCCCCTCGCCCGCGCGACGCCCCGGGAGCCTCTCAAAGCAGTGGCGCGCGCTGAGACGCCTCCGCGGGAGCTCAGTCCCGCTCATCGCTTTCCCGCTCCGGATCGCCTTTCAGCGGCTTCCCCGGCCGAGGCTTAGCTCCTCGGATAATGTTAGTCGTTGTGCTTGTTTTTCGTACATACCTCTTATTCTCGTTGCATTGTCGTTTATTTAGGTCGATTAATTCATCTTAGCTTCTTTCCTTTAACGGCGTCATCACTTACAGTCGTTTCTGTTTTCGGTCTTCCTCGTGCATACTTGTTCTTGCTCAAATGTCAGAGTACCATTTGTTGTCAGGTCTCCTTTCGTTATTGTTAGTATTATGAACGACTTTTTGCAATATCACCTGTCCATTTTCCATTATAACTGTCCCGTTCGTTTCTACATTTATTATTTTTTCCCTCCTTCTTCCCTCTGATTTCTTCATCCTGACATTTGTTTTCGTCTTCCTATCTTTTTTGGGGTCCACTATTGAGAATCACTACTGTAGACCATTCTTTCTCCCCTTCATTTCTCACCCATTCGCCTAGTTTCCAGCCACGTTTCCCTGCCCTTCGCGGTGCGCCTTCCATCTCCTGCCGGCCCCGCCCCGCCCCTCCCCTCCCGCCCACTGCGTCCGTCGCGTCACGGTCCGCGCGTTCGGCCACCGCAGGCTGATGCGAACCGCGGCGCCCGGCCGCCCGCGCCGACGTGACCCGAAACTTTGTTATCTCGCGTGGGCGACCGCGCTCCCGCGCCGTTTACGCGCCCGACGTCTCCCACCGCCGGCCTCCGCCTTCGCCCCCCCCCCCCGTGCTCCCTCTCTCTTGCCTTCAGTGCAATTTGATTCCTTCCGAACGCTTCGGCTTGCCTGTAGCTAAAATTAAATATTTTGGATTGCAAGGACGTATGGTGCCTGAGTTACCTTCGATTCTTTAATTTGAATAATCATAATCATAATAATAATAATAATAATAATAATAATAATAATAATACCGTTATTCGTAAATTGGTTATTGCAGAAAAGTTAGAAATAAATTGGGGAATACTACATATTATTTCCAACTGTAATATTTTTTTTTCGATTCCTTTTAGTTCAGGTTTAATGGCGTGCGTGATCCTAAATTCGGAATAGTGGCATTGTGAAATATTTAGCTTCTCTTTGGGTGTGCCAAGAGATCGAATTCTAAACCTCTCGAACGTTGATATTTGCATTTGCATGATCCCAGTTGGTGTTTGTTGAATTGATATACAGAGAATCAAAATGTCTGGAAGTTATTCTTTTTTTAGCAATTAGAAGTTCCCTTTTGCAGAAATAAGTATAATTTGTTTCATCTCGTTTCTTGTATGCTTCAGGCTTCCGCATTGTGCGTGGGCATTCCCTAGGTCTCCATTGTATTCAATATCTGGCCATGGATGGTAGTGTTCTAACGTAGTTTTTGACAGATATTCGATGTCGTGTCGTGTTGAGGAAGTCATCGCGTGCCTTTGAAACATTCCATGAGAGGAGTTCGATCTGCACTGAATCAACAATGCATGGTGCCTCGTCTGCATTCCTTCACGGCATGGACACGAATGCCTGTCGGATCGCTAAGGTCCTGTCAATGCGGCGGAACATTTCTGCTTCGCATTACTCACGCCGTCTGTATTTATAACACCTGCGCTTCCCCAATATTAATGGCTTCGTATTGAAGGTTGTTGCTCTGTTGAATTTTTCACATTCTCGTTTCTGATCTGAAAATAAAGTAAATTTATGTATTCTCATGTTTTGCTGTTTTATTTATTACTGGTTGGACCTGTGCGAACATGCCGCACTTTGTATATCACATCATCATTTTGTGATACACTAAATAAAATATTAGTGCATTCTACAGAATATCTTTTTTTCTAAAATATGCATTGATATTAATGTTGCTAACTTTTAGTTTTTAGACTACTTTTCATACATTTGAAACCTTTATTATTATTATTATTATTATTATTCATAATAATAATAATGTTTAATATTCATAAATATGTTTGGTTCCAATTTTAATTCTAGTTCAAACTCACCGATTAGAATTCCATTGTTATTTTAATGTGAGAGCTATTTTCTGTAATGTTATGTGATGTAAAACCTTCGTGTTTGCGAGAGTTCTTTAACTTCTTAGGATTCAGAGTGGTTTGCCAGGATTGGGTGTTTGGAATCTCTATTAATGGAATTGAAATATTTTAGATTATTATTTCATAAAATCAGCGATGTTTCTTTATTACATGATGCGTTTGTGACGTATTCTACAGATTATCAGGTGATTTAGAAAATACACCTTCTCTTTATTTCCCGAACAGAAAATTTTCTTTTGACGTTTATCTTTAGGTTCGTTACGTATAAAAGCATTAAGCGTTCTTGGTTTTCTACATTCTCGTTATACACAGAGACTGTTCCTGTTGGCTCGTATTGTACTGATGTTCTGATGTTTACCGCTCCCGGGTCCAAACATCCTCCATTCATTTTTTTTCAGTTCCTGATATTTCTGGTTTTTCCTTATATGTTTTGATGAATTAGTGATGATGTGATTTGAATGATGAAGGATTAATAATGGAATGCAAGGCAATGGTAAACGGGAGGAAACCGCGAAAACCTGCCACGAACCTTCTGTGTCCATTATAAATTACAGATTAACCAGGATTTGTACCTCGGCTGCCTGAGGTGGAGCGTTATAGACACTACTCCACCTTTTCCCAAATCGTCCAGGAGACACCGCAGAACACCGCCCAATGTGTGTAGTCATAGTCCTTGACTTTTACCACACCCCGACTGAGTACATATCGTTCATGCATCTAGTATTTTGCTGGCCGGAGTCGTTAGGTTTCGGAGACTGGCACCCCTCATCGCGTGGTAACAGGATTAACCTCTCATAATGATGCCTAATCACGCAGTGATTTTTTTCCATTTAGATAATTGCACATAATGTCAGACACGTGTCTTTGAAGGATATTAAGTTTCTTCGTATGCGGCGTTAGTTTTGTGTCGACATCTTATTTTCTAATCCTGTAACGTGGCATCTTCAATAGAAAACTGTCACAATAGCAGAATGTGTAATTTTCTTTTAGTAGAAGTTTTTTTAGTGTGAAAGCTATTTTCTGTAAAGTTATGTGAAGTAGAAGCATATAAATGATTATTTTATTATTTATTATTATTTTACGTAGATGAGTGGTTTTTCTTTCTAATGAAATCCAGAAGACAAGGAGCGTCTAGAAATTCGCAAATATTCAAGATAAAATAAATACATAATGAAAGAACAGATGTAGAAATAAAATAATCAGAGAAAAATATTTTTCTTATTCTGAAAAAATTTCGCAATTTAACAGTTTGAAAGTGAGGTGTATAAAAATGGATCTTGTATCCTCTCAGATTGGCTTTTGTGATGAGTAGAAAGCTTGTTTTTATAAGTAAGTTTTGAATGTATTAAATTGAATTATATTACGAAGTTCCCACTCAAAACCGTAACATTTATATGATGTGCTCTCATTATGTGCAAATTTTAGACGAAATTTTGCAGGATGGAAATTATTGTTTAACGATTGAAACTGTAGGATTTAGTCGAACAGTTCTAAAACGTTATAAATTGTTATATTTTTTCTGCAAAAAAATTAAATTAATGATTAGTAGAAATATTATTTCCAGTTAGCTTTTTATGCTTTCTATAAAGATCTGGATATCGTAAATAAATCATACACTAGTACATAGGTATATTCATTACAAGCGCATCTCCATCCCCTGCTGCTCCGTCTAATAATAGCCCACTGGTTACGGACTGTACTTCAGACCGCGAATGCCGTTGTCTGTGTGTGCTTGGATTGGCTTGAAGTGCGCCGTTTAACTTCCTCCTCGGAACCCTTCAGTTTCCCGCTGGCCGGATAATCGGGCCGCGTTCGTATCTCCGGCAGTCACGCGCCGCAGAGCACGCGGTTTTCATGATCCTCTCGGCGTTTGGAGGGCAGCGGCGCGCTGCACGCGGCGACGGGGCTTATCTGGCCTCGCGGCGGCGGCGCTCGCCTCGGCGGTGGCGGGTCGTTGCTCGCCGGCCGAGAAGCCGGGACTCCGCCCGGGACGGTTTGTTTCCTCCGGCGCCGGGGGCCGGCGGCCGAAGAGGAGTTGCGGGAGACGCGGGGTAGAAATGAACCAGAGACAAACGTACATTTCCAACTAGTGGTTGAGCAGTGTTGCATGAACTCTGTCTTCTGTATGAGAGAAGAGCGTTTTAGTATCTAGGTACGTTTCCGAGTTTCCTTTAAACTTCTTGATCAATCAACCGAGCCCTTCAATTGAATTACATTATCGAATAAGTTTGTGAAATCGTAATTAATAATAAGCATTACATAGAAATAAATATTTAAATAAAATGTTAAGTACTAAAATATTTTCATATCTAATAATCTTACATCGTGTTTTATTTCGTGTCAGGATTTTTTTGTTTTGTGTTGAAGAAAATAATTTAACCCTAAACAGTTTCCAATAGTGTAAATTAGAAAAGCTAATATATAAAATTGAAGATTTTCTCGTTCTCAAACAAAACAACATTTAAATGATTTAGAAATGTGTATTATTAAAGTCCGACGGCAGAGAATACTCACCATTGTCTCACACATCTCTTTTGATCTTATACTTCGTTTTCGTCGTGCCCGTCTTTTCCATTTGCTTTCTCACTCTCATTTTCTCCCCGCCCTTCTTCCTCTGTCTTACATAGTTAGGTCTCCTACAGATCTGGCGAACATTGGAACGATACTCTACCAAACGGGCACAGATCTCGCGCGATCTTTCGCATGTCACCCCTGCCCAATCCCATCCGTTACACACACACATGCACTGCACTACCCACCACATATTTCGGGAGACCGTCCGGAACGTAGAGATTGACATGGCTAGAGTAGTGCCCTTCTCTGCAGGTGGAGGAAACCCGCAAACCGACCTGTTTTCGGCGCCTGATCTCACGTTCCAGAGTGGGGGAATACTGCTACTTCTCGGGATACAGCATGCACTGCATCAGCGGGACTAATCAAATTTACGAGCCCGGGATGAAAAACTGCCCAACACACTCCCTCTCCCTCTCTCCTTCTGTCTTCATCTTTTTACCCTCCGTCTTCGGTCTCACTCACACATTGAGTGGGAGTCGCGCCGCCCACACGCACCGCCCAGCCCGCTGCCGGCGGGGTGCGGGGCCGTATCTCCCAGCCTGAAGCCAGCGCGGGGCGGTTGTATAGTCTCCTCAATATCCCGCGAAGCTGAAACATAAATACACGTGCCGGCGCGCTCCGGGCGAGCGATAACTGTATGTACTCCTTCCAACTTTTCCGGGACAAGGGAGAGGAAACTTTTTAAACGAGACACGCGCCCGGTTCGCTCCGCCCTGCCCCGCCCCGTCTCACCGCCCTCCGCTCCTGCCTCCGAGGGCTCCGCCCCCCTCGCCCCCGGCGCCACCCGACCTAACGCGCGTTTCTCCTCGGCAACTCAACTCGGGCGCCGGAACGAAGGCGCGGCTTGATGTACCCGCCGTTCGGCGCGAGAGCACGTGTTGCGCTCCAATCTGCGCGAAAGAGACGTACGACCGTGCGTGAACACGCCCTGGTGACAAGGAAGCTGCTTCCGGTAAATCACATCGCCCGCATTTCGAGTTGGATTTTTATTATGCGACAGCCCAATTCTTTTGCAATTGAAATTATTTAACATTAACGAAGTTCCATTTAGTCATCTTTTATTCTCATTTGAATTAATAATTTATTGCATGTGAAGGAAGACAAAGGTTTTGGTCGCAGCATCTGAAAAGACCATTAGAATCTAAAGCAATTTGTCAACTGATCAACTGATACTACGAATCCGTATCAATTTCTTTTTTTACTGAGAAGATAACTCATCGAATTCATATCGAGCCTTATCATTCCATTGGCCTTCTAACGTCGTCAGAAACGATTATTGTTGAAATGCTGAAACAATTATCTTTGGCAATACGTCAGTTTTCAAGGGCATACTAATGCTAATGCATTTTATGTTTTACCGCGATTGCTTCACTGAGGTATTCTCCATTAAATGTGATATTGTTTTCAGTATACGCACACAAAAAGATTCCTTAGACCTGAGACTAAAATTCCGCGGAAAGTTACGGAAAATTTCATTTTTAAATTCCCACGTAGAAGAGAATACTGAAATATGTAATTTTATATTAAGTGGTCACGATTATGTAGAATCTACATAATATTAAATACATGTAAAATAAAATTAATTTCAAACAAACCCAAAAACTATTTTTGAACGAATTATCGCCACCTTCTGAATAGCAAGTGATCAAATACTTAATGGCGGAAAAATTCCAGCTCCAGATTGCGAGAAAAAAAATCCACATAAGCGTGGCTCGTGTTCAATTTGGTCCACCCGGAACCGCCGGGCCTTGGGCGCCGCCAGCCCAGCGTCTTCCGTGTCTCGTCTCCTCCTCCGCCCCGCCCCTCCAGCTCCTCCTCCGCTGGTGGCGGCGCTTCTAACGATGTCACCGGAGCCTCCGCGACGACGGCGTCCCCGCCCCCCCCGCCCCGCGCCCCCCGCGCAGATCGCCTTGCGGGCTGCGGGCGACTTATCAACGGCCACCCGAGCCGCCTTCAAACGCGCCCCTCCAAGACCTTGCAGCAGCGGCAGCGACCGCCGCCCCGCGCTCGGGTGGCCCTGAATTATCCGCTCGAGTTTAACGCCGTCGGCGCCGCCCCTGCCCTGTAATCGAATTCCACGTGCGCCGCGGGTGGCCCGGGCTCCGCGAGGACGGCGTCCGCCGCCGCCCCCATCGCCAACGCGCGCTCTGCCTCGCGGATTCTGCTTGCATGAGGACATTCTGCAGGAGGAAAATTGTGGCGGATACATTCATTATTTCGCAGTTCTCTCTGCGGCGATTAGGCTCTCTCAGTAAAGGCCGTGTTTCCTGTAAAAGCAAAATCATGAACTACATACATTGTTGGTTTAATTAGTTTCTTTAATTTAGGATTGTTTCTGATTGATGGACATGGCTTATTAGAAGAATTATTCCCTTGAAATATTGGTATTTCCTTACAATACACAATATTGCTGAAATTTGTGATGTCTTACAATTTCGCGATGTTCGAAGTTATGGTTATATACTTTCTCTTATTAATTCCGCACTATTTGTTCACAATGGATTCCCACGTTAAATCTTATGCAACCAGATTTGGAGTTCTATTTTCCGGTTGAGATCGAGCAAAAGTTTTCGATTTCCAGCGTCAGGTACTCCAAGTATCCATTGATTTGCGAGTCGTTACAGTGAATAAAATAATTTTAATTTCTAGTAGCCTATTAGTTGAATACATGAATTATTAAAAAAAACCTACGTCTTGTTGAAGGAGCAAGGGCAGATGAGAGCGTGCAATGGAGTCCGACGGCAGAGGAGTGGGCGAGTGCATGGGCATGTGAGCGCGAGCTGCCGTGCCGTGGGGGGGGGGGCGGGGCGCTCGCTCGTCCGGCGCGGCGACCCGGCAGCCTCAGACCCCTCCGGCCGGCACGCGATCGCCGCGCGGACAAGGCGCGGGGCTCGTCTTCCGTTTCCGTTTTCGCTTTCGCCCCGGGCCGGGCCGGGCCGGGCCAAGTTCGAAGGGGCTGGGCGACGGAAGGAATTGCCGCCCACGCGCGCGAGCTGCCGCCGCCGCCGCCGCCGCCGCTGGGGCCGGGCACGTCGTCTGCAATCAGGGCGGCGCCGCGGCGCCCCAACAGTACGTCTGGGACGCGGCAGCGGCGGCGGCGCCGAGAATAAGACAGCGGCGAAATGAGACCCGCCCGCCGCGCGCCGATGTGGATTGAGGAAGGTGCTGCAGTGAGGGACACGGGGAAGGGGGCGGTGAGAGGTCAAGGGAAATGGGCGAGAGCACGGGAGGTGGGGATGGAAGAGAAGGATCGAAGGCATACAGGGTAGATAATGCTATTCATAGAATAGAGTTACGAAGTAGGAGATGAGCAATAGATGTCGGATTAACCCAAGGGTGCTCCCCAACGCAAAATTGAACTTCAGTGTATCTAACGTATCTCAGCCTTTTTTCATGTATTAATGCTTTCTACTTGTTTAAATGCAAAATCCATTTGTAATTGGCTTTCACATTATATTTAATGTTAACTTAACGTCATTTAGTAAGGAAACTTTATTATGTAACATTACTTGTAGACAATTCTTCTTTGTATTCACTGACACGAGAGAACTCTGTGTGTCTGCCTTAAACGGCATAAAGCGGAGCACACTTTTCCGCTGTTTCAGAGCTTATCATCAAAACTGTTGATGAAATTACGGACTTTGGATTACTTAGAAACGAACAGTAGAAGAATACAAGAAATCTCAGATAGGTGAAAATCCCATCGTCGTAACGCTTCACAGGATTCAAGAAAGAGTGTTCAACTGCAGTGGGTGAGAGCGTCGTATATGACTAGAGATCACTTGTGGGTACGGCCGTATGGCGTACAGCAACGATTTACAAGGGTGTTCGGTCTGAATGATCACGGGAAGGAGAGCAATATAAAATCTGACACAGTGAATACTGCGAAAGGTAGAGTGGTGGTGAAGAAAACGGGCAGTCAGAAAATTGGAGGGCTGCATACGAAAAACGGAGGGAGATGGAGGTTGTAGTCCTTAAGAAAATGCTTCGGAGGGCGTTGCGGAAGCAGAAGGGAAGGCAAACGAAAGAAATGTGACCTCGAAGTGCAAAGGCATAGGCGTTGAACACGATTGTCCCCGTCTTCTCCAGCGACCAGCAATAACAGTAGAACGCGAACCTCCAGATCCGCGTCGTCGCGCCGGTTTCACCAGCCTTCCGATGCCTCCTCGCCTGTCGCTCCCCGCCCCTCGCGCAGCGCAGCTCGCCGCTCCCATTGCCCGCGTGACCCGCGGCCTCAGCGCCCCGCCCCCCTTCACCGCTCCTCGCCGCGCCGCCGCGTCGAGTCGCCGGAGCAGTTGAGCGCCCCGCGATGGAATCTGTCGTCTGGCGAGGAAGCGGCCCACTCTACGCTTCATTCGAAGCGGCGCGCGCGGATATTGCACCTGCTGCAAGAGGCCCTGAGAGACAGCCTCCGCGCAGGCTGCCGGCATCTCCTCCGCCTCTCTGCGCCTGGCGTTCCGGCTCCTCCCGCCTCGGCGCCGGCGCCCGCGCGCCGCACGGCCTCCGCGAAAATGGAATCAACACTTCTGATCCAAAGGAGCCGAGGGAAATCTTGGAACATTGTGCATAATTTCATCTCAACCGGCAGATTGATTCGATTTTCCCCGCCCGCCTCCACCGCCGCCGCTGTTCCGTTCTGTTCCGTTCGCGGTTACCTGGCAGCGATCCTCCGCCTGAGGGATATTTTATTTCCGGGTGGGGCCCCTTGGGGGAGGTAGACGCTGCGCCTCGCGGATGGCGCTTGCTGCGGGTTGGCGGTGGGGGAGGGGAATCAAAGCTCTTCGACGTTCCGCAGGAAATCGCAATCGCTAATTTAAGGCCCGGAGTTCCGCTGTTGAGGGGCCGCGACGGAAGAGCGCAGCGGAGGGAAGACGCGCCGCGCCGGCAGCGGCGACCGTTCTCGCGGAAACGACGCAGTAACAGGTCGGGCCGCGACGGCGATATTAACAACGCCCCCGCGACGCGGGGCGGGGGAAAGGGGGGGTAAGAGGCGACCGCGGGGTGCGGGCACGCCGCGCTGCGCCGGGACACACATAACGGCCACATGTGGCGAGATAAGGCGGTTTATGCTGACAGAAAACGTTCGTTATGTCTTCATCCCGAGCGGGCGGGTGGGCGGATGGGCGGGCCCTCCCCCGCGAGCCAATACCGCGGGGACAGCGCGTGTGGGAGAGCCTGCCGCGTATTGCCCCGCAGTTTTATTTCATATTCATCCCGGAGCCCTCGGCTCGCTCTCCCCTCGCTCGACCCGGCCACGTCCGTCGCGGCCGCGCTCTCTTCTCGTTCTGCCCCGCCCCCGCCCCCGCCCCTTCCCCCTCACGCCCCGCGCCGCCACCGCCGCGCCATCCGCGCAGCCCGCCGCCGCCGCCGCCTTTATTGCCTTCCGTCCCCGCAGATTTCGGGCAGCGCCCGGCCCTTTTCATGCTGGTGCGCCTGGGATTGACACAGTCGGCCTGTAATTGCTTAACTCCGCTGCGACGTGGCCGCGTCCCCGCCCTCCGGCGCACAAAGGACGCGAGTTCGCGGGGAGACGCGGGGCGCGGGTGGGAGCGCGGGTCGGCGCGATGGCGGCGGCGGTGGTGGTGGATGTGCAGGCACGCCCTTGTGTCAGCCCGCACTCGCTGCCCTCCACTGCTTCCCGCGGCTGTTGAGGTCCGCCTGCAGGCTGCCCATCCGCTTTTCGAGGTATCCTCGTGAATGATTATCACGAGAAAATCAAGTTTGGCAAGTGCTCACTTCAATTTTCAAAATATTGTTTCATTATTCTAATGGAGGCTGAGAAGATAGACTCGTAAAAATCAAATCAAACGAAAATATAGAAATAACTTATTCAGTTGACATGGACGATGAACACTGCACTTCCTTTTCCGTATTCAAAACGTGTGAATATGGTTTCCAGTTCCACGCCAAATGAGGTCTTCATTATGAATGGATGTGTCGCTGTTATTAAATTCAGTTGACATGGGTTGAAAAGTGCATGTAAAGAAAAGTGCAAAATAACGTTTTCTCCAAAGTTTGAATACTTATCTATTCATTAAGAGGCATAGGATACATTGTTTTGTTTTATAAGGCAATACACGCATCTTCGTTCATACAGTATACTCACTTTGGATTTCATAAGCACGAGGAATTTCCTACCGTTGCTCTTTTCGTTCCTATGAAATTCAAAATGAATTCTTTATGATTGTTTCCTCCTGTGTTTATTTTGGACCAGACTTCACATTGTTTTGAATATTTTTTGACTGAGGAAGTTTTAACTAGTGTTTTAACTAGTGTAGTCCATAGAATAATTCAATTCTCGCTCAGAATTTATGAAATACATATATTCGTTGATAACTGCTGAATCAGTCACAAATTGTAAATCTTACTGACCGTTATTTATTGTCGTTTATACCACATAGCAATATACTGCGACATATTTATATCATGACATATGATTTTTGATAATTTTTTTTAGGCTTCCCCGCATTTGGAGTAGAAATATTAGGACTTCATTCACCCGGAAATACAGTTGAGATTTAGTAGTGTGCATTGACGGCCACCTGCGTTATCCGTCACTGATGCAGAAAGGTTGACCCGATGGGCGACTCTATATCTGCGAAAAGCATCGGTTTGCGTCTGACCCGCTACTTTCCGTGCCTCGCAGCAGTTAGCTCGCGTGATCCCAGAGAACTTTATCGAGTCACGGGACCCATTTTTTCTTCGTTTTTCATCCCTCGACCCGATTTCTGCCCATAATCATGCTGTTGTACGCAAGAAATTTCATTCTTTGTATTAGGAAGAATTGGATATCTCGCCCAAGTACCATACGCAACCAGTTTTGTTTGTATCTGTGATCAAGTTGGAAGACGCAAGACGCAAACTAAGTTGAAGTATGGGAATTCGAAAATAAGTTATTCTGTTTTTAGAGCGCAGGACGTGTAGAGTTGCACTCTTGGAGATAAGCGATCAGGCGAAAGGAAATACCGCGCTCCATCACGAGCGATATTCGACGTGGAATTGGGCCGTGTCGTGTTTACAACGGACTGTGTGCCAGGAGGCGGGCTAAGTTACTACCGACAACGCCCACGCGTGCTTGTGAATGGAAAGGGATACTTCCCCGTCGCGTGATCGAGGCGCACGAAGGGCCCCCGCCCTCGATGCAAAGCACAGGTTTTTTTTTGCTTCTAGTTGCTGCAGTTCTGTTTATTGAGGAACGCTCGCTGAGGTTTTCGGCTAGCCCAAAGCTCGACTTTGTGACGACGTATGGAACGCAAGTTCCTCAACATGTATTTCCTGTCACCGCTTTTCAATTGCCTTTTTAAAAAATATGTGTTTATTATCTTGCAGTATAATTTGTTTATCAGGTACATCCATATTAAATGAGAAGATATTACGTTATTGAATATGAATCATTTCATTTTGATTCACTGTATAGAAGACATCGCAGTTTTATTTGTTTTAGAGAATCGGGTAAATAGAGTAGTTATCGATATATTTAATGGATATACCTTCCTTGGAAAATCTGAAGATCATAACCGAATTTAGTGAATGTTTCGCGTATTTCAACTTTGGTAGGTATTAAATTTGTTTTGGTGACATCTCTACAATTGTTTCGTATCTTGTTGATAGGTTGTCATCGGATGCAGCGGATATTTGAGGATAATCACACTATGCTTACATTCTCGAATGCTCTTTCTTACTTTTTTCATTACGTGGGTTTTCTTTTAATCGCATTATGAATGAGCACTTTCGGTTCTTTCATGTCTCATGAGTAGTCATAAGGGTTCTTTGGTAACCTTCAGCTTAGGAGTAGTTTAAAAAAAATGCCAATTATATGTGATAAACGTTGGCTAAAATTTGACATTTCCAGTAAGTCCAGAGAATGGCGTTTCTGCCGTCGCCGTGCGCTTTGACGTCCGGACGCAATATAAAGCGCTCGCCGCCAGGCTCAGCCCGAGCCGGACATCCTTTCCACACCCACGCGCAGGAGCTCTCTCTCTCTCTCTCCCTCCCTCCCCTCCCACTTCTCCTCCTCACCGCCGCCTGCGCCGCCCCCTCCCCGCGGCTAATGACGGCGCGACGAGCACGGACGTCCGACGTCGCAAAAAAATCACCTGCCCGAAAAACGAGCGCGCCCTTTTTCTCTGGGCTCCTCGGCCGCGTCGCGACGCGTCGCCCGGCGTCGCCCGGCCTGACCGGTCGCCCTGCTCGACGCCGCGCTGCTCCGGCTCCTCCACCTTGATGGAAGAGTCGCGCGGAGGTCTCCCCCCGCCTCGGACTCGGAAGAGCGGTCCATTGGGCAGGAAACTGAGCCATGTGCGTTTGAGCACATTTCGATAAAGAAAAAACGTTCGAAATTCTTCACGATTTTTGTGCGCATGTGTCGTGTGTGTGTGTGTGTGTATAAAATCAATAGAATCTTCCGTAACCGGTTTTGCTCTCAGAGATCGCCAAAGGCAGTGATGGAGTTGTTAGTACGCTGAGTGTAAGTAAACCGGGACACCGAGAATTAATTCCATATCGTGGTGGCAAATGCTTTCTACATTTTGAACAGTAATTTATAGTAGATCATGCAATAATGTTCTCATCTATATATTAAATTGTCATCGTTATTACATGTAGGTAGCGTACATTTTTTATACCATTTCCATTTCTGAAAAGTTTTGAGTATGTTCAGCCAACTTTAAGGGAACAATATCATCACATTGCACCATCGCAAGTATTGATAAATACAATATTGAATTAATTTGTTATAAAATTTAATTTAATCCATCGGTGAATGATAATTGTAGATAGTAAACGTGATATACATAAATGGAAGCAGATGTAATAAAAATAAGATCCCATGAATCTACTATTGAAGTAGAAATAAACATTTTCTTCGTTGAATTGATATCAGTAATCAGTACCATCGAAGTATCGCACTGCAGTTGTTTTGACATCATGTCTTGAGCATTATAGACGTTCCCAAAATAATTACCCAATGTAACTCTCACATATATGTCTAAATATGTAACAACCTCGATTTTCGAATATACAATACGAAGGAGATCATAATCTGGAAACACGTCTATATTTACTGTTAACACACATTATCTGATGCAATATCCAGTATTTCTGATGAAACTCGATAATGTAACTTTTTGAGAAAATATAAAAGGGACTTCTATTGCACTTCTCTTTTTTCCTGGTGTAACTTTTCTTTACACATCAATTTCTCGTACTTTAACTGCAGGCTGACGTGAATTAAGATGGAACTGTACCCCTTCAGTAGTTTGTACGTTAAAAATCGGGTCCGTCCATAATTAGGATTCGATTTTGGCGAAAAAAATACAAGGAGTGAATACCGTATGTGGTATTATGTTTCATTCAAGTGTAGGTACGACTTAGTAATTACTGTATTTGCTGTAATTTGTTGTAGAGGTAGATTTAGAGTGAATAAAATATGACCGTCTGTGCAGTAAAGACGGTATATGAAGTCCAGTACCTTTTTCTGTAATTAAAAACGTAAAAAAATACTACAGTATTGATTTTATTCATCAGTTTCACTTTTGTAATCATTATTCTGAAAACAATCATTTCAATACAGACATTGGCATCCCCAATAGCGATTTTAACAAGTCTTTTAGGACTTCTTTGAAGATGTCTATTAGTCTTTTTATTCGTTCATTTGGAAAATCTGATAATCCGTTAGTGATCTGGTACCAATCAATCCGCATTATTAGAGTTCTAGTAGGGGGATAATGGGGATTAATTGGTACCAGATCGCTAACGGTCGCTATCGCTAATGTGCTCTTCGGAAGCACATTATGTAATTTATTATTTTCGTATATATTATAGAATGTTTTATCTAAAGATACAAAAGGTAATGGTTGAAATGTTTTAAACACATTTGCATTAGAAGTACAGTTCTTTGTAGACATCGGGAACTAGGTGAAACTTTGTTAAGATTCTTGCTCTTTTTAAATATATTTTTATTGTGATTTTTCTGTTCGTATATCAGGAAAGTGTACTTACATTTGTACATTGACTTGAAATTTTACCTGAATCTATCTTACAAATTATTATTAGAGGGAACAAAACTTTCTATTTAAATTTGGAAATATTAAGGCTTTTTTCGTTGAATGGTTGGCATCCTTTACAAAATTATGAGCAGTACGTTATTGAGTTATGTTTCATGAAAGTTGCATTGTATATATGCTATGCTGGATTAGATGTCTTTGTGTATTGTTCATTTGCTATAAATAAAACACGGAACTACATGAATAAGAATTTCATGCATTCAAAAGTAAAAAAAACATGCATGCAACCAAGCACTTAAAATTGGCATTATATGCAAATAGTCTTTAAAACTAAAAATATGCATTCAACAAAAATATAGTTAGCTACAGATAAAATTTATTTATATAATCTTGAATTTACGCTGTAGTATAAAATGTGTATAAGGAAATTATAAATATTTCAAATATTATAATAAAAAAATAATGGAGGGAGAGAAGCGATAGTATTGTTACATGATGCAGTAACATTCAGCCCACTTCAGTATGTTCATACTCACGAAAAAAGTTACAGGAAGTAAATCGATTAATGCTAAAACAATCTTATCTGAAGACTATCGGTAATAAAATGTTGATATTGTAGCATTGGCATGACTTAATTCACATTCCTTTTGAAAGTAATACTCGAAAAATATCTGACTTCGATCCGCTTGTACACAAAAATCTGGAATATACGTATGCACTTAAATATGCCGCATAAATAAAAATATGCTCTTAAAGAAAAAATCTCAGCCATACGCAATTATGCAAAAATAAAAATGGACTACAGACTTTTGTCTTACATTCGGTGATAGGTTGAGTTATATCAATTTCCTTTCGATAAGCGCAAATAGTAAAAATATTCAATTGCATGAAGTTACCCTATCTATAACAAGATGCCGTTACATTCAACCCAGTTTACTAAGTTCACGAGCACGAATAAAGTTACAGGAAGTAAATCAATTCGAGCGAAAACAATCTTATTGAGAACTATCGGAAATATTATGTTGGTTTAGTAGCATTTGCTCACATTTCTTTTGAAAGAGAAATACACGAAAATATCTGACTCCAACCCAGTTCTATACAAAAACCTGTAATATATGCACTTCAATATGCCGCATACATTAAAATATGCAGTTAACGAAAAAATCTCAGAAATATGCAATTATGCGAAATAAAAATGGCTAATTTTATTGTGTTTTTTGTGATAAAGTTTTTTTTTCCATTAGACATTTTCTTTCGATATGCCCAGTCAGTAAAAATATGCAAATTGCATGAAGTTCCGCGGTCTCATGAGGCGTGTCTTACAGTGACGTAGCGTAGTGGAGGTGGCCCATTCCGGGCGACACTTTTAGGGGACGGCGAAATTTCTCAATAAATAATAATATCTTGTAAAAATTAATTGTAAACAAATCTGTAACTGCTGCAGAATTTGGCGGATATGTTTGCTTATCTACCGGCGGCTATATTACTAGATTCGGACGATACTAAATGAACCATAGACTACGCATCTGCTGAAACTGACGAACAGGACTTCAAGCTGGAACAACCTCCACTGCGGACTTTTATTGCTGCCGCAGGCAACGAAAATAAATATATTAATATGGTCCCACTTCAATTATTAAACTTTATTGTGAAATCTAAGCTGAAAGATAGTCATCCCCATATTATAATAATGTTTCAAATATTCGTTCACGGGCAGACGGATACATTGTTAGGAAAATACAGAAGTTTTGTTTTTATTTCTAACAATTATATTATTTTTCAATAAAAATATAAATAGGTACAGTATCGTTCTAGTTCTAATTGGAAGTCGATTTGTGTTTTATTCCAATTCGCTAATAACTTAATCTTGTCGATCATTAAGACAAAATCATAGGTGTTCTATACGTGTTATATCAATGTAAGTGTAAGATTGTGATTAATATATTGTAAAACATATAAATGTGACTTTTTTATTAGTAACCTGTACAATACATAATAATGATGATTGTTCTTGCCTAAAAGTTCTTTAGAATTACTGTATATTTTAGTCTTTTGAATTGAAATTCTGAAAAAAAGGGGGCGACGAAATTTTTCTCCGTTCCGGGCGGCTGACACCCACGCTACGCCACTTGTGTGTTGTTCTCGCATATTGAATTTGTATTATTTGTAATGTCTTGTGGCTGCATTGATTCCTAGGAGTGGAATGGTCTGAGTCTGGGTTTGAAGATGAGTATTGCTGTGTTATAACTTAGTTCATTGTTTTTATTGATTAATAGATTTAATAATTGCATTTAATTTTTTTGTTTTGAGCAATTTGGTGACAAAGTGTTAGATATCTCGGAGGGATGCTCGTTCGCTATTGATGGTAAAAGGTGCTGAGGGGGGAGTATATAATGTTTCTGCTTGATCAAGAAGAAGTTGTTTTGAGTAATCTCTCTGCCAATTTAATGGTTGCCACATATTTGCCATGGTGCATTTAAAGCATCTGATGTTTTGTACAGTGGTAGTTAAGGGATTGCATCATCTTTGCAGAACACACTAAACAAATTGTAAATTATTAATTATATTTTAATTTACAATGTATTTCTGAACATTATAGTTGCAATTATTATAAATGGCATTTAGCCTTTAAAATGTTAAATGGTTATGGAGCAGTCACAATTATTATTATGTTAGTTGTGCTATATTGCATAGGACTATTAACCTTTGTCAATAGAAATCTTACAAAATTTTCATCATCAAATGATTTGTTTTTAATCGCTGTGTCAGTTTCCTAAGCATTCCCTGCCCAGGTTTTGTGCCGCTCCTGCCAGCCCGAAAAAGCTTTTCCAAGAAGGAGAAACAGTTTGCATGGCAGGGGGTGGGCGCTGTGAGGAGCGGTGAAAGCCCTGGTGGCTGAGCGCTCCAGACACTTATTGGTAGCCGAGACGACAACTCAGTAAAAAGAGAACGCGCTCTCCGCAGCCGCCCCCACCCCCCACCCTTCGGGGCCGCGCCGTCTACTTGAATGTAACGAAAACCAATTACTCTCGTACGGCATCACGTAAGTCCACAAAAGAAACAACCTGATTTATGTGGAGGGTCCAGAAGCGGGGTCGGGCCGCCGGGGCAGGTCATTTCCAGGGCTCATAACACTCGCTCACTGTCGACTTGCCTGCAGATCCGCGCCTGTTTTTGCTTGTCAAGCGCCCGCGCTTCGACTTTTGTGCCGTTCCTTCCCCGCCCCCTCCCCCGCTCCTCCCGCTGCACGCGCTTTTGTTACGCGATTCGAGCGCCGGACGGACGGACTGGACCGGAGAGGGACCTGACGCGGGAGAGACAGGACGGATATCTGGAGCGGAGGCGGGGAGAGAGCTTCGGGGGGGGGGGACCTTAGCGCTACTCGTATTAACGTGATAGAAGTAGAGAATGTGCTCGAGAAAAGGGGATAGTACAACATTCCTAACTGAGCAAGGTGAATTTAAGACTATGACTAAAGGAATTTAAGACTCAGGGATAACCAAGGTGAAGGTTACCTTATCCTATCTCATTACGCTACCCTTGGTAGCGAAATGAGATAGGTTGAGTCTGAAGAATGGTGCCACAATCAGATCACCTCGCATACGATTGTACGAATAAAGAAGAGTTTGCATTAAACGAAGATTAAGTGTAGACTGAGCCATACATACCGTGAAGCAGGGGGAATCAGCCAACGATCATATGTAGAATGACGGGAGTTACGTTAAAGATGTTTATGTTCAGAATGATTCCAATTACTGCTAGTACTGGGGACTGGTAGGCTAAAGCAGATGACAAATCGCACAATATTGAAATTCTACGAATAAGTTCACAAGCAAGCAAGGAGACAGTCAGTAGAGATGGTACAGAAGAAAGAACCGGACAAGGAGAACTGATTTAGTACGAACTGAGACAATGCACCAAGAGGCGAGGAGAGGGTGGAAAGCAATCGAGAACTTTGGTGGAAAGGAGACACAAATGAGAAAACTGGTGATCTCCGAGAGGAAACGACGAGACGAGAGGTGGAGCTCAGTGAAGTGCTCCAAATGCTCCAAGCCAGATGCATTGTAGTTCGCGTCGCTCGTTGCTCGACCCGCGGGCCCGCGATATTCATTACTGCGGTTTTTGCCAACGCCTCCGTCAAGGCGATTTCGACGACCACGAGTGGGGGCGTCTTCACGCAGCTAAACCACCACGGGGAGCTCTCAGATTGCGCCCCATAACTCCCGTGAACACTCCGGCAGAAGGGAGCACCCACAGTACTACATTTCCTGGAATCCTAATTGCTCTGGTTGAGCGGTTCCGAAGGGGTTCCTCCCGCGCGCAAAGCACGCCTCTTTTTTTTACGCCGCACTTCCACTGGAGCGTCGTAGACAAGAAGTCCGACCTCCCTCCTCCTTTTGCTGGACCCCCGCGGTCCCCGACTCGCCCTCCGTTTCCGTCGGGCGGGTCCTACCCAAACAGTTCTTCATAGCCCCTCCACCATTTGTGTCCCCTCCCCACTCCGCCGACCCTCCTCCTCGATGCTTCGTCGCTCGACTACAAGAACCGATCCCTGGAACAACACAAAGGCGACTTCACCTAAAGTTTAAAGTCCTTTCCGATGTCCGAGTGTACAAGGCCGGTTGCGCCATCTCTAACTGCGGGGGAGGGGCAATCAAATTAAATTCCCCGGCGTCCTGTTTGTCGGAATGAAGACAGAACACACCGCCCTCGCCCTTCCGCCGGACTCGTGCCGCACAAAAAAAGAGGAACTCCTCGCTCCCTTACTTACGATATCTGACTTCTCCGCCTCGGCGACCCCTCCTTCTTCCCCTCCGCCGCCGCCGCCGTCCGCTGGCGACCGACCGGTCAGCGTCCTGGCGCGCGGTGGGCGGGGCGGGGCGGGGCGGGGCGGGGCGGGGCGGGGCGGGGCGGGGCGGAAGCTGTCGCTTAGGCGCCGCGGGACGCTTGCTCAGGGGCCGTCAGCGTCTTGTCCCTCGCCCAAGGAAATTCGTCACTCATAAAATGCGGCCGGGCGCGCTCGGAAAGGTCTGGAGAGCCAGCTGAATTCGCCGAGGAATTCGAACCATTAAGTGCATTGTCAAAGGCCATGAAGTTCTCTGTGACCACTCGTGTTTCTCAAAATTCTCTTTTGCCACTATTTTAATCTTTATGGGTAGAATTACACTTAATGTTATTTTCTTGAATCTGGGTTTCGTTTATTATTGTTATTATTTATCATTATTTATTTGAGTATCGGCCATTTCTGACTTCTACACGATTGGCGTGTGTGACTATGGGGATCAACTTTTCTGCTATATTCCTCCATAAGACAAAGTTGTTAAATTCACTTAAATTGTGAATTATGGCGTGATAGGATGATGATGATGATGAGGTGTGAAGGGACAATCACATGATGGATGCCGGAACCGTCTGCGACACGGAGCTGGCTTATTTATTATTATTATTATTATTATTATTATTATTATTATTATTATTATTATTATTATTGCTCCACATCACGACTACAGATGTTATGAGTCGGCCGAGTATAATCTACTCCAGGTTGCAACCAGCTACCTAAGGAGCAGATCTAGGGACTGTCGGTGCCTCTACAATACTTTGCGCAAAATGTGAGCTGTGCCACATAAAGCAATTTCTTGCACTTCCCAGTCCTTTGAATGACCTGGAAGTTTAGCCAAGTTCTTACACAAATGTTGCGGAACGTATCCCAGAGCTCTGATAACTATCGGGACGACCTGTGCTTTTACGCCCCACATTCGGCTGATCTCAATTTCCAAACTCTTGTATTTACGACGTTTCTCTGCCTCCTTGGTTACGACATTTTGATCGCAAGGCACAGCCACATCCACAAGTAGACACGAATTTTCCTCAAAATCCCTGATAACAATATCCGGTTTGTTTGCTGCTATCGTGCGATCCACTGGAGCGTCGTAGACAAGAAGTCCGACCTCCCTCCTCCTTTTGTTGGACCCCCGCGGTCCCCGACTCTCCCTCCGTTTCCGTTATTATTATTATTATTACTATTATTATTATTATTATTATTATTATTATTATTTCTATTATTATTTTAATTCAATTTCACATTAAAATGAAGTTGAGTAACTGAGTGTAGCATTAGGCTAGAGCTTGTGTAATAATTAGACGTTAATGACAAAGACACCTCTAATAGTTTCTGGTTAAACTACATAATACACATGGCAGGTATTTTGCATTGTAAGGACGGTGTGGAACAGTCTCAGCTCCACTTATTAAAGTCCTGTTCCTTAACCTTTGGGAGACTCATCTCTGAACGTGAGCTTTCTGAATGAACCAAAGCGCCACCTGGTCTTCTCACTGCAAGGAGCCCAGCCCAGCTGTCTTCAGCACACACCGCGGAGGACATTCATACAAGTCGGCGCGGGCACCGCCCTCGCAGCCTTACCTGGTTGTTAACGCTTTCGCGTCGTATTGACCGGGGCCGGGGCGCCAGCGTCTCTGTATACACATGTCTGTCGTATTTGCCTGCAGCTCCCCGTCTCGCTTCTCCGCCGTGTTTGCCCTTCTCTTCGACGCCCCCCGACTTTGAAAATATAATTTACCGCCATGAGGAAAGACAGTCGCCGATGCGGGGAAGGCCGTGAATTCCACGACGATCCCAGAACAAACAGCGAACAGACATCGGCTTTTAAAGGCTTCCGCGGTGACGGGTGCAACTAAGCCGGGCGGTCGCAGCGCTCTTCTCGTCGCGCCCTCCCCTCCCGCCCCCTCCCTCCCCTTCCTTTGTTTGCTCTTACCCCATCACGACTCATTTGCCTGCATCGTTCCATCGATTCCGCGCCACGCGAGACTCGCGCTCCTCTTCTGCTCCGCCGCCGCCGCCGTCGCCGCCGCTGCCTCCTGTTGTAGCGCGCTGAATAGCGGGGGGCAGGTCTCAAGAACACTTGGCTAAAACACTGAGCTAATGATGGTTCTTATTGTGTCGGCGGCGGCGGCGGCGGCGCCAACAGCCAGAGGTGGAGGGCGAATCCTTTGCTCTCGCTCGCCCTCGCCCGGAGGCGCCCTCGAGCGCCGGAAGAATGGCTTCGCACGCGCGCGCGGCCCCCGGGCCCCGCCCCCGCCCTCGCTCCTCGCGCGACGCCGCCTTCGTCCCCGCAGGCCCCTGCGCCAGAACCAACGACAAGTGATGCTCCAAAGCGGCGCTGCTCCAATTTTCACGGATTTTACAAACTGTGGAATTGAGTGTTTGGAGTGGAGTTCTTCGTAGGGTCTTTAAATTTCTAGGTCTTTAACGATTCGTATGTAAGATTTTAGTACGTTCCGTTCCTCCATGCTGATTGAAATGTTTAGAAATTTGTTCCTTTTTCTGAAAGGTGTTGCAGTAGGAATTGTTTTTGGGGAAAATATACTTTCAGTACTAAGTAGTAATTCAGAAATTTGGAACGTCATGTTTTTCCAGGCAAGGTTTTCAGTTTGGAAAAGGGCAGGAAGTGATATAATAGGATAGGGAGTGATGTCCCAAAGTAGGGCAGTGCGAATTTTCACGGATTTTATAAACTGTTTAATTGAGTGTTTTGAGTGGAGTACATCGTAGGGGCTTTAAATTTCAATGTATGCAATGTGTTTTATATTTCCAAGGACTTACACGGTTTATATGTAGGATTTTAGTACTTTCCGTTCCTCCAAGCTAATTTCATTGTTTTGAAATATGATCCTTTGTTTTTGAAGGTTGTTGGCCTAGGAATTGTTTCGGGAGAAAATATACTTTCGGTAAATGTAGTAATTCAGAAATTTGGGAGGTCACGATATTTCAATTAAGATTTTCATGTTGGAATAGAACAGGGAGTGATGTGATATTTGTTTTCGTGCCGTACACACGGTAATTGTTTTCTATTTGTTTTAGTGATGATCATGAAGTACATGCCTTTTTTAATATTTCCACTGTACACTTATTATTATAGCCGTTCTGCGTGTAATTTGACTATTTGTTTCTTCTTTAGAGTCTTCTAAGATGGTTTAATTTTTTGCATGATATATTGCAACTTATTTTATCAATAAATTTTCTGAAAAATATGAAGGGTTTTGGAAAAAATAACAATCTTGAAGAAATTTCTATTTCATTTGGACAATGAATCTGAAATTACACTTCACCGTTGAATGCCAGGCTGTCGTTTATGAACTTTATCACCAATCGTATTCACTATTCTTATAGAAATATTTGTTTCACGTCGGTCCACATTTGAAACAATAATAATTAACTAAAATGGTAGTATGCGTGGTACAAAGAAAAATTTCTAAGCGTCATTTTCAGTAAATCTAGTAGATGTTACAAACGTGAGTCAAAGCTCTAGTTTTTGTTTAAAAAAATTAATTCTCATTGTAGGATTCAAATGAAGGTCTGTACTTATTAGAAAATATTCCGTACATAACTTGAGTTCCTGGACAATCAACTAAAGACAAAAAATAAATAATTGTAATCGTTTCTGACATTCCACTCCTTGTGTCGTGTAAATACCATAGGAACATACCAAATAAATCCTGTTACAGCGGAAGAAGGTGAGAAACGACATGCACAAATAAAAGTAATGGCTCACTACAAAATGTAGAGAAGCTTTCATCTAGATTCCATTTACCTGACTAGTCGAAGCCCATTTGTTGTATATTATTATTTTTTGTACCCAATTTGTATAATTTTTGCATTGAATGATGGAGAAATAAAATCAATCAAAATGCTGAAAAAATGTTTTTTGATGACACTGTTCAGTAATATTTATTAGAATTCATATAATTGTTCTTATAATGAATTGTAATTACATTTCGTGTAACATGTGCGGGCCTTTGTTTGGGATATGCAGAATCAGATGGAAGACAGGACTGCATTGACTAAGACATCCAGAAAAATGCCGCAAGACTAATCCCAATATTACCTCAAAAAAGTAATAAATATAGTGAAAACTTCTGCAGTCAATTGGTGGCGAACGTCTTTTTATAAATTATATGTCAACCTATTCATATCAGATGGTAATTACATTTTATTACTTTACGATCGTAATCAGCAAGTGTACTTTGCTTCTTTGTTGTTGCTTCAGGAATGGTATACGATTGAGGTGAAATAATTTGTTAGCTTTTTTATCTTTAATTACTGTTAATTTTTTAATTTCGATAGTTGACAAAAAGTACACGATAGTTTAAGTTTTTAATACCGAAACTGAATTATGACATGTTTGATGTTCATTTTCATACTCTATTGGTTTTAGAAATTTATTAACTGGAATTTAGTTACATAATTGAATATAATTGAATTGAGGCTATATCATTTATATTAATAAATCACATTTCTTCTCTGGTCTTTTAATTCGGATCGCAATTCTTTTCTGGTTGCGGTAAATATTCATAATTATAATTATAATAACACGGAAAGTCAATTTGCCACAAATTAGAATCCTATGAATAATTTATACATTATCTTATCGATTAATGGTTTGACGAGTTACGTAACTGCAAAATAAAGATCATTTAAAAAGTGTTCTAAAATCCTAATATTCCACAATTGATTTTGAAACCTGTTAAGCAATGGTCAGCAAATTCTTTCTGAATTCATCGTAAAATGTACTTTAGATTACTGGAAGTTATGATTGCGGAACAAAAATAATTTAATAAATCGACTAAAATTAACGCGGTTTCATATTTTTCTTTGTCAATGGCATAAAAAGTCCATCATTCGTATATTTTAAATAAGGTGTTTTATAGGATAATTATCTGTCATGTGACATGTTCATTGTGCTGTGGTTTTAAAATACAGTGAGGTAAATCTTCTCGGATTTCGAACAAGTAACAAGCACACTACGTCTGTGAACACAGTGTAAGGCTTGACAACAGCCGTGTCTGTTTCTGCAAACACCAGTGCCCCGACATTGTGAGGACAGACCGTCAATGGAGGTGCGCCGCGAGTGGAGAACAACGAGACGTCGGCGCGCAGCGGAGAGACGCGAGTCCGCGGGGGATGGATCTAGGGGGGCGTCGCCGAGATGGGGGCGGCGGAGGGGGGGATGTGGCAGCGGGGTCTCCCGCCGAGTCCCCGCGCTGGCTCCGCCGCCGTCGCCGTCGCCTCAGGCGCGTTCTTGTATTGTTTCTGCCCGCCGCCCGGGAGGCCCCGTGTTTTGGTAGGCCGTGTAGTCTCGAGCGAAGGGAGGGCGGGCCGGCTGGTTGGCGGCGGCAGGGTGTGGGTGGGTGTATTGATCTGGTCTTGGCGTGCCCTGCTGCCTGCCTGCTTCGCCGCCGCCGCCGCCGGGGGCGGGGCGGGGCGGCGCGGGGGCGGGGCGGGGGCAGGGCGGGGGTGGTCGAAGGAAGGGGGAAGGCGGGCGCGCAGCCCGTGGCGCCCTTGCGCTGCGCTGCCTCGCGTTGCTAAGCGCGTCGTGCAACCTCTTCCCCATACGGAGTCCCCATTCGAGTCACCAGATCGATTTTCGGGATTGACAGTGGGCTCTTCATTGGGTCCAACACAGTGAATTGGCTGTAACTTTAAAGATCATTCTTTTCTAACGTTCAGGAGAAATGATGTGGGTTTCCTTTCAATTTTCTTCTACATCTTTGTACAACTATCTTAGTGTTCCTCTCCCTTTATTCATAATTTGAAGTCCACGTACTGGTGTTATAAATACTTCCATTTCTCAAGAAGTGAAACACTTTTGAATCGAAGACGGTTTAGTTGGTATTTTTCTACTTGCTTCTGGACTGTTATTTGAGATAAGTTCTACCGAATGTTTCACACTCACCTTATGTACTAAGTTAATGCTTGTTTGGTACTTTCTAAGCTCATGAGGCTGAGCTCTTCCCCAAATCCGTCATCGCAAATATCATGCAATAAATAGTGAATATTTACATATCGGAAGTGGAAAAATCCACTTCCGTGTCAAAGGAAAAAAGTATGCATATTCTCTTCTGAGAGGTTCAAACTCTCCATAACAACTCACAATTTTGGAAATATATATTGCAAACTACCCTCGCGTCTTCGGTTGGGCGCCTCAGACGGGTAGCCGGCCCGCTCAGTCGACAGATTACCTGAAACGGCGGAGATTGGAGGAAGCCGGTGGCCTAGGTTGAATGAGAAGTCAAACATGTGAATTTAGAACAATGTTGAATTTATTCATTAACAAAAGAAAACGCTAATGGTCTGGTGATGATAACTCTGGCGAGCATGCCCCCAAAATCGAAATAAAACAAAAAAATGAAATGTCATGCACATAAGAGAACAAAAATTACAAAGTGATTACAATCAGATGAAACTCTTCTTCGCGCGCGAATTCCCGCTTGACGGCCATGCGCGGCCGGGAACTCCTCTTCGTCGCCCGGTCGAGAGGAAGTCAACACTGATTGTCTGATGTACTGTTCACACCTCTCGATCGCGTGTACGACATAAGACACTCAAACAGAAAATACCTCTGTTAGGCGGCCTGTGTCACCCACTGAAGTTGAACGACCTCAGGTCAGCTGGCAGTTCGGCTGGCGAGGTTCGTGGCGGGCGAGGGGCGCCGCTCGGAAAATGTAGGTCAGATCAGGTACTTGCGAGGGTAGCGGCCAAGGCGCCGGAACACAAAGCGCCGTCTGCTCGCTGCGGTGAATGGGTCAGCACAGTTCATTCACTGACACGGTCGGTTCATTCCCGGTCGATCTCACAATACTTTGATACTAATGAGCCCGTGAATTATCGCACAAATTCACAAAGGAAAAGAGAGTCTCGAGTTCGCACGTAAATCGGACGTAATATAATACGAATTGCTGTCAAATGTTCATAATACTGTTCTGCGGCCTGCGTTCGTCACAGAAGTCTTGTACCCAAACTCTACAAGAAACTTAATAATTTTTTTTAAGTCCATCGAACCGAACGCCACAACAGAATATAACAGGTTCCCCCCTGCGGCCGCCACTTGCGTCCGATTCTGAACACGGCTCCCAAGCTTCTCTCTTGTGCCTCGTCGCTCCAAGTTTTAGGAAACCTCATTCCCCCCACCAAAGTTATCCCTGTGACTCTGGAATATTCTAGAACAAACCCGAATTCTGGCTGCTATTGGCGAAAGGGTACTGCGCATTAGATATTTTCTGCCCAATCAGAGGATGTTTTCGAGGCCGAGAAAAGAGTGAGAGAGGGGCTGGTTATCGCTCCCTCTCGCTTAATTTTGCGTCGAAAAGGGGCAGTTATTAACGACCGGGGGGGTGTGAGGGGCTAGGAATCTCTAGGGAGGTTGACGGAAGAGTTCCAGGCGTCGTGGAAAAATACTGAAGGGGTCGTGTGCGGAGCGGCCACCCAGAGTTGGGGCACACGTGTCCTTGACGAATTAGGGAGCGAAGGGTGCCGACACCGTGGCGCCTCGCCTGGCCCTCGGGTCGCCTCCGTGGCGCCTCGCATCTCTCGCGTCGCCGCCTGCGTGGAGTTATTTTGCGGCAGAATAAACTTGAATTTATTCGGTATCACTACATTGGCCTCCCTTCCCGCAGTAGAGATATGCATCGTGTTTTAAAATTCGTAAGGCGTGGTGAGAAGTTTTGAAACCTGAGATGCTTATCTCGTCAAAAAAAATTTAAAAAAGTGGTACCGAATTCTAACGACTAATTTCTGTGATAACAATTACATAAAAGGTCTTATTCAAATAGTTACCCTTAAATTAAACTCACTAACCCTAATAATGATGGAGTAATAAAATAAACTAATAACTACAAGAAAATCTGAATTCCCTAATCTACGGTTACAAATATTATTTCTTAAACAGTGAAGGCACGGCTATCACGAACTACTCGGTAAGCTGTACAGTTCTGGCGAGTTTATTTTAGAGATTAATAAAGTTTGGAATTAAGTTTTCATTCTCTCATTTGATTGGTAGAAAGGCATTCTAATAGTCGCCTTAAATGACAAAGATGTTCCTGAAAATTTCGAGATGAAATCACAAGGTCGTCAATATAAGGCGTAACGAAGCGTTTGAGTTCGTCACCTAATTTTTCATCTAAGCATCGAATGAAGGCTGCGCCACTGTTCTTTAGGCCGAAAGGCATCCGCTTCCAGACATAAGTGAGGCCGTTGTAAAGGAATCCTGTAAATTTTCTGTCGTCTGGGTGAATAGCAATTTGCCAGGTACGAACTAGAAAAATCCAAAGCTGAGAAGATTTTTGTTTGGTTAAACTTCCAAAGAATATCATCAATATTCTGCGGCGCCTCATTTTCTGGAACGGTCACTTCATTAATTCTGCGAGCGTCTAAACAAATTCTGACCCCTCCGTCTTTCTTTTTTTAACAACGACAATCGGATTTAGATAGGCGGTCACTGATCTCTCGATGATGCCCTCGTCAATCATTTTCTGACGGTCTCATCAACTTTCCCCCTTAAAGCTTGTGGAATAGGATAGTTTTTCATCTTAACGGCGAGTCATCGGTAACCCTAATTCGAAAACAAAAGTCTTTAATGGGATGAACGGGGCGACCGAAGACATGTAAATAATCAAGTAGCACTGTCTGCAACTGGGAGCGTTCATCATTGTTCAAAAAATCACATTTTTGCACATTTTGGCAAATAATCCCCTTCGTCGTTTCCCCCCCTTCCCAAGTTGCACTAGAAATGCTAAGATCAATCCTATCTTCCCCGTCATCTTGAATAATAATTTCTTTACCGGCACCGAAACTCATAACATTTCTGGAAAAATCTATTATTCCACCGTTTTCTCTTAAAAAATCAACCCCCAAAATAACATCATGATTAAGATCTTCAATTACTAGACAGGGCACATCAAACAACATATCTCCTATATTAATTGAAATCAGGACCTGCATTGAAATTGGCTTGCTTCGTTTTCTCCCAACCCCTATGACATAGCATCTGACGGTAGGTAATGTCGGTACTGGAATCCGCTCGCTTATAAGTCGCGCATAAAATTTCTTTGACACAGCACTAATTTCACTACCAGTATCAATAAGAGCTTGGACACATAAATTTCCCATAAAGGATTCAATAATAGGGCATTTTCTGGCACGTTCTTTGATAGTCACATCCTCGTCTTCGTTAAAATCAAAAAAGGCATAATTCACTGATATGATCGCATGAAATGGTATCTCTAAAGAAACTCGTCCGTCACCCAGATACCGAGACAGCTGGGACGTTTCTAATTTGTTGAAGCCGGCCGGGATGAATTTTGCCGTCCATCTCTCTCATCGCGATGTCCACGGTTCTCACGGGATTCGGGCGGCGCTCGCCGATCATCTGCCTCGTTCCCTCCGGCCCTATTATCTCTATGCCACTGCGGCCTGCCTTGGTAGTTTCCGTCGGGCCTGCGATTTCTGTCGCGGGTCTCATTGTGATAGTTGTCCCGCGTTCTATCAAATTGTGCCAACAGTTCTTGGAAACGTTCTAAATCTCTACACTCCACGCTGTTGACAATATTCTGTACATACGTTGGGAAATGAGCTGTCAGTAACCAGATGATTTTTCGGTCGTTGCCTGCGGGTCACACAGCTTGATGGCGGAGATTTTCTCCATGGCGTAGTCTAAATAGGACTGCCCGTGGCGGTTTTCCCATCGCGATTCTAAAATCTTCCGCTCGAACTCATATCTCCGTTGTTCGCCCCAGTATCGATTCAGAAACTTCTCCCGAAACTCTTCATAATTTTGAGGGAAAGGGTTTAAAGCGGAAATCCAATAAGATGCATTGCCTTTCAACAATTCTTGCATAAATTTAGCCTTCAAGTGTGAAGGTACCGCCTTCGTGAGATTCATGTAATTTTCCGCCCGGTCAAGGAAAACTTTGGGATTTTCATCGGGTTTTCCGAAAAAATACAGGTTTTGCGGTGGAGCCCCATGAGAAAGCGAAGGCCTGAGCCACCAGAATTCGGATTTGGGTAATTCTCGCGTTCCTTTTCAATTTCCTCCTTTACCAATTCTAGGACAGTACGATCAATTTCCCTTTTTAATTTAGCTTCTCTCTCCCTGATGTTTTCCTCACTAATATTGCCTACTTGCGCGAACTTTTCGTGGATATGCGACACTTCTGAATGGAGTTTCTGTCCGATTTTATTAAATTTTTCGCCCATTTCCTGCTTAACTTCAATGATCTTTTCAGTAACCGACTCACAGCACGCTTCTACTTTGTCGTCGCATGCCTGTAATTTGGTCTGAATTTCGGTTTTAAAAATTTTGAAATTTTCGGTAGTTTCCGCTTGTGCCCTTCCCAACTCCTGACTGAGTTTTTCTACGTTCCCCTCTATTTCCCCGCATCTGCCTTCGACCTGATTCTTTAAAATCCCTATTTCATGGTTAAGTTTTTGCTCGAGACTTTCTAATTTATTTGCTTGGGCTTCCAAATGACTTTCGATTCGGTTAAATCTGTCCTCACACTTGCTCTCATGTGCTGTGAACCGTTCATCTAACATTTCCTGTAATTTGGCAGCGTTATTTGAGATTTTCTCCTCTAATTTTGCGACATTGCTATCTGACTGGTCTTTAATTTCTTTCAATTTAGCGGCGTTGTCTGAAAATTTCTCCTCAAATTTGGCAACAGTGTTATCTGAAATTTCTCTCATAACGCGCAAGATCTCACTTAAGGTGGGACCTTGCGTCGACGGCTCCTCAAAACTGTCTTCACCCGTCACGTCAATACCTGATTCGTCCTGCATTTTTACGATGTTACGCGGTTTCACTTGTTTTAGTACGCGCACACGGTATTTACACAACACAACACAACACAAGACAATGACACTTACAAGGAAAACACAGTACAAAATGACATCCTCAACAGACCATAAGTTATTAACTTCTCTACACCGTGCTTCCATCCATCATCTTAATAATTTAAACAATTTAATAATTTAGGCAGAGAAATCTCAGGGCGCTTATCTGGGATATTAAAAAATGAAAATTACGATTATTTCGCGTTAATCGAGCCCCACGGTGGGAAAGCCAATTGCAACTACCCTCGCGTCTTCGGTTGGGCGCCTCAGACGGGTAGCCGGCCCGCTCAGTCGACAGATTACCTGAAACGGCGGAGATGGAGGAAGCCGGTGGCCTAGGTTGAATGAGAAGTCAAACATGTGAATTTAGAACAAGTTGAATTTATTCATTAACAAAAGAAAACGCTAATGGTCTGGTGATGATAACTCTGGCGAGCATGCCCCCAAAATCGAAATAAAACAAAAAAATGAAATGTCATGCACATAAGAGAACAAAAAATTACAAAGTGATTACAATCAGATGAAACTCTTCTTCGCGCGCGAATTCCCGCTTGACGGCCATGCGCGGCCGGGAACTCCTCTTCGTCGCCCGGTCGAGAGGAAGTCAACACTGATTGTCTGATGTACTGTTCACACCTCTCGATCGCGTGTACGACATAAGACACTCAAACAGAAAATACCTCTGTTAGGCGGCCTGTGTCACCCACTGAAGTTGAACGACCTCAGGTCAGCTGGCAGTTCGGCTGGCGAGGTTCGTGGCGGGCGAGGGGCGCCGCTCGGAAAATGTAGGTCAGATCAGGTACTTGCGAGGGTAGCGGCCAAGGCGGCCGGAACACAAAAGCGCCGTCTGCTCGCTGCGGTGAATGGGTCAGCACAGTTCATTCACTGACACGGTCGGTTCATTCCCGGTCGATCTCACAATACTTTGATACTAATGAGCCCGTGAATTATCGCACAAATTCACAAAGGAAAAGAGAGTCTCGAGTTCGCACGTAAATCGGACGTAATATAATACGAATTGCTGTCAAATGTTCATAATACTGTTCTGCGGCCTGCGTTCGTCACAGAAGTCTTGTACCCAAACTCTACAAGAAACTTAATAATTTTTTTTAAGTCCATCGAACCGAACGCCACAACAGAATATAACAGGTTCCCCCCTGCGGCCGCCACTTGCGTCCGATTCTGAACACGGCTCCCAAGCTTCTCTCTTGTGCCTCGTCGCTCCAAGTTTTAGGAAACCTCATTCCCCCCACCAAAGTTATCCCTGTGACTCTGGAATATTCTAGAACAAACCCGAATTCTGGCTGCTATTGGCGAAAGGGTACTGCGCATTAGATATTTTCTGCCCAATCAGAGGATGTTTTCGAGGCCGAGAAAAGAGTGAGAGAGGGGCTGGTTATCGCTCCCTCTCGCTTTAATTTTGCGTCGAAAAGGGGCAGTTATTAACGACCGGGGGGGTGTGAGGGGCTAGGAATCTCTAGGGAGGTTGACGGAAGAGTTCCAGGCGTCGTGGAAAAATACTGAAGGGGTCGTGTGCGGAGCGGCCACCCAGAGTTGGGGCACACGTGTCCTTGACGAATTAGGGAGCGAAGGGTGCCGACACCGTGGCGCCTCGCCTGGCCCTCGGGTCGCCTCCGTGGCGCCTCGCATCTCTCGCGTCGCCGCCTGCGTGGAGTTATTTTGCGGCAGAATAAACTTGAATTTATTCGGTATCACTACAATATTGTAATAAAGTTAAGTAAAGAGCTTTCATAATTTATTTCACAGTGGAACGTAATAAGTATTTCCACAACACAGCAAACTACATATTCACTTTAATTCATTGTAGCCTTGGGCGCTCGTCAGTCCCTTTAAGCATCGTCTTACGATTTCGCCTCTCACGCAGTGGACGATGAGTAGGAGGCGGTTGGCATATGAAGTCGCAGACGCGTCAGCTGCGCGGCGACCGCGCGCCTGGTCGCTCGCAGGGATCAGCTTTGGTTTTACGGATGTTTAGCTCCTGTTTTTCTTGCGCGCTCTCTCCTCCTCTCTCCTTCGCCTCTAACTGCCTTTGGCGTCATAAAAAAATCTGCCAGCAGCCCACGTTCCGGTTTCCCGACAACAGCGCGCCACCATGCGCCGCTGCCATCCTCCCTCCGCGATCTCCACGTCGCTCTCGCGCTTGCTCTATCTGTCCATCTCCCTCCTGTCTCTCTGTCTCCCTCCCACCCTCACGCGCTTCTGCGGGGTTGCCCGACTTCACTGCTCGACTATTCCCTTCTGCACCATTAAAGCTCCAATAAGCAACAACAAAACATCAGCGGCAGGAGAACAAAAACTCATCGAGTTGATCTGGAGGAGCCGTGGGGCGACGCAGGCGCTCCGGCGGAGGGCGCAGGGCAACGCGTGGGCAGCCGTGAAGCCTGCTTCCAATGGACGCCGGTGAAGTATGAGCCCAAGCAGCGGTAGCCAGGGATGTAATAATATTAGTCCCGAACCACGCGGTACACGCGGTCCACCTCCCTTACCGGACCTCCCGTTTTCTCCGCGGCGGCCGCCGCCGCCGCCGCCGCCCCGCACGCACGTAGCCCGAATGTAAACACAGCCGCCGCCGAGAGGGCCCTGCGGACGGGAGCTGAACTCACCTTTTGTGTGCCCCGCTCCGGCCCCGACTCGCCTCCACTCGTTCAGCCCGCTCCCCCGCTTCCCTCGCCTCCCGTCCTTCGCCGTTTGCCCACGAGGCGCGGTGTGGTAGTCGGGTCTGAAGAGAGGCCTCTGGAGAGCTAGTTGAGGTCTGGCGAAGTTGGGCTCTCCGAAAGTTGCTCGGAAAATTTTCTTTTTCCTTCCGCCCTTGAAAAAGTTCTTTTATTAAAAATAAAATAAGTTGTGTGTGATGTTTGTTATTTCGTTTGAGATTTGCGTCATCAATCAATAGGGTAAATAATCCGATTTAATGTAGGTACATGATTCGTTAATAGGCGCTCGTAATAACTTAAATGTGCATTACAGATTTTTTAAAATATGGTTACGTTTTGCATATTGTTAAAATGTCAGTTTAATGATTGATTTTCATTGATATTTTACAAACATGTTTGAAGTCGTCGGGCTGCCCAGTCATTAATAAAAATGCTTGTGCGCTCGCAATAGTTGTGTTTCGGATATGAATTATTGACGATTTCAACACTTACACTTGACCAACAGACAAATACTCTGACGACATTTTTCGTACCGTAAGCCCCCTGAGAACGAAAATACGCGCGTCTGGCCTCCCTCGTGTGTGCACAGGCTGGCGCCTGCCGCCCCCACGCTTTCGCGCCTCGGGAGGATGCGCCCTGCACGGCGTGCAGGCGGGGGCGACGGCCCGGCGAAAGGGGTTGCTTCACCCCACCCCCCTCCCAGTATGCGTGGCGAAGCTGGCGGATCGAGGCGGCAATCGATAGGGCCAATCAGCCCCCCTTCCCCGGGGGTGAGGAGCAGCAGCAGAGTCGACGGCGGCGGCGGCGGCTGCGGCGTTGAGCCACCGGTGTTGACCGCCGTATGCAGATCTCCGCGCACAACAGCTGGCCCTCGCGGGAGGCTGAGCGCGCGGCCCACGCCCCTCCCCTCGCTCCCCTCCGCGCCACGACATGCCCCCCACCACCCCGCCCCGCCCTCCTGCCCCGCAGCCCGCGCGACGCCCCGTTTTCCAATCACCTGCCACCCCCTTCTCCCTGGCAGACGCCCCTGTATCATCAGGCGTTACCCCTTACTCTAAATACATAAATGTAAATTTATGGAGGTTTCTCTCACTACCTGTCCAACTGTATAACTCCGCGCCGTTATTGATGACTGCGCCGCTAAGCCTTTGATTCACCCGCCTACGCCGCGCGTATTTTTTCGCTGCAGCGAAATTCCCGAGCAAATGATATACGGGGCTCCATATGGTGGCGTGGAAAGCAGTTCGGTGTTCTCTGATCCAAGTACAATAATTTGTAGTCGGCGAAGTATTTATAACCTACGATCCTGCAGATTCCGTTTATGAACATGGTGAGGCTTTTCCTTGTTTGCGCGGATAGGGAAAAACAAACTACAGTTTTAAAGGCTATCGCGTCCTACGTCGTGGCTGCGAGAGATGTTTACATTGAAAGTCTGCTACGCATGATTCTATCTCCCTTCTCTGATATCCTCTTTTTTGGTTGTCGTATTGAAACTTCTAGTATAATTGATGTAACATCCTGCTCCGTGTTATTTCTAGGATTACGTGTCTCTCAACTGTTTAACTTTAAACCAGAATTGAGAGCTTTCTCATTGTTTGTTGTTACATTGTAGGAACGAAGCAACATGTCATTTATACTTGTTCTCTTTGTTGCAGGTAATTTCAAGAAACACGACCACGTTCTTGTACTGTTGTAGAGGCTGTGGTGAGTAATCAAAATAGTATTGATCGTCAGAGAAGGTTTAAAAAATATTTGTCACCGAACCGGCTATTTGCGAAATCTTGGAACGCTCCTTCTAGAAACCGCGTATCCTGTCGCCAAATGCCCCATTTCAGCGCGAAAGGAGGCAGTGCGGCGCGTAAATGAAGGGGCCGCGAGGTCGGTGCCCTGCCGTCCTGCTGGACGCCTCGGGGCGAAGAGGGTGGGTGTCCCACCCCTCCCGCGTCTCCACCTTCTTCTCCTCCTCCTCCTCCTCTCCGCCTCCGTCCCCGCCGCCGCTCCGGCCGTGTCGGTGCGCATTACCGCAGCGGCCGCGCCGTCCCGCGGGATATCATAGAAGAGTGGCTTCTCGTGTAGCCGCGTCTCTAAGTAGCAATTGTGACCGCGTCGTGCTGCGCGGTGCTGCGCGGGGTCTGCCGGGCGCGACGCGACGCGACGCGACGCGGCGGGGCGCTCGGGGACCGCGCTCGCAGCCTGACCGCCGCGCCGCCGCCGCCGCCGCCGCCGCCAGCCGAGGCGCCCGGATCGCGAGCCCTGCGGGACGCCTCCTTATCTTCCCCGGGCGGCGCCAGCGGCTCGGGACATTGGGAATGGACGGTTGAGGAAAATGAGGGCCTTGGCAATGGAATATTATGATGACGTAGTTAGCTTCTAAGTATACTTTGGATTTTCGTTTAACCAAGGAAATTAGATGTAGATAACATATGGTTTCAAAAAATTCTCATAGAGCTTTTATACTTCATTTTTACGTTATTGTTATTATTATTACTATTATTATTATTATTATTATTATTACATCATTATGGACCTTCGTGACTTCTTTGAATATTTCTGAAGGGTGTCTTCTTAGGATTGCCAATTACTTTGTACCTCTTTTATAAAATCTGTCCTCTCTACATTTATTAAGATTTGCTATTGTCGTGAAGAGAGAAATAGCAATTTGGGTCTAAGTAATTTTGATGAATGTTTTATTATTAACCATTTCCCAGTGCTCGCTTGTACTGTCATTTGCCGCGTCTCTAAGTAGCAGTTGTGACCGCTACATGTAATATTTTTGTTTGTGGACCTACTATATTTCTGGGGCAAGTGAAGCTATGATGTCACTCGGTATGAGTGTGAAATAGTTAAATAATTTCCTCCTAGCAATTGCTATTTGTGATACTTCGATTCTCTAGAATACGATAAAAAATCATGCTTTGGCTTATTAATGTTAAATTAAACCATGGGGATAGTAACCAGTATATAAAATATCAATCTTGTAGTTTAAAAGAAGATGATTGAAACAAATTCCTAAATCAAAGATTACTTTTAAAGAAGATTCTGAAAAAAAGAACATTAATTCATTCTCAGTGTGCTTCGCACTTTTTGACTTTTCTTGAGCGTAGCACCTTTACTCTTTGCCAAACATCGCGCGTTATACGTGGAAGTGTTTGGTGAAAGTATGAAAGTAAAAATAAATGATGCTGGTTGGATTCTGCAGAATGGTGATAGCCAAGTTCCTATCCCGAGCCAGGGCTCGTCGCATTTCCGCGGTGGCCGCCGTGCCGCGCCGCGCCGACCGCTGCCCACGGGCGTCCTCTGGTCGGAGCTTACCGTATTATCGCTGAGAGGCCGGGCCGGCCTCGGCGGGGCGCGGCGCGGCGCGTCCTCAGGCCTTGAGGGCAGAGTGGGGCGGCGCGGCGTCGGGGTCCGGGGTGGCGACGGCCGCGATGGCATCATGGGAGCTGGCGTCGAGGTCCCCGCGCTGCGGCTGCGGCGGGGGAGAGCCGGCTGGGACCATTCGCCTGATGAGACCCCCGTCACCCCCACCGCCCCTGCCCCCGCCCCCGCCCCCGCCACCGCCTCTGCCACGCCCAGTACAGACAGATGCCGAGCGCGTCCCTCTCCCCGCTTTGCGACGCTTGCGTACACTGACGTGTAGCGGATATTACGAGGACACTCCGCTCCCCACGGCTCCTCTCGGCGCCGCCCGCGCAGCCGGAGCAGAAATCTGCTCCGTTTGAGGAGGGCGTCGTGTGTCGATTGGCCCTACTGCTAATATCCGCGGAGATGGTACGCTTCCGAGAACATTGCGCTGCTTCAATTAAATTCGTTATTGGTACATAAAAACAAGGAATTTGAATTTTTTAAATGATTGAATTGAACACGTAGAAAATCTTTAACCTAATTGTTATTGCCTACAAATAAAATCTAGAAAATGTTTTCACTTTAAGGTTTGGAAATGATGTCTGTTTCGTATGATCGTTTCTCCGTATTACTCACATCTTTCTCTAGGGCTTCGAACTTCTCCTTTTATATTGTTTGTGCAATTTCAAAAGAGATATTCTTTGAACGCGGCGCCTCTTCTAATCTACATATATTTCATTTCAATTATTTGCACCATTTTTCATAAAGTTTCATAAATAATGGTATATTCATTCATCTTTTCATACATTCATTTTTTATTCATCTTACATTCATTCATTCATTTTTCATTTTTCGTCTTTTAGTTCTCTAGTAAGATATTCGTTTTGTATAGCATATTAATCGTTTCTAACTGAATGGAGTCAATTGTTTCTCAAAGGCTCCGAGAGAAAACTATTATGAAAATGAACTTGTAATGCCTTGCTGAACACCGATGGCGGTGCAGTTGTGGTCTCCTTTAAAGCCAGTCGACAGTTCGGGGGTCGGGGGCGGCAGGCGCCGAAGCCGCAGCGACGGCAGGTGCGCCTGGAGGCCAGGGCGGGCGATTGAATAATTAGCAGCGCGCGTCTGCGAGCACAGTCCCGCCGCCCCTCCCGCGGTGCGACCCGCACTTACGCGCCCTCTCCGCCCAGCCCCGCCCCGTCCCGTCCCGCCCCGCCCCGTGCGCAGTGCCGGTGAGAGTCGCGCGGGAACCGGCGGGCTGCGTGCGGTCACGGATTTGCTCCTCTGCGGGGGAAACCAGCCAGCGCCGCGCGCCGCCCGACCTCTGGCGGAGCTCCTCTGCTGCGCCGCTGTTCTGTGCTCACGATGCCTTCGCCTTCATCTTCGCCTGCGCCCTCATCCTCGCCCCCACCTCCGGCCCCGCCCTCGCTCTCGCTAGCGCCTTCACCCGCGTCCACGCTCGTGCTCTCGCCCTTGCCTTCGTCTTTCCTCTCGTCTTCGCCCACGCCCTCGCCTGCCCCCACGTACACGACTTTGTCCGCGCCCTCTCCTGCACCTTCGCCCTGACTCTCGTCCTCGCTCGCGCCCTCGCTCACGCCCTCGCTCGCGCCCTCGCTCGCGCCCTCGCTCGCGCCCTCGCTCGCGCTCTCGCTCACGCCCTCGCTCACGCCCTCGCTTGCGCCCTCGCTCGCGCCCTCGCTCGCGCCCTCGCTCGCGCCCTCGCTCACGCCCTCGCTCACGCCCTTGCTCACGCCCTCGCTCGCGCCCTCGCTGGCGCCCCCGCTCGCGCCCTCGCTCGCGCCCCTCGCTCGCGCTCTCGCTCACGCCCTCGCTCACGCCCTCTCTTGCGCCCTCGCTCGCGCCCTCGCTCGCGCCCTCGCTCGCGCCCCTCGCTCACGCCCTCGCTCACGCCACGCCCTCGCTCGCGCCCTCGCTCGCGCCCTCGCTCGCGCCCTCGCTCGCGCCCTCGCTCGCGCCCTCGCTCCCGCCCTCGCTCACGCCCTTGCTCACGCCCTCGCTCGCGCCCTCGCTCGCGCCCTCGCTCGCGCCCTCGCTCGCGCCCTCGCTCGCGCCCTCGCTCGCGCCCCCGCTCGCGCCCTAGCTCGCGCCCTCGCTCGCGTCCTCGTCCCTGCCCTTACCTTCGTCCTCGCCTTCGCCCTCGCCCTTGACCCCGCTCCCATCTTCACCTCGACCATGCCCTTGCCCTTTTATCCATGCCCTCGCTTTCGCCCTCTCCTTCGCCTACGCTCTCGACCTCCCTCCCTCCTCGCCATCATTCTCGCCTATACTCTCGCCCTCGCCTTCGCCGTCGTCCCCGCCCTCGCCCTCGTTTCGTCCGTCGCTCCGCTCATCAGCGGTCGACCTCCCAACCGTGCTCTGCCTGCCGTCTTCGATGAACTCTTGGCTTTTGGAGTCCTCCAATCCTTTCGATCTTCTTTGCACTATCTTTGCCATTCAACTCTATACATCTCTGTGACGCAAGCTTCCGTAACTTCAAAAGCTCTCTGCTTCTCTTTCCGCCACCTCCTTCTCTTACCTCCACCTTTTCAACTGTAATCACTCTATCACGTTTGCTCTGTTCGTCTGTTCCATACCTCAAGAGCATTAGAGCTCAAACGCTGTAATGCCATCATCTACAATCCACTTCATCTGTCCCAGACCCTAGCCTAGGAGAGGAAAGAAATAGGATATGTGACGTCACTCAATGATTCATTCAGTGTATCGAATGCATCCTCCACTCTGCCACTGATGACACTGAAACTCCATGAACGCTGCCACCTTTTCTGCATTTATTATCGTCTGCTCCGCCTCTTCTAGTTCGCTCTTCCTCGTCGCTTAGCGTCCTTGTTTCTGGCTCTTTCCGCGAGCTCTCCCGAGCCGGCGACGTAGAGGCAGCTTCAGCTCCTAGTGCTCCGCCGCGCCGCGCCCCCTCGCCGCCCCGGCTGCTCCTTTGAGAGGCTGCAGCGGCGACCTCCCCCGTCCTTGCCCTCGGCCCCGCCCGTGCCGCCGCCGCCGTCTTTGCCGCGAGACGTCGCCTGGCGGGAACGCGCGGGTGTGTGACGTGTGGGGAACGCTGAGGTGGCTCTGCGGCGACGAAGGCGGAGCGAGCGCCGCGCCGCGCCCCCTTAAGGAGCAAGTGATGTTTCAATTATGTAACAGTAGTAGGAGTAACAGCGGCGGCGGCGGCGGTGGTGGTGGCGGTGGCGTCGCGCCGCCTCGCAAGGCTCGATCCGCCACCGCCGCCCCCGCCGCCGGCGGTGAGGCGCGCTCGCTCTTGCCGGCCCACAAAAACGGGGCATGATTAATTGAACCGCCCCCCTCCCCTCTCCCCCTCCCCCACCACGCCCTTTCCCCGGCCCCACCCCCGCGCCGCCTACGCTCTATCTTGCGAGTCCTCGCCGCTCTCCACGAGGTTCTGTCTGGCCTCGCTCCCCCTCTCTTGCGCGACAACGCGCCGGCCCCTCTTGCTTACAAGATCCTGATGGTGACACAGACCACGCATAGCGCTTCTTAATTGTTTTCGCGCTCTCCCTTCCCTCGCTTCCTTCCGTGTCATCTTCTCGTGGCACGCCCTTCGCTCTCGCCGGCCCCGCGCCGCCCTCGCTACTTTGCTATTTTGCGAAGTTTCTTCCCACTTTTACTGCTTCTCCCTCGTTGGCCGCGCCCCCCTCTTCTCGGCTGTTTCAATAGCGCCCGGGCCGTCAACAACAGTTTCTTGCATACTTTAGCGGGTGTAATTGTATATTTGATAGCTTAATGCTTTCTAATTAAGAAATATCAGCTATCCGTTCTGCGGCCGTCGCCTAGCTGGCACGCGCAAAAACCGACACCCTCTGCTTCTAGCGTAAACACTGTGTAGACCGAGCCCCGTACAGCAAAACCTCGGCCAAGTCTACGTCTGGAAATATAGGTTGGCCCTTCTCGTGCGATGGCGCTGTTTTTGCAGAAACGATAATTGGTTCTGGAAGGCTTTCAAAAAGACGACGTGGATTTTTCTCGCAGCTCTTCGCGCCCTTCTGAGCCTCGCTCCGGAGCCCAATACGAAGGTCCATTTCGGCCGTCGATGCTTTTTCAGCGCGTTCTGCAGTCTCTCTGAAGGGTTTCTTAGACTCGGCGGAGGTCTTTGTCCCTTCCAAATAAACTGCCTGTAGGTTTCTTTTGATCCATCTGTGAATGTGCTACTCAGCTATTACTCACTATTCAACTATTGTGGCACTTGTGTTATTTTTGCGTCTCTTGGCAATTTAGAGCGTCAATTAAACAGCATAAAATTTTATATTTCAAATTAATGATTGATGCCACTAACTTTGTTAGTGAATATACGTTGAATTTTTCTACTTTAACAAGTTGTGTTTGAACAGACTGAACGAGAACTGCGAAGAGCTTTCTATTTGATATTTTTATAATATAACGGGATTATTTAAGCATTTCACATTGCGATATTCTGCATTTAACTATGATTATCTGCAACAAGTATTAATTATCACTTCATAATTACTACGTAAAAATATAAAATATTCTAGACGTCAAATCTTTTTGTAAAGTCTTTGGAACGACCTTCTGAAATTATTAATATTTTAAAAGTAGAATACCACTTTATAGCGATTATTTTAGTCCAATTACAAATTTACGGCCTGACCTTATACAAAACGTTTTCAGACCAACAATAATTCCCGTCATCTGAATTTTTTAAAGTGTCAAAAAATAGAGCTGTATTACGGCGCTCTGGGAGTCTGCGTCCTTTGTGGTGAACATTTTTGAACCTGTTTTGTAGCATCATATATGCTGTTTATTTACACTTCAAAAACAGGACTTGCAAGTTATTTCCACACGCTTGTGTGCAAATCGATCACAGGTCGCAGAAGACCTACGTCCTCGTAAACCCACCTCGGGAGCTTGGAGCTTCTCCCAGCTGGGACAGTGCTTCTTCCAGCTTGGAGCTTCTCCCAGTTGGGGGACACCTAGTTGAGGGACTCATTCCTGAACAGTCCCTCGTTTCGAAAACAGTCGAATTGTCGCAGACACTTGTGTACAAACGTCTTATTTTGTGGACCTCGATGTTCCGAAACCTACATTTCACTTCGCGTGACGTGCAGCTCAAACCTGCAGCCAACTTGAACTCAACAGAGCGCGCCGGGGCCCCCTCCAGCAGACGCGCATCTCGAGAGAGGCGGCCCGGCGCGGCGCGCCTGACCCCTCCGGCCATGCATGTGATTTCACTTAACTTCTCAAGGAGCGTATGGTTGGCGAAGACACTTCTTCAAAGATTCCTCCTCGCCGCCCTCCGCGCTCGCTCGCGCAATCGTCGCCGCCCCGCCCCTCCCCTCCACGGAGCGCTCAATAAATTTCGCCTTCAGTCGATTGCGCGCGGGCGCGCGAGGCCCCCCGCGTGCATATCTTGTCTCTCCTCCCCCTCTCCCCCCTCTCTCTTTCTCTGCGCGGCGCGCGTCTCCCGCCGCTCGCGGTGCCACTCCCCCGCGCTCGCCCCCGTCCTCCTCCCGGCCTGCCGGGAGGGCTCCAGAGACACTAGCCCGGGAATTTGCTGTGACCGCCCAGCCGTGAAACGCCGTCTCCAACGTTCCGGGGAAGCAGATCTGTCCCCGCATTTGTCGAAAGCGCCGCCCCCACCGCACCGCCCCCGCCGCCCGCACCGTCCTCGTCGCCCGTGGCGTCTGCGTGGCTCCTGCAACTGCACAGGCCTCGTCATACCCTCCGGACGCTTTCGCAGCCAGCCTGCCCCCTCACCCCCAAATGCCTCCTCGCTCCTGCCCGCAAAACCTTTGCGATGCTACGTGTTCCCTTGCCATACGCGGATCTTGCCTTTAGCATCATATTTGTCTTTCTGGCGGCTCTACCTCGTTTCGCGACACTCCCACTTATACATTATTTCTCTCTTGCCAAGGATCTTATCTTCGTAATGTTCTGTACCTTTCCGCCTCAGCCACATCGTCACCGCCGTTGCCGTCACCCTCACGACCAGTGTCACCATCGCCGTCACCACCATCACATCTCTTCTACTACTTTTCGATGCGATATTTGGATGCAGCCGCCATTTGAAATGGACCGCAGGGCAATAGCTTGCCATAGTTTATTTTTATGAGACACATAAGATGCAGAAAGGAACGAGGAGGAGGCAGCCACGTGGGATACGCATCTCCCCACCAGAGAGTGGCGAAGGGGAGAATGGAGGAGGTGGTTCGGGAATGTAGTAAGAACAGTGGAGAAAGATCGGCGAAAAGTCTCTTTGGACTGAGAAAGATATGGAGCTAGGGCGACTTTAGGAACTGTGCTTGAAGACAGCAGGGTTCAGAGATGTATATAGACAAGATTTAGGGTAAATATTAAATTGTAATTGATATTCTTTACTGTCTCAAGACGGTAGTCTGTTAGGAACAGTGTAGTTTTGTAACCACGTATAAAAAAAAAGAATAAAAATACTTAAGTTTGTTTGATAAATGCAAATACCAGAGAGGAGAGGGACCTTGTCAAGAATTAACATTCGTTTGAAAATAAGTAGAATAATCGTGGTGGGAAATCCCTCACAGCTAGAGAACACTCGAAGGGCATCCCGCCATCCAAAGCACACGTTTCCGTAGCTGCAGTTGAGCGCGGGTCTAGTGGAGGCGAAGGAGCGTGAGCCGCTGCGGCATAAACAGGGCGGAAGACTGACTGCGGCAGGCAGGGGCGGGGGCGGCGGCGGGGGCGGGGCCGGGCGCCCACATGCGCCGCGCACTCCCTCTCCATCAATGCTAATGAGAGCACCCAGACTTCAGCCCGGCAGGTCCCCACCCCCCACCCCTCACCCGCCTGTCGTTCGCGGCGACTGAGCCTGCAACTCGCGAGGCGGAAATGCAAAACCTCGCCCCCTCCCCCTCACTCCGGAGGACTGATGTTGCGTGGCGGGGGGCTTTGTATTGAAGTAGACGAGTCCTAGTTCGGAGCCGCGGAATACGCCGAGATCTAAATACTAATTCTGCTCGTGTGGTCTTATATGGCCTCTGTATCCAGGACAAAGGGTGGAGGAGGGATTGGGAGAATTCATGGAAAGGGATTGTGAACAGTCGTAGTTTGAATTTAAGTTCCGGCACTAACAAGAAATTATGGTTATGTGAGTTTTTCCTCTCTTATGTAAAGTAAAGTGGAGTATTTCGTGTGATGAAGTTCAGTATTTTAACCGTTGTAATTTATATTATTTTGTATTTTGTTTTTCTCGGGCGTTGCCTTTTGTTTGAAAAATCATTACGAGATGGACTAACCTAAAAATCAAATTAATTCGTCAATAATAGCTGTAATTAAAGATAAAATTGAAATTCTTCGAGAAAAGATTGATATTTCTCTATTCTCTGTTTCGAAGGGAATTCTCAGTTAAACATCATACTTTTGCTTTTCTTTTTGAATTTTTAATACACAATATTTATCACTTGCTTTACAAGTTTACGTTAAAAACGGTACGTGGAAAAACCGTACGGTGGAAATCGATGGATTCGTCATCCAGACACCTTGTGAATCCAAAATGTAATTTGCGATTTTTTATACACAAGTCAGAGAAGACATTTGTTTCCAGAATATGAGATATGACATTATTCTTCCCAGAATTCTTGAGCGCAAGAACCTACTGTCCTACAAATGTATGATTCAGACTTGATTGTGATATTCAAGATCTACGGTGAGCCACGTCGCAACTGAGGAGGCACATAGCAACCTGAAGAGCAGTTTTATATTTGCATTCTAGAGAGGATTCAAGACCTAGGAGTTGCATAAGTACGTTCGTGTGGCGTACCATAGGACTTTCTTCTAGGAACCTTGTCGTTTCCTTCTGCAGCTCTAGTGCCTCGCCGCGGGCAAAGCTGCCTTCTATCCTCTCCCCCCAAGTACTCCAAGTCGGGCACCCACTCTGTGCCTGCACTCTAAGTAGATTGCAACGACGGGCAGGCAGGCGGGCAGGTATCCGAGAGCGGAGCGGAGCGGAAGCGGGGAGAGTGACGCGGAGCGACGCCGCACGTAGGCGATGGCGGCGCGGCGCTGCTGGGCGGATTTGCACCGCCGCGCGGATATTCGACGCGCTTTCCCTCCCTCCCTCCCCTTCTCCCCCCTCTCCCGCTCACGCTTTCTTTCTACATATGTAAAAGGCTCAGAGAAAATCGCATTTTAAAGTATTCGGATTTCCTGTTTGATATCCCGCGCGCATGCAGAGTGCGCCGCCTCTGCCGGTGAGGAAGGCACCGCCCAGGTGAGACCGGGGCGGGGGCGGGGGCGGGCGAGTGGATCGCGTTTGGGAACGGACGGCGTGGGCGAGGCGAGGCGAGGCGAGGCGACGGCGCGGCGGCGTCGAGACGGGTGGCGCGCATGATTCCCCGGCTCAGTCGCCTGGGGGCGCCGCAGCTGCGGGAAATGCTATTTTCCGAGCCCTCGTCCTAAAACAGCGCGGGCTGAGGCGTCGCGGAGCGGGGCGGGGGGGCGGAGCTCTCTCGCGCTTTTCCTTCGCCCCGCCCCCGCCGGCGCCTCGCCCGCAAGCGTGATCTTGTTGGTGGACTCTAGGGGCGACGCGGCGTCGCCTTCGCCGCCTCTGCCGCCGTCTGGGAGGAGACCTCCTGGGCCGCGTTAAGCTCTCTCTACTGCTGCTAGTTCTCGCGCGCTAGTTCTGGTTGCCTGTAGGGAGCTGGGGGATGATGTGAGAGTCGAGGGAATTTTGGGTTGTTGTAGGAAGGAAATGGGAATACGGTAGAGTTTCGCTGAGAGCTTTCCGAGGGTGGAAAAGTTGTTTGTTGCGGGTAGGTGTGCAAGAAATCGTCCTTAATTCACGTTTTGGGTGACATGCGCACACTCTAAAAATCAAATTGTATACTTTTCACTCATCGTTGTTGAATACAAGTTCGATATTTTTTCTCTTTCTGTTGATTTTTTAGCAATTTTACTTGTATAATTACTTCTGACAATGGATTCTTGCCTTTATTTTAACAATTGAGAAGTTCTCCTCATTTACTTTTTAAAAGAATCATTTTTCTTTATTTTAAAGTGAATAGCTTCTTATTTTGTTACTTAGTCACACATATCTACATTCTCTGATCTAGATACAATACTGAAAAATTAAAACTAGTACTTTCTTCTTGCAAGAGGGAGAGGAAGGAGATTGTTTTTGGTTATCAAAAGAGGAACTGGTTATCAAGCGAGCTTATTCAGTTACAGGGAACTTGAAAATTGAATCCTTTTATCCAAATTTGCATAGTAGCTATACCCCAATGTTCCTGCCATTCTTCAAAAAAATAAATAAATTTCTGGTGCCTGCTTCACACAACCGTGAAGAATATTTCTTTTATTAAAAAAAATGTTCTGTGTAGATCCTTGATCACTGTCTCGAGGAGGGAAATTTTCTTGTGCCTCCTCTTAAGATGGTCGTTGAGAGAATGGTCTGGCGTGTGAGACGGCCCACCGGCAAGCTCGGCGCTGCAGCGTCTGTGCTCAGCGCGCTCGAAAATTGTTTGGTGCTGCGCCCCCGCGCGGGAGATTCTTATCTGGGAGGCGCGCGCGTTCTGGGCGGCAGCGGCCGGCACCGCTCCTCCCCTCCCCCCTCTACCTTCTCCTCCTCTTCCGCCTACGCCTCTGTCTGTATCTCGGGCTACCCCTCTTGTTGGATGTTGTGAAATATGAGAGGAGCGGCAGAAATACTTTCAGGAACAGACGCGCGCAAAGTGGAAGTTTGTCTGCCTGTCTTCCGGCGGCGCGGGCGGGGGCGGGGGCGGTGCGGGGGGCGGCGGGGGGCGGACAAAGCGATCCCGGCCCAGGAATTCGTCTTCGCCGCCGCGCCGCGCCGTGCCGGGCGGGGAGGCGCCCCGAGGGGGACGGCGAGGAATGAGGATTTTTATCGCTCAATCGGCCGCGCGCGAATGAGTCGCTGCGACTGAGGAGCAGCCGCGCGCCGCGCCGCCACGCCCCCGCAGATGACCGCAGGCGCGACGCGCCCCGCCAATTGCCATGCCCGTCTCTGATGGAGAGCCCTTATTGTTTTGGCAGAACGGGTCGTAATATCTAATGTGTGCAAATACGAGGGTTACTTTTTAAATAATGTCCGTTTGTTAATGATATGGAAATTATTGAACATAACATATTTTTTTCTGAATAATCTACGTAGTCTAATCTTCTTTTGTACATATGTTCATTTTTTGTTCAAAAATTTGTTATTCCGTGCAACAAGTTTTTTAACTCGGAAGTTAATGAAATCTGCTGCCTGTGAAGAAGTCCAATCTCTGACTGCAGTTCTCATTTTTTTACTGTCGCTGAACCGTTGACAACCAAAACAATTCTGTATAATCCAGTTGTTCTATCCAAAGACCTGTTTAGCCTTTGTGTTTGTGCAGATATATGGGAACATCGGCGGGCGACACAATTTTCTTAAACATTTTTAAAATTTTACGGCTCGGCTCACAGATATACCGTATGGCTGGGAAAGGCGTGAAAAGGCGGGTAAAGTGTGTTGGAATCAGAACCTTATGCCCACTACGGTAATCGCGCGTCAATCTCACTTTCATTCACAAAAGGGCCTTATTTAAAAATAACCTACGTATTACTGCAAACACTTAGTACTCGAAACATGAAAAGTGTGAGTTTAAATCCGAAAAATTATTTGATATGTAACAAACGAACTCTTCCGTATGTACAAATATGATATCCGTTGTTTCATGAAGAACCTTGTAATACTTCTATGTAATTATTGCCTTTGAAAGTTGTTGAGGGTGATACTCTTTTATTATAGCTTTTACTTTCATGCTTTTATTATAGCTTTTACTTTACATTCCTACTCCGTAAGAAAAGGAAGTATCAGCTCTTTAAATAATGTCATGTACAATTTTTCGAAATATCAGTAGTTTATGGCATACATTTTCGTGAAAATGGACAAGTTTTAAACAATTATTTTCTCAAAAACGGCTTGAAATTTTTCTTTAAATTTTCTCGTATATGTATTAAAGGTTGGTTCTGGTCTCATTTCTAGCGAACTCTCTTTATTTTCGAAAATTGCAGAGTTAACATTCCAAAATTACAAACTTGAAGCTAAAGATTTTTCCCTTAAATTAATCTGTTCGAAAAAAATTAGAACTCTAAGATATATAATCATCAATTTTTGAAAAAAAACGAGTTGTTTTTCACGTAATGTCTGCTTGAAGTTAATGCAAATTAGAATAAAAAACTCTTAAACTGCTCTAATTTTGTTCATGGATAGAACAAGGGACGCTTAAAAGAACGACGCAGGTCTCAATAGAATTGAACCCTGTGAATTTCCGAATATTGTAAGTTATAAATAAAGGAAGAAAGTATGTGCTTTGGTGCGTCTTTGTTTTTGTTTGTTTTGTTTTTTGTGCACTGTCGTTGGTAATAAACATTCCGGGAATGGAATAATAAATAATATATTCGTCTTGAAATAGTGGAAATAATGGCATATGAAAGGTTTTTTTTCCTTCAATTTTTTTGTTGTAATTTTATATTACATATTAATGCCACATGGGCAAGGAAATTAAATCAACAAATTCCTTGAATGCAATATGTATCAAGATGAAACAATTTTGTTACTGATAAGGTGTATTATTGGTATGCGGAAGTTTGAAAATGAGTTTTGCCAAATGTAATTTGGAAAATCAGGAAATATTAAGTCGTCATCTTTATTTGCTCCTAGACAGCTGGAACCCTTGGCGCTAACCGTATTAATCCACGGCATATTGAAGTTCCTTTCCAACTTCCACGTTTGAAAAGAACCCTTTGCCCGTCCAAGTATGGATTTAGGAGTGTGGTGTGATATAATTTCACAGACTTTATTCTCGCGAAAAACTTTGATATAACCATCGACAGCATCGCTCTGGCGAATAATTTTATAACAAGGGAGCTTTTCTGTACAAATATTCAAGATTGTAATAAGCTTTCGTTAGGGACAAATTTGCGTCAAAAAGTTGGCAGCAAAGAGATGAAGGGGATGAAGAGAGCGGGGTAGCGAGGGGGTTGCGGGGGTGGCGAGGGGGCGCCCTTTGCCGCCGCCGTCGTTGTTCGCTGAAAATGCTGCTGATTACCAGCCTCGGCACCGCCACAAGACTGAGTGAGTGGCTAAGGAGATCAAGTGTCAATTTGTACTAATTAGTCGGTGGCAAATTGGAACAAGATTCTGGATTATTGCACTGCGACGGGGGAGGGACGGTCGCGCACGGGGTCGAGAGTGGAGGGCGGGCGGAGGGGGATGGAAACGGGGAGGGGAGGGAGAGGAGGGGAGCGTGGGAGGGGAGCAACGAGAGGATCGCGACGGCGCGGCGGAGGAGGCGGCGGCGGCGGCTGCAGGACGCCGCGCAGCGCCGAGCCGAGCCGGGCGCGGTGGCGGGGGCGGGGGCGGGGAGGGGGTGGGGACGCGGGCGAGGAACGGGCGGGAGGCGGAGGAAACGAGAGGACGGCGAGGACCTCGTCCTCCGAGGGCCGAGCCCCGTCCTTTCCAACGACGCAAAACCTTCTGCAAGATGGAGGCCCAGGACGCCGCTGGAGTACTTATTAAAGAGCCACGCGGCCCGCTCCGTCCCGCCCTTGTGCGGCGTTGCCACTGTGCAGCGAATTGAAACTTCTTCCGTGTTTTCATTTCCTTCTTTTCTTTTTTGATTGTTTTAAGTTGAGATGGTCTGTCCTAACACGATTTTTATGTTCGTGAAGAGAATGCGTTTTCCACCGCAAATGTGTAAAGTACTTGGAAATAACAATTTCTTTGTTGTAATTTGTATGCACCTATATTTCAAATATCTGAATATTTACAGATAACTTACATGTAACCTTTCTCTTAATTATTTAAATATTGACGGAAAAACTCGTGCTCTGCGGTTCCATTTGGGAAAGAGAGGGACTATGCGAAAGTCGATGTTATAATTTTGGATACAACGAACAAATCTAAATTACTTGAACATTAAGACGCATAAACAAATAAGCAATAAATAGTTTAATAGAACAAATGTACAATTATTAAACAACATTGGGCTTGAGTGCGTTACATACACGGCGCCACAATATTGTCACTATTTGTAATTGAGATATTAACGTATTGTCGGACGGAAAAATTGGTATACCTAGCTCACATTCCGTTTTTTGTGTGAGGTGTTAACAAGCGCTAACTAGCATTTTCCACCAAAAATCTTTTCGACAGAGGTGTGTCGAAAAGAACCAATATATTATCATGTACGTATTTTTATAACCTCGGCTGAACGATGTTTTATGACATTTGCGAAACGCGAAAATTGTAGAAGTAAGAATGTCATGATAATTTTCAATTCGTTGTCAATATTTTAATTTATTTTTGATAAATGCATATTTGTTCATCGTGAATGTAGTTGTTTCCAATATGGAAATCACAGCTATGACAATGATAAACATTTATGTAGTTACTAATGAGTTAACACTTGACCTCCCATTTTTGTACATGTCATAATTTTGTTCTGAATTTCACATTCCGAATTATTGGAATGAACCCTAATTATGGAAAATGCGAAGTAAATACGGTAATATTGCATTTCATTATCATCAACATCAATTGTCAATTACATAACAGATATTTTGACGTAAACATCAGTATTATTACAACATTCTCGAAACTCTACATTTTAATGTAAGGAAAATTAATACATATTGTGATGATTATATTTGCTTAAGAAATAGCTTTAAACCAGACGGCAAGGTCGCTATTTGTAGAATATTGCGTGTATCTAAAATTTCCAATAAATAAATAAATTTCCAATTTCATTTTTTTAAACCTGTTTATTAATTTACACTTCAGCTACATGAGTATTGAGAAAATAAAACTCATGAGTACCATCTCATGATAAAAAAAAGTAATGTTTTAATCGAATGTTTGTTGTGAATGAAATATAAAGATATTTTATGTAACATTTGGAACGGTGTATTTATACTGGTAGGAAACCAGTTTGGACCAGGTATATTTTATGCAAGGTTTGAGTGATGCGAAATTAGTGCCAGTAATGATATATGAAACGTTTGCAGGAATAATAAGGTCGTGGGCGGGGACACGCTTTAAGTGAAGGCGGGGAACATTTTCCACGAGGTTGTGCGCGTCGCCGCCTTCGGCCCAACGTGTCTGGCGGCGGAGGCGGCGGCGGCGGCAGCGAAAAGCGTCGAGGCAACTAACGAGCGGCCGGGGTGGCGCTGCCCCGCGCTCTTTCGCGCTCGACAGCTCGCGCGCGCGAGGGCAGCCGCCTCCTCTGTGCCGCAGGACTTGGAGCAAAACTGCTTCCGCTGCCCCGCCCACTTCCCTGCTCCGCCGGCGCCCCCGCCCCCGCCGCCCGCCCCCGCCGCCGCCCCGCCTCCACCGGGCGAGGTAAACTGCCAAGCAGGAGCGCGCGCGAAACGTTGGTATAGTTATCTACGTCCCGTTAACTTTGACAACTAGTTTTCCATGCTAACTACGGCCTTCCCGGCCGAACGAACGGCAAGTTCCGTCAAGTTGCTCTTCTCTCTTCTCTCCCGGCCCCTCGGTCTCTTCGCGCCTCCCGGCCCGCCTCCGCCCCCGCCCTCGCCCCATCCCACACCCGCGACCTTCTCTTCCTCCTGCGCCGCCTCGCCCCTCCCCCTCCGTCCGCCCCAGTAGCGCCGCGAGGGAGCTCTCCCGCTATGACCTGAGGCTGACACGGCGCCACCGCCGCGTTGACAATTCAATTGTGACGCGGCTAAAGACGAGAACATTGCGCCTTAAAGACGCGGGTGGGGAGCGTGGAATATGTTAACGGGGCCCCCGCACGCCTCCCGCACGCTTCGCGTGATTCAATTTTTACGGACGCCCGCTTTCCTCCGCCTGCGCGGCGTAGCGTAGGGAGCAGGGGGCGGGGCGGGGCGGGGCGGGGCGGAGGCGAAGTAGGAAGTCGAGAGGAAAGGGCGAGACGAGTGCGCTCGCATTTGTGTCGCACCGCGAACGACCCCCTTCTTCTCCGTTCGCCCCCTCCCCTTCATCCTGCCACAGAGTATGCGACATTCTGACGTCTCCTTCCTTTGTGGACGTGTGAGGCACTGGTTGTACTGAACAATGGGCAGTTTAAGCTGTGTCGTGAATACGAATATTTTCCTGGATTATGATGCAAGAGCTCCAGGGCATTGTTAGTAATGGCGGATTTAATACGCTTTAGAAATGTGTTGTTACAGATTCCTGAGTACTTTTCCAAGAAAAACTTGATGCGTTATTTTCTGAAACTACTAATATCAATGCAGAGCATTTGAAGATGTATTTGCGCTGGCTTGTTTTGCGATGTAATGTTACCGTGAGTGGAAATATGTCACTAAAGATGCATCGTGTATGCAAGGCGGAAATGTCGGTGAAATTTTGAAACTTCTCTACAAGCCTAATTTGCAACTTTGATTCATGTTCAATTTCTTTATTGTGACTTTCAGTACCTAGCTTTTTCGGTCATTCTGAGATAAGTGGTTGATGGTGATAATGACGATGTTGTGATTTAATTATGTGAGAGATGTGGTGGAATGAGAGTGAAGAGAAAAGGGAGACCTCATGAAAGCTCGCCGCAAATGCGCATTGTCCTCCAAAAATTCATTGGTTGATTGATTAGTGATTTCGGGCGCGTCAACAGCTAAGGTCATTATTCCCGTATGCGTAGTGAATGTTTTTGTCGCTGGCAGTTGATCCCGGTGACCTTTTCCTGCTGACAGGCGAGATCCGGCGCCGATCTACGTCTGCTGGCTGGGATTTCCCCCTCACCAAGTATCTCCCACCATCGGAGCACCGCCCCCGGCGGGACAAGCTTTTGGTTCTCTTGACAAGTGTGGCAGTGTAGTGCGTGTTAGTGCATTTGTAAGTAAGGGGTAAGGATAGGAAAAGGCAGAAGAAGGAAACATCGCTCGCGGTCTTTGGACCATTTGTTAGGGTACTGCTCCAGCATTCGCCTGATGCTGATCGGAGAAACTACGGAAAACAGCCGATCAGAGCAGCCGGCAGCTAGAAATCTCCTCCAAACTGCGGCTGAACTCAACCCAGTAGACTAGTTGTGTCGAAAATCCTGCCACCATCAAGACTCGAACTTAGAACTTTCCGGTCTTAGGTACTGCAGTGGCATCAGTTAACGCCTTGAGCCATTTTTACCGGGCGCCACAAATTCCACATGGATTCTTGAACTCCGATAAGTGAACGGTGAGCTGTCTTCCAATTACTCCAAGTGTCGCCCGAAATCTCTGAAACGGGAAAGTTCATTATTTCTGTTCAGCAGTACACAATATGAAAGTCAAAAACCTACACTTACAATTTCCATACCTTGCCTCACGAACACTCCAATACAAGAACAATTTTAAAAGGGGAATCGTACAAGACACAATAATTGAGGGCTTCTTTCCACACTTGTGAATTGATTCTACTCGTTACTCATTATTTTTCGTATGTAGTAGGAAATAGTGCCATCAGTATTGCCAAAAACGCGCCCGCCTCAATCGTGCTGTGCATCCTTTTCGATCGTGCTGTGCATCGTGTCTGCATCGCCTATCTCTTCGTCGCCACCGACAAGTAAAGACGTACTAGGCGGCGCGGCGCGGCCCGAGTTCCACGAGCGGCGGTCACGCGCGCTCCTTCACGCACACACGCAGGTTGTTAATATCCCGGACGGCCGCGGCGGCGGTATGCGGGGCGTGGCGGGGCGGGCGCGGGCGCGGGCCCTGGAACTCCATTGTGTCCTCGTCGGTTATTTCACCCGCAGGCCACCGCGCCGCGGCCCTCCGCCGCCCCTGTCGCTCGCCCCGGCGCGCCCCGCCCCCGGCCCCCTGCGCGCTGCCCGGGCCCCGCCTCCCCCGCCGCCCTCGCCCTCGCTGCCGCCCCTGCACCCGCCGCCGCCGCCGCCGCCGCCGCCGGAATCAAGCTGGGTAAACACAGATACGACGCGCCCGGCCCGGGCCCCGCCGCGCCTGTCCCCGTGGGCACATAGCTTCCATGTTTGAACATGCAAATTGTGGATTAAAACCGGTTTGCATAAGCCAATAATTTGCAGTCTTTTCCTCCTCTGTCCCTGTATTCCCTCTGGTTTTCCCTTTTGTTTCTTGCTGTTCTTTCCCTTTCTGGCGGGGCCGTGGCGGCGCCCCTGTGTGCCATCGCCCTCCGCCCCGCCCCCCGCGCCGCCTCAGAGAGACCGCGGCGGCGCCGCCTGTGGCCACCGCGGAGCGCTACCTGTTTGCGGTGTGGAGAGGTGCGTGGCGGGGAGGAGGGTGGCGGAAGGGACGTGAGCAGCGGGGCGCGCAGAGTAATGTAATGGACACCGGGGAGGATGCTGAGACATGTGAGTGGGCTGAGAGGGAAAGAGGGGAATAGCACCGTCGTAAGCTGTACAGCAGGAACGGTGAGGCACAGCACGGGAAGACAGGTTGAAGAGAGCTGAGCTGTGAAGTAGGACGGATGATCGGGGAAATCGTGAAGGTTGTCATTGTGTCACTGTTGAAGGGAGAGAGAGAGTCCGAAAGAGTTAGAGCGAGGAATAGCGACGGGGAGATTCGGAAGGAACGAAGAGAGCGAGGAAACGAGCGAGGGCGTGGAGGAGCGGCCGGGGGGGGGGTAGGGCCGGGCGTCGCCACAAAGGGCCGGCGGAGACACGTGTGGTTGCCAGCGCCGGCGGCCGCTGCGGAGCCGCTGCCCTGCGCTTCAAAGCGGTCGCTCGCGTAATGATGTCCTCCCTTAGGGCGCTGGGCCCGGCGGGGCTCGTAATGCACCGCTGCACATCGCGTGGGCCCTTTTCGACACCGTCTTGATTTTGTCGGAAACTTCCACGATTTTATTTGGACCTCTTTGTGAGGTATTCCGAGGGGAGGGTTGCGGATCGACCCTTGTGACTAAGAGTTAATGTCGTGAATTGGTTGTGAGTGGTTTAGGTCTGCCTGAGAGATGTTTGGGGTTCGAAGAACGAGACACTATTCATAAGGTAGTCCTGAAGATATGTTTTAAATTTACGACTTAAAGTTTGAGATTGAAGCATCTTACTCGTAACTTATAATCACTATCTCTCTTTTTTCTATTTTTTTATTAATTAGATCATGTTGAAATTGTGAAGACTAATGTGACGAGGTAATATACGTGTAACTTTAGGATGCATGGACCCAGGACACTACAAGAATGCATATGCCGAGTCTCTAAGGCTGTGCACAATACGCTCTCGAAAAAATGCACATTCAATTGCCTTGTATTCATAATAACTTCACTTCTTAATAATTTCAGTAAACGTTTTCTCTTAAAGTTAAACAAATGTTAATTTATTTAAATAATTGTTAATAGGGCCTTAAAAGCCCTGCATATGCATTGATGTAATAGAATCAAATATCAGGGCCTACCTATCAGATCAATTTTGCTTTGCCAGTTACTAAATTGAAAGTAGAAAGAGCACTGAAGGAGAGCAAGCTCTCAGATAAGGAGCTGTCGAGAGTAAAAAACAAAATAAAAATCCTTAAATATATTTATTAGCTTTTAAAATTGTTTGGCCAGTGGTATCCAATCCCTGACGTAGTCGCACTCGGACGAGACATTGCAGAGGCCGCAGCTTGTACTTTCCATTTAAAACACAAAATAGAAACAGCGCTGGCGGGGACTAACCGGAGGAAGCGTTCGTATTCCAAGTTGAGGAGGGCGGGACTTCCCCGAACTTCACTTTATTTCCGGGCGCGCGGCCTGAGGGCTCGGAGTCGTCGTCGCGGGAGACGGGCAGAGGCGCGGAGGGGCGGGGCGGGGGGGGGCGGGGTGGAGGCGGAACGCGCGCTGTTTCTTTAAACAAAGCACGATTGAGCGCCAACTGCCGAAGTTGCGCGCGGCGCCCCGGTATTAAAATGCGTTGATGTGCTCGTGAAACGAAACCTGCGCGCGTCAGCGCACTCGGAGACCCGCCTCGGAGTTCCACCTTGCTGTCGCCGCCGCCCTCGCCGCCCTCGTCGCCTTCGCCGTCCTCGCCGTCCCCGCCGCCCTGGCCGTCCTCGCTGTCCCCGCCGCCCTCGCCGCCCGCGCCGTCCTCGCTGCCCTCGCCGCCCTCGCCGTCTTTGCCGCCCTCGCCGCCCTCGCCGTCCTCGCCGTCCCCGCCATCCTCGCCGTCCCCGCCGCCCTGGCCGTCCTCGCCGTCCTCGCCGCCCTCGCCGTCTTTGCCGCCCTCGCCGCCCGCGCCGTCCTCGCCGCCCTCGCCGTCCTCGCCGTCCCCGCCATCCTCGCCGTCCCCGCCGCCCTCGCCATCCTCGCCGCCTTCGCCGTCCTCGCCGTCCTCGCCGCCCTCGCCGCCCTCGCCGCCCTCGCCGTCCTCGCCGTCCCCGCCATCCTCGCCGTCCCCGCCGCCCTGGCCGTCCTCGCCGTCCCCGCCGCCCTCGCCGTCTTTGCCGCCCTCGCCGCCCGCGCCGTCCTCGCCGCCCTCGCCCGCCAGCCACTGTCCCTCAGCTCTTCGTTCAAGCCTCGCCGACCTCTTCCTTTCACTATGGCCTTCTTCCAAACGCCTCCACCCCCGCCACCACGCACCATCTCCCTCGACCCCACACACCACACTCAACCCTCGCCACCTCGCACCGAGCGAAAACAGGACCACCTCTTCCCTTGCTCTGCCATCCCTACCTGCCAGCGTCCTCGAAGCAGCAGCAGCGGCTCCGGCGGTCCCGCGCTGTTAACAGCCGCGGCGTTCACGAGCGCGCCTTGTCGCGCGACACGACGCTTTCGACTGGCGCCGGATCCACTCCCCGCCGCTTCCACGCCCCGCGCTGTTACGACACAATGAAACGTATGCCAGCACCGCCTCGGCGCTGCAGCCGCTGGCTGGCGCGGCCTTCGCGCTCGCTTCTGCTGCTGGGAACCCTGCCTTCCTGGGGAACTTGGCCTTCCAGTTCGCTTTCACGCCGGCTTCCCTTTACGTTTACGATCTTTTTCGTGCTTCTGACAGCTCTGGCTACCTCCACTACTTTCCGGTTTCTCTTGACCTTGCTATTCTTATTTCTCCTTTATGTCGCCAAATCTTGCAATTAATCCTATTAACTGTATTCCATCCTTGTTGCAGAAATTCTTCTCAACTTTTGACGTCTTGATAAATCTTTCTTAGACAGTGATGTCTCTATTTTCAAATGTCAATGTAGCCACACTCATCGTACTTTCCACTTTCTTGAGAATCTTTGTCTTACGTTCTCACCGTTCACGATGTACTTGTCTTGTCTTGGACATTATCTTCTATGACGGTCCTTCGCCAAGGCCAAATTTGATAAGCCAAGACTATCTATAATCTATTTTATCTACACATCTGTCCTGATTCTTTTGAGATTGACCGTCTTCCCTCTGGCGTTCGTTTCACCTCCGCCTCCGCGTCTGATTCTCGTCCGCGGCCCTGCGAATTCCCTTCCCGGGCGCGGCGTAGCCGACGGGCCGTTACTCCCGGGCAAGGCCTTCGCACGCTCGCTCCGTAAATCATATTCTTCTCGAGAAATTAAACAGGCGCCGATTCCAGAGTGCCGGATTACCAGCGGCGAATGCGCTGGTTCTTGCGCGGCGAGGCGGCGCGGGAGTACGGCATGAGGGGGCGGCGCGGGGCGGCGCGGGGCGGCGCGGGGCGGCGCGGGGCGGCGCGGGGCGGCGCGGGGCGGCGCGGGGCGGCGCGGGGCGGCGCGGGGCGGCGCGGGGCGGCGCGGGGCGGCGCGGGGCGGCGCGGGGCGGCGCGGGGTGGCGCGGGGCGGCGCGGGGCAAGGCGGCGCAAGAAGGGGCGGGGCGGCGCGGGGCGGCGGCACTGGATTTCCGCGAAGCGCTGGGTGCTTGGAAGTTCGAGAGCGCTCCGCAGTTGTCCGGAGTTTACTTCCAGGAAGAAATATTCCCCCAGAATTCTTTTTTTCGCAAATTAAGTTGAGACGAGGCGAAATTTTGTTGTTGCTGTTGCTTTTTTTTTCTGCTTTCGGACTTCTCATTATAAAATCTTAATATAGTAGAGCCATGCAAGAGGCGACGAAGCGAATAAGAGTTGCAGCGTTACACTTTTTTATGCGAAGGCAATGTTTTCGTTGCCTGTATCAAGAAGTTTGCGCATGTAGACAATTACTTCGACGTACGATGAACGGAACGAAACATAATTGGTCTTCTTAGAAAATAATATTTATCTGTGTACTGAGAAGTTACTTTACGATGTCAGATTTAAAATATAAAGGTGCTCTATACGCGATTAAAAGATAAATGAGTTGCAATCAGCGTAAATTCATATTTCCACAAAAGTTCATTTTAAAAATTATATTTCAGAATTATTGCTTTTATAAAATGTTACATATTTTTGCGTTATATCAAGGTTTACTCAACAGAGAGTTTCATTTTGTCATTGGTCGGAGAGGGTTTTTTTAGTGTATTCCAACGTACGAACTCTTCACTTCCCATCACATCTGATTGGCTCCGCTACCTTTCATCAATACCACGTATCATGCGAATGAAGCCGTAGCGATCCCCGCCCCCGTTTCCACCCCCGCTTTGCTCCCGACGTCGCCCCGCGCCGTCAACTTTTTTACGCGGCGCGGGAGCACGTCCGCGCAGCGCGACGGCCGGAAAGCATTCGCGGATGACGCGGCGCGGGTCGAGGGGCCCGCGCCGTCTTGTCCCGGTTTATCACGGACGGGAAACCGCCTCCCTAACACAGTCAGCCCTCGGCTCCTCGCCTTCGAATACCTCGCCACGACCCTCCGCGCCCGCCCGCCGATTTCGTCCCCGACCTCTTGCGCCGAGGCCCCGACGCGCGCGGCCACTCGGCCGTCCTCCCACCCGCCCCGCCCCGCCCCCTCTCATCCACGCGCCTTTTGTGCGCTCCTAACGCGCCTTCGTCTACAAAGCCCGGCTCGCTCGTCGAGCCACCGGAACTACCGCGGACCTACACCGCCACCTCTTCCGCCCCTATTCCCCCTCCCCCACGCCCCCGTTTCACTCGACCCTCCTCCCTCGCCGCTCTTTCGCGACGTGTTTATCCTCACTTTCCCTTTCCAGCGGGCGCCGCCGTGTGCGGAATCCCGCCGGGCGGTTTATAGGGCGACTCGCGAGCGCTCTCGGCTCTGCCCCCGCGCCGTGCCGCGCCGCGCCGCGCCGCCGTCTTTAACTCTAAGCCGCGCGGCCGGCATTAGCAGTTACGTCAGGTGATGCTTGTGTCGTTTGCCATTAGCCGAGCTTACGACGGCCGGCGAAGGACTCGTAAAGTTATTTTCATACGCGTTTTATGGCTTTTGAATTTAACGCGTTCGTTTTCATTACTGGAGGGCGCCCGGCGCGGTAGGGGCGGACGTGGCGATCCGGCCCCTCGAGTGAAATATTTCCGTTTTCTTATTTGTTTTTACTGCCTTTTTGGCGTAATTTTTACGGCTTCGGCGATGCGGGTACAGGTTAACGAACGGTAGGACGTGTTGTGCTGAAAAGACTCTCATTTGGCCGTAGGCGTGCGCAGAGGCGGAGAAGTGAGCTGGTGGGCTGCGATCCCCCTAAAAATTTTGAAAAAGGCCTCCTCACTCTATGAAATAAAACATTTTGTTTCCGTAAATATGATCAGTTTCTTATTTTCCGCTTTTTATGCTGACGATTTGGAGAATTGAAATACGTCATTTGGGGAAGTGGCTCTCCAAATTATTTGGGAACGTTTAATACGATTTAACATAAATTCAGTTGTATTTATTAATTTATCTTTGAAGTTGTAATTTAGTTTGTCTTGTATGCTTCATTTATTTTCTAGTAAAGTATGTAAATAAAAACATTCAATGGAAAAAGAGACCAGAAATGTGATTGGCTCCCCCTCTTGTTTTAGATTGGGCTCGCCTATGCATGTGGGGGTCTAGTGTAAATGGATTTCTATTTGACACACTATTTATTTCCGTTAACACTTTTGTATTGAATATGTTACATTTTCTTTATATTAAGTATTAGAAACTTACACTTGAAAGCAAGAATGAAAAATATTGTTTCAATTTACTATGTCTTACTTTGTCACATAGTATGTAGAATAGAGAATAGTTATGATATGAGTAGGAAACGTTACATTTTACTTTGGGAGTAGGATATGTTGCGGCACGAGACCAACAGGCTCAGCAAAATAATCCAGGTGTCAATCCTAGGAGCTAAATAAAATCACTCTTACCACGAGTCACACATAATTTTTAGATACCTTTGCTGACCTTTGTTTCAAATTTTCAAGTCACTTATTGATACATTAAGTTCAGTAGTAACTGTTGCGGTCAGATGAAATTAAATTTTGTTTTTTGCATTCACTCATTTGTATGAAAATTTGAACGTCTCGTTTTTACCATTAGTGCTAAAAATTAAACTTTTAGCACGATATTCCCTCGCTTTCATAGGGGCTGGCTAAACCATATTAGAATGCTATGGCATTGATTCCCTTCATTCCCAAAAATTTTTGGAATTTTCCACGGCCGACTCTACTTGACTAGTACAGACGGCCATGCATTTTATCAAAATCAGCTCCACGTTTTGTTCGGGAATATAGCAAAGTATGCTCACAAAACTGGCGCAGATCCCATTTTGGATGAACTCTCTCTATTTTCGAAAATTGCAGAATTTATAATTCCGAACTATCCTATTGATGGCAGAGATTTTTTTCCTCGGTGAAATCTGTTCTAAAAATAGATCTTTAAATAAGGCCGTGTACAATTTTTGTAAATATTGAGTAATACTTTTTCAGCTTTAAGTTTAATGTATATATTTTTCAGTAATAACTTTAAATAGTTTTTCGAATCTCTCGTTCGTCTTTAATACTGAAACTAGAGATTTTTTTCTTAGTGTGATCTATTTCTAAATATTAGATCTTCAAATCATTTCATATACATCTTTCGAAATCGGTATAGTTATCGCAATATTTGACAGAAAACTAATGGATATTCAGCATTGCATTGTAAGACAAAGAAAATGAACTGTAATTCGTTTAAAAAGGAGCAGTTTTAAATATTTTGGTTGCGAAATATTATTATTGTTATTATTCCATTACATCACGACTAAAGATGTTACGAGTCGGTTGAATAAAAAATCTACTCCAGGTTGCAACCAGCTACCTAAGGAGCAGATCCGGTGACTGTCAGTGCCTCTACAATACTTTGCGCAAAATGTGGGCTGTTCCAAATAAAGCAATTTCTTGCACTTCCCAGTCTTTTGAATTACCAGGGAGTTTAGACAAGTTCTTACTCAAATTTTGCGGAACAAATCTCAGAGCTCCGATAACTATCGGGACGACCTGTGCTTTTACGCCCCACATTCGGCTGATCTCGATTTCCAAACTCTTGTATTTAAGACGTTTCTCTGCCTCCTTGGTAACAACGTTTTGATCGCAAGGTACAGCAACATCGATAAGTAAACACGATTTTTTCGCCAAATCCCGGATAACTATATCCGGTTTGTTTGCCGCTATCGTGCGATCAGTTTGAATCTGTTGGTCGTACAATATCGTACACAATCCAACAGACGTCTCCGGTTTTGGTGAGTGTTCGTACCACTTGGGGCATGTGTTTGGAACTTCGAGGGCGGTACAGATCTGCCAATGGAGGTAGCTACACACCCTGTCGTGTCTTTTCAGGTATTCGGTCTTTGCTAGGATTGGACAAGCTGAGACAATATGATCAATGGTTTCTACTTGCTCCTGGCAAATGCGGTTTTTATCATCTTGGGAAATTTTAAGAACCGCTTTATCATAATGTCGTGTTCTCAAGGCCTGATCTTGGGCAGCTATTACAAGTGCTTCCGATTCTGGCTTCATTCTTCCCCTTTTAAGCCACATAAATGATTGATCTTTATTGATTTGCACCTTGTCCATTCTTTTTAGGTATTGTCCGTGGTGTGGTTTGTCTCTCCACGATTTCTTTAACAATTTTTGTGTCTCACACTTCATGTTTAGCAGCATCAGAAGTTCAGTGTCTGTGTTATTCGACGTGTCTTGCCTAGTTTTCTTTGCAATGCTTCTTGCTACACTAACAATGCCTCTGTTTCCCATTCTTCGGTCAGATTTCATGACCTGCCTCATTAGAGGGTCATCTTGATGGCTGACTACATACTTCCCCAACCCGACTATTGCGTTGTGTCAGGAGGCCTCAATTTTTCTGAGGCCTCTTCCTCCTTCCTTACGTGACACATAAAGTCTATGTATATCAGCTCGAGGGTGGGAAACATGATGCATTGTTAGCAGTTTTCTGTTTTTTCGATCCATGGTGCGAATTTCTTGCTCAGTCCAGTCCACTAGCTCAAAACTGTATTCGGCTACAGGTACCGCCAAACTACCTATTGCAGATATTTTATTCCTGGAATTCAGAGCGGACTGCAGTACCAGTCTCACTCTCCTATAATACTCCCTACGAATTCTCTCTTTCATTCTGTCGTTTGAGATGGTTTCACATTCTTCAATGCCCTTATTATTATTATTATTATTATTATTATTATTATTATTATTATTTCATTTTTCGATCCATTTGAATTTGGTTGTCAGCGTTATTAAGATTGCTGTTTTGCGAAATGATTATGCCTCCCTAATCTAGGGTCCATTGTTGCGTTGACAACAGCGTGCTGGCAACAATAGGTAGTTGCGTCCGCCACCACCGCTAGTTCGTATTTTTATTAATTTTACTTTTATTTACGGCTGTACCATCGGATGTCATTGAAGCGTTCATGTATCTCAATAATATAAAAACAGTGAATTCAATGGCAGAAAGCTATTTTCATTTAAACTGTTATATTAACAAAATGTAGTGTATTTTTCGCGTTTTATTTGTTATTTTTTCAAATGAAAGCTGAAGTACACAGAAATTGACACATTGTAATATTGCTTAGCTGTTACCAATGGCACAAGAAATTATGTGCTGTTATAGCATCACTAGTTTGTAAAGAAAAGTAGGATGTTTACAAAAGGGAAAATAACCAGGGAATGATATCCTCCGTAATAGAGAACGGATGACGACCCTACTTGTGACATTACATTGAAGATTCTTCGGTTGCCTGAAGTACACGCCAACGTCTACTGTCTAGTCAATACAACAATAGCAGTTGCAACCCAAACATTAATATTGATGGGAACAATAATGCAAGATTATAACGCATCTATGCATAATTTCTTGCTGTATCATATGCATCATTGGTACTATACGTTTGGTGTTTTGGTACCATAAAAATAACGTCCACTTACCTTTTTCACAGAGGGTGCCTTTCTCTGGTGTATGCCAGAGAGACGCCGGTGGAGGGAGGCGTATATGAGAGGGAAAGAGGGAAGTGGCACAAAGAGCAACCTTAGCAGGCCTTTGATCTGGTTTTCACAAGCTGAAGCTTTTGAAGTATTGGTAAAAGTGTGCGTCTACCCTTGGCTTATCCATGGATAGCCTACAGTCACTAGGACGCCTTTTTCACATCACTCTTCACTTCAAAAGCGTTTATATCCTTGCTCTCTCTTGTTTTTTTATTTTACACGGGTTCACCGTCCTGCTCCCCCTCCCTTATTCCTAAATGATTTCACTTGGACGTAAAGAGAATATTTAGTATTTATACGGTTTCGAAATTCGCGTCGCAACCGACGCCGGGGATGTGCGTTTGGAAAACGCCACAGAGGGAACCGCGCAAAGCAGGACGATGAGGTGGAGCTATAGTGGTGTGCCTTGTGCAACGATTCTGCAGAAATCGTGTTTTTTTCTTGTGTATTTTCCTTAAAAGGTTCTTTACCACGGAATGGTAAGAGACTATCGAGGAATGGAGTTAATCAGCACATTACGAAGTAAAATTTACATATGTTTAAAAATAAAATGAGTAAATATAATAGAGATATTTTCACAGAGAAACGTCTTCTTAGATTCTGTGTACGCAGTAAAATGTCATTTAAACTTTGTAATCATAACGTAATTGTATCACATAATTTAATTAACTATATTCTTTCTTCATAGCAACTTAATTCTGTTCCTTTACCTTATGCTATTTCCATAATATTTAGTTAAACTTTTACCACCACAACTCCTAGAAAAATTAAAGAAAACATTTGAATTTGAAATGAAAATTTAACATTGAGATCTAATCATCAATTCTCAGTATAAGCATTCTTGCAACTGAGAGACCAATGAAAATTATGAATTATCACCTTTGAGAGGTTGTCACTGACGATGGTCATATCTTTTAAGATCCATGATGCCAGTGTTTAAGATGGTGGTGGTGTTGTCATTTGTCGACAACGCGTTCTGAACACGGGACCTACAGACCATGACTTATGGAAGACTCTTCATTTGTGTTTTTATCATGTGAGTTTTCATGTGTGTTTTTATCTTTATTGCAGTCATCGTCGTCAACGCAATTACCTCCGACGCAACCTCTTGACTCGTGAGTTATAACGCTTGTACAACCATTTCTGTTAACTCAATACCGTTGACAGAACAATCCCCATATATATTCCCTTCCGTCTCTTTGTCTCGTAATGTTACCCTCATCTTTACTTCTATCAACATAATTTCCTTCCACGTTGCCGCACTTACGTTTACGAGTTCGCAGTTACCTTACCATAGGCAAAAGTCCAATAGACACACGTGGTAGCTGGGCCACGAAATACAGTATTAATTTACACCTCACCAAAATAGGTGCAAAAATATTCTCATTTTGACCATAATTCTCCCTCTATGCCGCTAATAAATATCCACATCTCAATAAAATGCTACACTCCCAACAAACCAGTTAAATACTTAGGACTATGTCTCAATTGAAAATTAAACTAGCGCGATCAAATTGCAACAAAGGTAATACAAATCTTCAACTAAAATAGATAATAAACAGACAGTTCACTACAGTACAATATTGCCATAGCAATATAAAAAAGCATAATAAGTGCCACAATTACTTTCGCTTGTTCCATATGGATTAATCCCGCCAATACAAATATTCGCAAACTCCAAACAATACGAGACCGCTTCCTGAGATTCATAACTAACGCCCGACGGTTCATTTCCAATGAAGAGCATCATTAAGAATTCAACATTGCTTCATTAGATCATCACATACCTTTCTACAAACTTATGTCATAACCTACATGAAATCCCAGCACTCACCGAATTCAGACTCAAAAACAATCCAATCCATAGAACTAGAATCTAAAATGTATATCCATTCTATGTATTCCAAATCAAATTCGCAAACACAGAACCTGATTTGAGGACCCATAGTGAGACACCTCCCCAATGTATAGTATGTAAATTTAGAATAAGTTAGTAAATAATAAAAATTACATATGTAGAGTTGAAATAACTACTATCTTCAGAAGAAGAAAAATGAACGTCACCACATCGAACCTCCCTCGTTATTTAGCAGTATCACCACCAAGGGTGCATATGACCTAGCCACAGCTTCTCTCTTCGCTACCGTCTTCGGTCGCAGCAATCTCGTTTCCATCACGCTTTTGAAAGTATACATCGCCCCGCCCCCCCTGCTCACTACCCGCGCCGCTCGCCGCCGCGCCCCCGCTTTGAATATGAAATTGGAAAGTGAAACAGGTCTGGTCCCCAAGGCGGCGAGGCGCCCGCCCTTGTCTTTATCTCGGCGCTAGTTTTTATTCCCGCCCTCAGGCTGGGTCCTGGGGAACCCCCTCGCGCCATACAGTGGGCCGAAATTGGGTTAAATGCGCAAGCGGGATGCTTTTTGTGACTCCAAAGCGAGCCGTTCAGCCAACAATTTTTGTGTGAAATGTGTGTTTGTAAAACTTAAACAATGCTTGCCTATCATTTATAGTTTTCACTGTTTTGTATTACTTTTAGTTTCAATAGATATAATCAATAGTTTCAATAGACTTTTGCTGAGAGTTGTCTGAAAGTTACTTGAATAAAATTTACTACTTTCCTTAACGTACTGAACGACATATGTAATATTGCCTGTCTTTCTGCAGTATTCTCTTTTATGTAGTTTCAGGCAGTGATGAATATTTTTCCTCCACCGATATGTAGATGATTATAAATGTTTCAAGAGCTACAACTGACTGCTGTAGAAAATTGAATTAGCGTGATGATCATTTCGTAAAGTATTATTCCATCTTGAATTGTCTGATATTTGAATGGTCTCCATTTGAATGAATCCATTTAAAACACAAGGTACAAAAAATTAAGTAACAGATATAATAAAACTTAAACTAGAGGTTCCTAAACTAGATATCCATTTTCATTTCTATTCACTCTGTCATTTTATGTCTCTATAACTAGTCTTTTTCAGTCAAAATTACTTTCATTATTAATGTACGAACATGGCTAGAGCGTGCGTTACAATCCATTATTAGAATACCAATAGTGTTTTCATACGGACTTTCATACACGAGTAAATACTTAAACTGGATAGATAATTCCACAAACGCGTAATATTATTTTGTTTTCTGTCCTACCCTTGAAACCCATTTTCAAGTGTCATGAACTTCCATGACACTTGCTGTACGCCCCTCACACGCCACCTTTTTAAATTACTTGTTCTGAACGATAGCATGTAACCAATCACCGTAAACACAAACTAGCTGAACACCAGCGATTACATTGCACTAACAAACTGTAGAAATGGTGGAATAGAAAAGTATAAAATACGCACTACGCGGAAAATCGAAACTGACTCAAAATGCTGTTTCACATCTTTCAGTATTTATTTTGTAATTCTACTAAAATGAAATATTTTTCACTGTGAACATAGTATCTGAAATCATAATTGAACCGTTTTTTATTTATCAAGATCTGTACTGTATATTTCAATGGCATCTGACAGAATTCTGTTGTCCAACTTAACTTGAAAATATTATATATGATTCTCGTATAAACTGAAAAGCACTGTTTTTTTGTGAAGGCACGTATGTGTCAAATGATTGCCGGACATTACGTTTAAATACACACACCGTTGCATTTAAAAACACAGAATCTCAAAAAGAAAGAAGAGAAAGAACAGAAAGAAGAGAACTCATAAAGCTCTCTATCTTCGCATCCCTATTATCTCACGAAACGTCGAGTGCTTTTGGTAGATCAATTGCAACCTGCTAAGAACAGACCAAGTATATTCCAACTATCCGATGTGGTTGGTTTTGGAAACTTTGTAATGTCAAAACATTGCAGATTAGCGATAATTCTATTGATTTTAAGATGTAATTGAAGTTTAGTGTTTATGCTTTGAAACCTGTCATTGACAGCGAGCGATAATTTATCTGGAGCCCACTACCTTTGATTTCAAGAAAAAGGGACGTTATTTAATTGAGTAGAAAGCTCAAGTTGCTTACTAAACGAAAACCCTTAGTGTTTTATGTAGATAGATAAATTTATGTCCAATGTGAAAAAAATTCTTTAGGAATACGTCCAATCATTTCGTAAACAAAAGCCCAAAAGCCTCAAGGATTGGCAAGTGTAATGAGAACAATTGGTGGAGTAAACGTATAAGGGGAGTAAGTATATAATTATAGTTTGCTAATCTCTCCTTTTGCATGAAATATAGAAAATACGGAACTAATTGAAAACTTTTTAAAAAGTACTGAACATTACTACCTATCCAGAATCCAATACATTGTTATCAATGCTATTTATGAATATACAGAATATATGAATAATATTTATGAATATATGAATAATTTACTGAATGTTTACGTAATGCAGTCACCTCTGATATGAAAACTTGTCACCTGTACCCGAGCCTCTTGAATCCAGCAATAAATGCGGTAAATGCAGCCTATTTCTACGCACATATTACATAAATTGAAATTGAGGACTCCAGAGGGAATCCTCGCTCAATGACGACTGATACTAAGTTAGCAATTTATTGATACATCAAAACTCTCTTGTAAAGCGCTAATCCGCTATATAAGAAAATTAATAAAAAAAAGCTTCTGCGTATTGTTGCGTCCGCTGTTAGAGTCTGCGCCGCGACGTCTCGTGGCCCGCGGCGTCCCCTGGCGACGGGGCGGCAGCGCGGGCGGGCCGGGGCGCCTGAGACGCGCGCGTGCGAGCGAGCGAGCGAGCGAGCGAGCGGGGCTGCGAGTGTGCGTGGGCGCGTGTGGGTGAAAAGATTCCAATTTCTTTCTTTGGGCGGAAGGGGAACCGTGCGCGGGGGACGGAGCGACAGCGGCGGCGGCGGAGGCGAAGGAGGGGAGGAGAGGCGCTCGGATGCAGTTTTATTTTCAAACCGTTTTCTTGTCGCGTGCGAGCGCGCGAGATGCTTGGGGTACTTGGCGGCGCCAGATCGTCGCCGCCGCCGCCGCCGCCCGTCTTCTTCCTCCGCGCGCGGGAGGGCGATGATGGAATTGCAGGCGTCGGAGGGCGGGGGCGGGAGGCGGCATTGAGAGCGCCTCCGGCCGCCGCGAGGCAGCTCGCGTGAGCGCGCGCTGGGATGCGACGGCGGTGCCTGCTCGCCGCGATACAACCAATAGCGCTTGATGGCGGATTAGGCCTCCATTGTGCGCGCGCTCGCCGCAGCCACCGCAGCCGCGGGCGGCGCAGACGCTGCTGCTGCTGCGGCCGGCGCGCCCCCGGGCACGCCCGCGCGCCGCCGCTGCCGCTGCCGCTCCCGCTCCCGCTCGCGCTCGCAAATCCTGCCGTATGACGAACATCCGCCCTTCGACGGCCTCCTCCCGGACCAAGCCTATGCGACATTCGCGGTTTGTGCTTTTTTTACGGCTTACCGATGTTTTGCCCAGTAAAGTGAGCATTTGCTGTGGTTGTATCTCCAGGTTTCTTTTGATGACATAAGTATCGGCGATCGACTGGAATCTTTATTTCGCCATCATTGTGTTTCAAGGACAATTATCAAATTCAAGTGGAAATTGTATTCTCGCTCTCGCTGCATTTGAGTATGTGCATCATACAAATGTAAGTGTATGTTTGTGCAATTCAGGTATACATTGAAGAAAATATATAAGACCATCTTTTATCTATACCAGATCGAAGGATTTGTCTCAATGAAATTTCACACATCTAACGCTAAGGTTCAACTGAAGAAATCTGTATTTCTTATAATTCTTTGTTTCGTTCGGTCAGATTCTTTTGACTTGCAACAGCATGCTTTTTATTAACTAACTGAGATTATCTGAAAACTTGTCACTAAAGACAGCTCGGAGGTAATGCTACTGCGACGTTTGGATGTATACCAAATCAATTAAGCAAGCAATTTCTGTTGATCTCTTTCTCTCTCTCTCTCTCTCTCTCTCTATATATATATATATATATATATATATATATATATATATATATATAAACTCGAACATTTTACATGAATAAAATAACGTCTGCAATAGAGTCAGCACACATACGTTTCACAAATTGATAAATAATTATTTATCAATTCGTTATTCTTATTATCATTATTGATAAATAATTTACAAATGAACATAAATAGGAACGCTCATTATTGTTCATTTTTGTTCCTGGCCGCGACACAGAATCACGGGAGCTCCAGTCGAATCAGTTTAGCCTAGCTAGTATTGCATTTTATTAAATATTAAACTCACTCCAACTGCCAGTCCCTTAACCTGAAACTCACTTGAAATATCCAATAGCGCGCCGCGATAACTATCGAATTGTACTGCAGGGTGTCGTTCCATTACAAACTGTAGCACCTGTGATTTCTTAGCGACCTGCTCGATTTTTAATTGCATTTATTTAGTTATTTATTCGTTTATTTATTTAATTTGCTTTTGGGATGTCTTATCCGAAAAATATTTTCTGGTAGCACACCTTTAAACCATAAATAATAATATGCAAAGAACCTCTAGTTTCTATCTTGCCTCAGTTGCTCAGACTTTGCTACAATCACGGGGACTCAGGATATTATTTTGTAGGTCATCGTAATTGATTCAGTGCTATTTTAATTCATACTCTCTACCGTGTCTACCGACCTCATGGAGAAACTGTTTATTATACACTTTTTCATTGTTTTTCGTTTTGTAAATTCGTTTGTCTGCTCCAACACTTCTCTCGGCGATGAGGTTCTAATGAAATTCGTCGGGGTTTGTGGTGGGCTACAGAAAGAGGTATAATACGTCGTTCAAGTTTCTTTTTCGATTGCATCTTTTTGATCTGTCCCTGTTGTGAATAGGTTCATATTTCGATGTCCTGGCTAATGGAGACTATTTTGTGCTCTCTGACTTTAAACATCGCTATATTTTGTGTTACACTGAAAAGCTTCATCAAGTAAATCAGAAAACAAGTTTAAAACGAAAGAACAAATTCAAGTGAAAAGTTCGGCCCTCCCGTTCCGTCCGCTTTTGAGTTGGTACATCATATGACATTGTCCAATTCAGGTACACTTTTGGAGGAAAAAAGAGATAAGAGAGTTTTCCCTCAATGCCTGATGGATTTTTTTGCCATAGAAATAAAAGTAAATTGAAATCATACAAAAGCAGGAAATGAGCAAAATAAAACCCTCCATCTAGCTCGTGACTGCAGCGATATTTCGCTTCTCGAGTGTGGGCGCGGTGAGGTGGCGGCGTTATCTGATGCTATAGGTCACCGCGTGGGAGGAGAGGGCGGCGTTCGCAAACGACGCTTTGATCAAGTCCGCGCCCCTCCGCCCCGCCACGCGCTCTGCCGCCACTCCTCTGCGCCTCTCAGGGCGTCCTCACCTCACCCTGCCCTCGCTGCTGTGAAAGCATTTGGAGTTTGCGACATTGCCGTCACTCCCGATGAGGTCAAGTTGGAGAGTGGCAGGCAACTTAATCGTCGCTCGGAAATATAAGCTCTTGAATAGATACCTTCATCCGAAATTATTTGTATTAAGGTGAATTATGGATAAGGTGGAAGGAGTGAACCAAAAGTATTGCTTTCAAGATTGTTTTGATAAAACGACTGCGAAATCATTACCGACAAGAAAAGACGGCGAGGAATCATTTTAGGAAAGCATTGACGATACAAGAAGGCTAATTGCCTTTAATGATTTCTCAGATTTATTTCTCCTTGCTTTGAAAGAAGTTTGACTAGAACATACCTTATAATCAAATACGTAGATAAAGTTAAAAGTACCTACGCCTCTCAGGATGTCCTCATCTCTCCCTGACCTCACTGCTGCGAAAGCATTTGGAGTTCGCGACATCGCCATCACTCCTGATGAGGTCAAGTTGGAGAGTGGCAGGCAACTTAATCGTCGCTCGGAAATATAAGCTCTTGAATAGATACCTTCATCCGAAATTATTTGTATTAAGGTGAATTATGGATAAGGTGGAAGGAGTGAACCAAAAGTATTGCTTTCAAGATTGTTTTGATAAAACGACTGCGAAATCATTACCGACAAGAAAAGACGGCGAGGAATCATTTTAGGAAAGCATTGACGATACAAGAAGGCTAATTGCCTTTAATGATTTCTCAGATTTATTTCTCCTTGCTTTGAAAGAAGCAAAACATTTGACAAGAACTTACCTTATAATCAACTATGCAGAACTAAGTTTAAAAAAAACGTGAAAGTGTACACGTCTCTTGAATGTGTTCAAAGCTTATGATATTATTTGCAAAATGTCCAATATGTTAGTTTCTTCAAAAATTAGTTTTTGTTGTACTTTGCTGTTGATTTCGGTTTATTCATGTACTTTATTGGATTTAACGTACAATGGGGAATTATTTCTCTAATTTATATGATGAGTTATCATCAGTCAATTAGTGATATATGATGCCCAAATTATGTGCAATCATAAAATTATTTGTTCATTAATGCGGTTGAGTACGAAGATACTACAACTGATATATCTCATCAAAATGTATTTTATTTCATGGGAATCCGGCGATTTGTTCTCCGATACCATCGTTTTAGATGTAGTCATTTTTGAAAGTAGTTGCTGTATTTTGAGGGCTTTTATTTTATTTTTATAACATTTATTCTTAAACGTAATTCAAAGTTAATGGCTGTGTTGCATGGAGGATTGGAGGTGGATTGAAATATGTTGCCAGAAACCATCGTAAACTGCTCTCTCTCCTTCCGTATCGTTGCTGGCGCTTGTCTACCCTTGGGATTAGACTAGCAACCGGTGCAACGTGCACGGGGACGTTACCAGCGCTGCCCTCAAAAATGTAACCCGTGATGACACCGGCGTTCATAATAAAATCTTGCTCGTTTCCCTCATCGCCGGGCGTTACAATAGTCAACTTAATAGATCTCTCTTTTTTTAATTTCCAGCGCTACATATGTGCGTACTGCGCGGAATGACGACCATTTTTCGTGCCACCCGCGGGGACCGCCTCGGTGATGCGGGCGCGTTTAAGTCTACTTTTTGGTGTCGGGCGACGTTGTTCGGCGTCGATATGAGCCCCGCTCCCCGGCCGCGGCGCCGCGCCGCGCCGCGCCGCGCCGCGCCCCGGTGTCGACATCCACGCGGGGACGGTGGGGATCGGCGCGCACCGCGGCGTCGGCCGGGGCGGCAGCTGTAGCGCGCGCGGGGAGGCGGGCGGGAGTGGTTCTGCTGCTGCTGCTGCTGCTGCTGCTGCTGCTACGCCTCCCCTCGGGTTGATAACGACCTCGGCGTCGCTCCCCCGCGGCCTCGCGCGCCCTTCCCCGGCCCCCCTCCCCCGCCCGCGCCCCGCGCGCCGCCCCCGCGCGCGTGTGTTTATGAGTCATTTCCACAGCGAAACATGGGGCCCATTCACCCCCATCCAGTCGGCGGCGGCCGTTTTATGGGCGACTGCGCCATCCCGCCCTCTAAGCCCTATTTGGTCCGCGCCGTCCCCCGGCCCCCGCCCCGCCCCCTCAACCAACGCCGCCACCGCCCTCGCTCTGCCCACGGCCGCTACGCACCTGCAGCGCGGGCGCGCGCGCGGGGTGGGCGTGCCGAAGCGCGAGCGCGCGCGCACATTGCCTCCACGTGCGTATGATTAACGCATTAGGCGCACTACTTGTTCGCAATAATGGAGTAGATTTATCGAGCTTCCGCCAGACGGAAGGCGCGGCCTAGGAGGACGTCGCACCTCCGCGCGCCCGATGGGGTGGAATGCTGGCGATCCGCCATGCACTCGCGTTTGCCCATCACGCACTTTGGTTTTCGCACTCAGACGCATTAGAAAGTTTTTTTTTCTCTCACCAGTTTCTTTGTTTGATGCATTTTTAATAATATTTTATTGGCGTTGTAAAAACCATTCATGACTATTTCTCCTGTCCTAAATTTAATGTAATTTGTATTTGTTCTTACTTTTAGCACCTTTTTCTACGATTTCATACAGTGATTATTTTAATGCGCCACACTTAGGGTTGCTTATTTTGTGAATAATTCTGAGTTTTGTTTGCAGACTGCCATTGTCAGAAGGCATATAATTGCGTCAAAAATATTTTTCTCCTTTGTTCGAATTTTAAAAATGGCATTTTTTTATTACTAAATAGTCTTTGTTACCGATTTCTGTAGATATTGTTTCAGAAAAAGTTTTTCGTCTGAATAAGTTGCGGAGTATGGTATTTAGAAATTTTCCAATCGGCAATTTGTTGCCTGGCTATTGAGAAGTGCATTCACGTAGGTTTCCACATGAATTTCCACTTTCAACTGTTTTTATTCTTTTTTATTTAGCATTGTAATACTTTTCGAAAAAAATGCTTCATAATCTTGATGTAAGCTTACCATTTACGAATTATATCGATTATATACGCGAATGTATTGACCTCGTTACAGCTAAAAATAACACTGTACACAAATTTTGCAAAAAGAAAGGTCATGCAAAAAATAACTAAATTAACGTAAATTTTAATTATGACAATATTAATCATAAACGTTTCTGGCAAATGTCATTACTTTTAAACATTTCTAGCATTGAATTCGTACCTCAAAATTTTACAATTCTTCACAATTTTCTTTACTTTCAGAAAACGTATCCGTTGTATTGTTCCTAACACTTCCAGTTACGTTTGTTGTTGGACACTTGTGTAGAACAGTCTAGTCAGGGCAGATATTCATATTTATTCAGAGCAGGTAAATATTTGCTTCCTTCACTACTTCGCAAGTAAACATGTCGATAGTGCGTTGGTAACTATTCGAAGCAATAGCTTTTGAGCTGTATTCGCATGGCTGAGGCGTTGTTGCCCATGTATATCGAAAGCTCGCCAGTTGCCACCTCCTGTATCCGGTCATTCTGTTGTGCCCCTTATTGCCGCCGTACACCGTAGACACCTCGACTGCCAACTTTACTGGTCCCTCCACGGCTGCACCGTCCTGGTTCATCCCTACTGTCATCGCAACTACTGGAGCCATCCCTGACTCTCCATCGCTTCCTTGCCACTGCACCTCTCGGCAACATTGCTGCTGCTGGGAGCGGCGCGGCGATGCCGCCGTACCCCAACGCTCCGGCCCGAGATGAGCGGTGTGCTTTCCGTCGCACCTCTCCTCTCCTCTCCTCTTCCCTCCCTTCCCCTGCCCCTCCCCTCCCCGGAGGTGCCCTCCTCTTCCCCCGCCGCCCGGAAAGCCATCGCGCTGGTAAAATTGGAGCCCGGGGCCCCATCGCGCGGAATCTAATTCGCCGGGGTTCGAACGCGGGCGTTAAAGGCGAGCGGGCGGGCGCTCGTTGCGCGCGTTAAAGCCATCCGGCGAGCGAGCGAAGCGAGCGTGCGCGCCGCCGCGCCCTGCCGCGTTCCACTCCACTCCACTATCGCTTCCCTCAGCCCTGCCGCACGCCACGCCTCGCCCTCCGATGCCCCGCACCCCTTGCCGCTTGTTCCATACTGCATATCCCGCGACATACACTCCACGAACCAAATTCGCGGCCCGGACACCACGCCCCTTACTCTCATGTACGACGTCTCCTTCCTCTCGCCGTCATATATGACACCATCCACATGCTCTCTTTCCTCATGTCGCATGCTGCACAATAATGATCTTGCTCGACGTTCCATAGCCTAATCCTATTTCCTTCAAAATTGCAGGACGTGACTTTTCTTATCATACCGCCGCTTTTCATAATAGTAGCTCGCCTGTAGCCCCATGTGTCTGACACCGGGAGGGGTGTCTCAAGGCATCAACTGAATCACTGTAGTGCCTCTAACCGGGAGTCTCAGGTTCGAGTGGCAGGATTTTTGACACTAGCTACTAAGTCGTGTTCTGTCGCTGGGCCGGTTGCTCTGATCAGCAGCTTTACATGGTTTCTCCGATCAGTACCAGGCAAATGCCGGAACTGTATCCTCAGAAACGGGCAACGGGCCCCACGCGATCGTACCTTCGCATTCCGTGTCCTATTTTATCACTTACATGCCCTTACCCCTCACATACTCTACTCTACCACACATATCGGAAGATTACAGATTGTCCCAGATGGGGCGTTGTACCGCTGGGGGCGATACCTGGTTTGGGTGGAACCCGTAACCGACGGTAGGTCGACGCCGGATCTCTCCATCTTGTGGGGAATGATGACCGCCACCTCCCGCGATAAAGCATGCTCTACACTTACGGGACTGATACCTTAGCAGTTTGCGCGCCATGAATCGCTAATCAAACAACCAAACCAAAAAATGCAATGCATGACGTCTGTTGACGCACTGTTCCCTTTCTCGTTATCAACTCTTCATCTTTAGTTAAGAACTCACAATTTATAGCAGTCTGCTTCACTACCTCACCACTCTGTAAATCTTCCTTTCTTCAAGACCCAACATATGAATTTCATGTTTCATTCTATGTGCTCCAGATTCCCCACCCCATGTATTCCCCGCCACTACCTCCTGCTTGAGTAAAAAGTGCACCTGACTCTTGCGACAAGTGCAGCCCTGTTCCTTTCTTCTCGCCGCTCTCTTCTCCTTGCCCCTTCCTCTTTCTGTCTTCGCCCGCGCTGCCCCACTCCGCCCCACCGCCGCAGGGATCGTTGCTCCCGAGTGGCGGCGGCGGCGGCTTTGGGAACGGGGCGGCGCTGTATTTTTTATATGCGGCAAGAAGCAAGATGAGTCCAGGGACCTGTTTCCATTTTAGAATTCGGCGTCATTCGAGCACCAAGGCTCTTCGCGGAACAGCTCGCTTCGCGGAATCCGGATCCGACGACCAGAAAGTAATTGAGGCGTTCTTGGAAGATGCATTCACTCCTAAAATGCTTTCTGACTCATTGGTCGTGCACTTTACGGTTATGTTCCCTGATTGTGAATATGGTTTTAATTGCCCACGTTGCAAAACCCAGAGTTAAGAAATAGTATTAGGTTATTTCGTGTTTAAATAAGAAAATGGAGTTTTAGAAGAGTTTCTAAAACCAATTTCGATATGACCTAGAATCAGGGAGTACAGTGATACAGCATTTTCGTACATATACATAAGAAATATTCATTTTTAAAGTCATGTATCAGCACTTCATAATTCTCTATTCTTTTATCTTATGATTCTAAACCATAGAAAATGAATTTCACCTGGCTAAATATTATAAATCTGTGCATTGGATGACATTTGACCAATACGCGTTGCCAGTGAGTCTCGTATGGCGAATTTGCTCCTGCCTTGCACCAAATACATCATGCATTCTATTTGCACTTCCTAATTTATTTTACCTTTTTTCATGTATTTTATGCAAATTCTTCTGTTTGCCATGCTATGGCTTTGGAAATAGAGCGCCCTCCGATTGGCCCGGGGCCTCTGCGCGTCGTCTTCCGTCGCCGGCGTCGCGTCGCGCCGCGTCGCGCCGTCCTCCCTCGCCGTCGTGCTTCCTGCTCCCGATAACCGTCCTCCGGGGGCGGAGTTTTTGACCCGGATCTCCGCCCCGTCCGGGGACCCGTTCCGCGGACCCGTTCCGCGCGGGCGCGCTGTGTTTTGCGCCCCGCGTTTTGCGCTCGGCGGAGCGCGCTGAAATCGAAACAGTGGCGAAAAAGCCTCGGGGGCGCTGCGCCGCGCCTGGGCCCGGGTCTGCCGTGCCGCTGCCGCCCCGCCGCTTCCGCCCCGCCCTCGCATTCCCCGCTCCCCCTCCTCACCCCCGCCCTTCACTCCAGTCTCCGCGCTCTACGAGGCTCTCCCACTCTGTATCAACACGATCCGTGTCTCTCACTTTGTCTTTGCCTCTCTCTCTCACCTTTAGCCCCCTCTCCTTCCTTAGCCCTTCCTCCTACTTCCCTCTTTAGTCACTCATTTCTAGTTTGTGTCATCTGTCCGGCAGTCTGCCAGTCCTTATTTCACCCATCTTGTATCTTATGATTCCATACTATAGAATGTCTTTCCCCCATTTGGATCTCTCTCTCTCTCTCCGTCCCTCCACCCTCCCTCTCTCCCTCTATCTCCCTCCCTCCGTCCCCCTCCCTCCCTCTCCCTCCCTCTCCCTCCCTCTCTCCCTCCCTCTCTCTCCCTCTCTTTGTGTCTCTTTCTGCATTCGTACCACGGTTCATCTCGTCTCGCATGCTGACACATTGCCTCCTGGAAACCTGGTTCCACTCCTCTTTGTCCTGCTTCGCTACACTTTGCCTGATTTCCTTCGCATTGTATTCCATTCGCTCTCTTCCCTTCTGTCCTCATCTCATTTCACCCTGTCTTGCAATCGTCTGTCGTCGCGTTTGGACGCTTTTCCCAACACTTCGCGATGCGCCGTTTTCCCTCTCTGCCTCAGTTCTCTGCGTTACTTTTCGCCTCTCCTACATGTTAATCTAGCTCTGCTTCTACTCGCCACATTCATCCGTCTCTCAGCCTCGCTCAACGCTCACCCTGCGTACGCCCGCGCTGCCCCGGAAAGCTTACGGAATTCGCGGCACTCCGGCGCCTGTGTTGTATTCATACCGGAATTCCTGTTTTTGCTCTTTCCCCCTTTACCGCGGATTGGAATATTTTGCTTTATCAATCCGCCGTCCACCGTTCCCCTCCCCCCGTCCCCCCTCCTCCCCTCGTCCGTCCCATGCCACCGAACCGCCCCGGTGCGGTCGCATACTCGCTCTTTTTGCTGCACAATAGTCGGCATTGCAACCGTGTTTGACGCGTTCAGAATTGCAGGTGCTCGCGTTATCGGCGCTGAATTTGATGCTGCGGCGCTGCCTTTGTGCATCTCCCCAGTGGCTGATGACATGGTCAATCAGCGGTCGCCGCATTAATATTAATTCCAGTGAATTAAGAATGAAGTCAATTTCGAATATAATTATGGAATTACTTGTGTATCCTGATAGATGCGCATTACTGTTATTTGATGGAGGGGAGTCGTTTCTGTGTTTGATAGCCACATTTGATATTTATGTACTTTTGTTACTACACCGCGTGCTGCCTATGAGCAAGCGAAAAACAATGGACAAAGACAAACGCACGAGCGGTTGGAATGGCATTACATTGTCGGCAGATGCACAATAATTGCATTTGTACTCCATTATCGCTGTTCGTCATCAGCATTTTGAAAGTACAGAGGCCGATGTTTTTATCTTTTCCAGGGATGAATGCAAGCATGGTTTGTGCATTCTATTTTTTAGATTCCCGACGATGGGGAAATGTGTTACCAGCTAGAGGTCTCAAATTTTGTTGCAAACATCTCTCCCTCCCTCTCCCTCCTCTCTCTTTCTTTCTCTGTCTGTTTTAAGTGTTGTTGCGAGTAGTTTTAATGGAGAGATGGCATAAAAATACTTCGAACTCCATTTTATGAAATCTATCTCACAAAGATATGCCCCACGATTTCGTAGAGAAGAGGTTACAAGAGTCTATTACAATGCTTCTTACTTATGCGGAAGATTACATTACTTTCAATATCGAGTTCAAGTTATACCTGAATTGATGTTATGAAAAGTCAGAATTTGACAGTCAGAATTAAGGATAAAACTTACTAATCTAGCAAATCTCGGTTGCCCAGAGAGAAGCAAATTGTGTTAAGAGAGATAAATATCTTCTCTTTTAGTAACAATTACCTTCACAATAATCAATAGTTTACGATTATGCTTCTTCAGATAAGCATTCTATTTTTTAAAAAAAGTACTTCAATAGTGAATACAATTTTTTCTCGCATTAACTTGTACAATTTTTGAAAATCCAGAAAGTTCAACAGAGACCTATGGCATATTTTAAGCGTCCTCTGATCCATCCAAGCTGAAGGTAGTTGAAGGTAGACGCAGGAAGATTTTGCACTTTAATTGTTGTATGAATAATGTCAGGGATTGAAGGCAATATCGCGTATAAAAATTATCATTTGGGATAAACCAGGGGGCGTTTGGATTTTGTGGAGAAATCTATTTTGGAATCTTTAAAAACGAATGAGATTAGTGTGGGATGCTAAACCATACTGGGGAGGCGTAACTTGGAGTGGGGCGAATGATAATTTTTGAAATATAGAACAGCGATTGTGATAAAAAAAGAAGTTATGGAAAGAAGAGAGTTGGGTTTGTAATATTTACCTTAAAGGGGTTTCAGTCCTTGAATGTGTAAAACGGAAAAATGTTTGAATTCAGTGGCTGAAGTGATGCAAATCACTTCCGAGGCTTTTCAAACGGGCTAAAATAATTTAGATGATTTGTGCTAGCAAACGCTGCAAACGCTGTGTGCTAGCAAACTACTCGCTGCTAGCAAACGAGTCATGTTCTGGGTGAAGTTAAAATTCTACTTAGTAAGGTAAAGTGTTATGACCTAAAAATTCTGAAAAAGTTCTGTTCATACATGGCCCATCTTGACTTTCCAGGACTACCACTATTCTACAATAAGCAATGAAACGACCTTCATATGTTTCAGTTTCCATATATTCCCTTATTTTTGCCACAGGAAAATTACATTAATTTGATTTATAGTGTACTAAGAGATGGATGTAGACGTACGATTTTTTGGGGCTAAGTATATGCAGTTTGTGAGTTTTTTTGTTCATTTTTAAGACCTAATTTTTAAGACCCTGGCTCTAATTTTTTCTCACTCCACTGTATTGTACTTGAAAACTGCGAAATTAATGACTGTGAACTTAAACCGTTTTTAATACAATTTGAATTGTATGTTCTCATTTGAATATACGAAAATACCTCAAATTGTGATTACTCGAATTTCTTCTGAATTCTAAATGAGGAAAATCAACAAAATATTTGGTTGTTGAGAATTCTTTAATCTGCCCTTATAATCCATTTTCTGCGCACGAATACTCAGCGTTGGACGTAATAGTGTTATGAAGTCGTCACACAGTCCGCCAGCGGCAGACGCGTCCATTTGCAAGGACCGATTTCGAAGGCGCGCCGAGGAGCCTCGCTGATGGGAAAGAGCGGGTGGTGGGGGGCGGGGCGGGAAAGTGCGGGGGGGAGGGCTGCGAGGCAGGGCCCGCGTGTCGCGGCGCGGCGCTGGGTGGGTGGGGGGGAGGGCGCAGGCGTGCTGAATGTAATATAGCAAGGGCAGATCTTGGGGAGGGGCGCGCCGCGGTAATGGCAACATTAGCTGGTGCCAGGCCTCGAACTTAATATTCTTCAGATAATGCACCCTGATGGGAAGCCCGGAGAGGCCGTGCAGGGGGACGGCGGAGGGCGGCGGCGGCGGCGGCGGCGTCTCGCGGCGACGACCTCGTCCCACTCCGGCCCGTCCCTCTTCCTTGTTCCCTCTCTTCTCCTCTCCCGCTCTCCCTCTCCGACTTTCCCTTTCGCCCGTCTGGGCGTCCGCCGACGTTCCCGGCCGCCCTCCGCTCCTATCTTAACTTCTTAATAGCGGTCCGTATCGCCGCCACGTTATATGACTATTATGCATAAAAATGATAACATTTTAGTGTGGCATATGCATCGGCGGCTCTGCGCGCTGCACGACGCCGACCGCGCCGCGGAGACGTGTCTGCGCGTCCTGCCAGATTATTGAGTTTTTGCCCGCGTCGCTCGTCGGGGCTTGCTGCGAGTCAGCCGTTTCTGTGAGAACCCTGCTGTAAAGCGTTATCAAGAAATCCGTGCTCAAAAGTAAATGAAATGGCGCCAATCTTGAGGCCGGTGGATGAAGCATTGATGTCCAGATTTCCGCTTCGTGGAATGATACAGGTTATTAGAATAAACGTCTTCTCATTAAGGATTTGTGTTTCATTTTATAATACGTAGGCATATTACGTTTTTATTCCCTTATCATATTCGTTCCGTCCAAAATTTTACGATCTTTCGAAACATCCAACCTTCATTAATGACTTGTAAAGTGGTCCGGAAACAAGAGCACATTTAATTTGCAATTTTGAAATTAAATATAAACGCTGTGAGCGTACGAGCGGTTGAGTTTTGCGGCCCCGCTAAAATACCAAATCATTCTGGAGCTGCGGTGGATATCAACATGATTTATCTCCGGCCTTCATTTTTCGTGCGCCTGCGATAGCCAGGGCGAATTCCGCTGGGTCGGCGGTCTGACCTCGGTGGCTAGAGCGGAGCCGTGGTGTGGGGTGAGGGGGAGAGGGGACGGGGCGGGGGTAGGGCGTCCGACGAGCAGCGAGGTGTTGACCGTGCTCTCAGCCCGTTGCTCCCGTCAGCCGCAGGCGCGCAGCAGAGCGCGCTCGCTCCCCGCCACGCCCCGGCCGCCGCTCCGCGCCTCGCTCTCCCCTCCGCTCGGAAGACCCAGCTCCGACCTCGCAGCGCGCTTTCTTCTGTGTGGGCGACAGTGGAGGAGTAAGAAGGCAAGACTCATACGTTGAGCATATTATTACTATTATTATTATTATTATTATTATTATTATTATTCCATTACATCACGACTAAAGATGTTATGAGTCGGCTGAATATAAAATCTACTCCAGGTTGCTACCAGCTACCTAAGGAGCAGATCCGGTGACTATCAGTGCCTCTACAATACTTTACGCAAAATATGGGCTGTTCCAAATAAAGCAATTTCTGGCACTTCCCAGTCTTTTGAATTACCAGGGAGTTTAGACAAGTTCTTACTCAAATTTTGCGGAACAAATCCCAGAGCTCCGATGACTATCGGTACGACCTGTGCTTTTACGCCCCACATTCGGCTGATCTCGTTTTTTCAAACTCTTGTATGTAAGACGTTTCTCTACCTCCTTGGTTACGACGTTTTGCTCGCAAGGTACAGTACCATCGACAAGTAGACACAACTTTTTCTCCAAATCCCGGATAACTATATCCGGTTTGTTTGCCGCTATCGTGCGATCAGTTTGGATTTGTTAGTCATACAATATTGTACACAATCCAACCGAGGTCACCGGTTTTGGTGAGTGTTCGTATCACTTGGGGCATGTGTTTGGAACTTCGAGGACGGTACAGATCTGCCAGTGGAGTTAGCTACACACCCTGTTGTGTCTTTTCAAGTATTCTGTCTTTGCTAGAATTAGACAAACTGAGACAATATGATCAATTGGTAGCCTATTCGGTTTCTTCGTTCAAAAGTTGTAATGTCAGCCGTTGTGAGAATGCAATCCAAGGTTACTGTGACGTCTATCAGCACTATTGTCGGTTTAGCCGAATTTCGGGATAACTAAAGACAGATTTTCCGGTAAAGAACAGTCCAAACCAAACGTTTGAAAGGTGAGTTCACTTGAAAGTATAGAAGAAACCTCGATTCTATCAGTAAAGTATTAACACCTTGAGTTATTCATCGGAACGGATTTTGATCACATTTTTTTCTTCATTTTTCTTTGCTTTTAGAGCATTTTAAAAAGATTTTACGAACATTTTATTTATCATTTATGGCTATGTTTTAAGTCATCAAAATCCATCCCTAATTTTTATTATTATTATTATTATTATTATTATTATTATTTTGAATTTATATTTGCTCTGTAACATAAATAGGACATTCGTCCGTAATTTGACAGTTCCAGTAATAGTCTGTAGTTAATTTTACTATTACGTGTTTATTAATAACACATTATTCTTCTAGTGTACTTACAATACAATTACTTCATATAGTATGTAAGAATTGCGAATATGCTTTATATTAAATGGGAATAAGTAGTTTTCGAACACTACATCTATTTTCTTGCTGTTCATTACAATTTTTCATTATAAATCGATTTACTTTAGTTATGCGCTTTTCAAGGATTACTCCGTACACATTGTTATAATTTCCAAAATATTAACTTATATATATCGTGCTGCAAATAATTACGATCCTCCTGCCTCTTCAGCACCGACGGCTCCGCCCGCTCCTGGCGTCGTGGCCGGCCTCCACGCATGCCCGGCTCTTCCCCCGCCCTCGTTGCAGAAATCGCGACTCTTCTCTGACGCGGCCGGCCGTCCTTCTTAGCCCCGGGCGCGCTCTCATGTCCCTCTAATTCTTTCGTCGATAAATCGATACAAAGAGGCTGGCGGCGCGTCTACCCGAGAGCGGCCGCGGAATCTTCTGCCTCTTCGCCCTCTCGGCGTCGCGCGCTGCGAGGCGCTGCGAGGCGCGGCGACCGGGTCGCGAGGGCCATTGGAAAGACATCGCGCTCGCGCGCGGCCCGGAGGCGACGCGATGCCGTCGGCGAGGGGCGCCCTTATCAATTTTCTGCTATCGATCTAACGGGCGCCAATACTCGCGAGGCGCGCGCTCCGCCTCGCCAGCCCCCGCCCCCGCTCCCGCTCGCTTCGTTCCGGCCGCAGCGCCGCGCGCGCGCTTCGGAGCTCCCTCGTTCGCTCGGAGGGACGAGCGCACGAGTTATTGCTGACGCCTGTCACATTCGCGCCTTTAAATCGCGCTCCGTCACTCGCGCTAGATTGCGTCTGCGCCGCTGAGCCTGCGGCTGTGCGGCGGCGGTTGGGGGGCGGGGCCGGGGGCGGTGAAGCGCGGAGCCGCACCCGCCCGCCTCTCCGCTCGCGCCCTCGCCCGCGCCCGCGCCTCCGCCTGATGACCGCCTGATGACCACCGCTCGATGTGCGGAACGCGGACACCGGCGAAGCCCCGGCCCCCGCACGGGAAGCCGCCCCGCGCAGCGAGTGTCGATTGCGGCGATCGCCATCGATCGCGCCTCTGTGCCGTTTATTGGAGCCGTATTCTACATTGTTGCTTGTTGTTAATGAAGCCCGTTGTTGGCAATCGATAAAATCCAACATCTGCGTGTTGCATCTTTCTGGTTTATCCGAAACACTGTATCGACTTTGCAAATTAACGATCAGCCACTTCCTTACATTAGAAGAACAAAATTTGCAAAAATAACTGGTAGTTTGCAGCAAAGTTAACTGCAAATAGTTAACTGCAAAAATAATAGGTAGTTTGTCAGCGTCATCATCTTTTCTACATATTTATACTTTAGTTGCTTCTTCAAGTTCTAAATCTCTTTCTCGCTCTCCCCGTTCTCATGGGATTATATTGAGCATTTCCATACAGTTTTCTAAAAATATTAAATTAAATAGTCATCTTGTAGGTGTACTGGTATACTCTCGATAACCTGTAAACCATTATAACCTGAAGGCATGTATAAAGGACATTACTACCTCGCTGTATATCGAAAAAATACGTTCTTTGATGAGTTAATACTATTTTTACAATAAAAATAATCTGCATACACATTTCGCTGGTCTGTTATCGAGAATTATTTTTTTATTTATCTTTTACCTTTTGTATATAATGTTCACTTTTAATGCGTATTAATAATGCGTAGTCTTTGAGTTTGTAAGTCCTTTGTAATGCAAAGCCAATATTTTCTCGTATTTTTTGCCTTTTTTAAGTATTCGTCGAAAATTTCTGTTTCATTTCGAATAATTCACAGCGTACGTCATTCCCTCCGTTTTCATAAATATTGCCGTCCAGGATCAGTCCGAAAGCAATTTTAACTTGTGAACAATGCGTCAGGAATATGAATACTGCCAATTGATTTTGTTTTAATTGCAATTTTAAGTTGACACTCGATTGTGATTGAGGATACAAACAGTAGATTTACCGAGTATACGTATATTTCATATTGTATCGCAACAATCTCTCATCTTCCTCTCTGTGCCAAAAAACCGGTCTTCACTGGTAGTGTTTGCTCTTTTCACAGGCGACAAAAATATAGAAACGTTTTAGCGCATCACCTTACAGCGCACTCACTTGCGGTTTCTTCTTCTCTTATTCGATTTCTCATGACTCAATCGTATTTTTTTGTTAGAATTAAACATTTTGTATTTTACGTTAATGAAATAGATATTTCCGTGGTGAGTCTACAAACTCTATATCAGTTAAATATTAAACGCTTAATTCACACATTTACGTAAATGATTGATTTTTTATTCGAAAAAATGAGAACATGGCAATATTTTTAGAAATAATACAGAATCATCATGACTCCACTGTGAGGCAGATCTGCCAGTTTCATTGCAGTTATCTTTGACGAGTACTTTACGCCGTCGGCGCCGTCGCTGTGTACTTTTCCGCGCGCATCTCCCCGAAAGCAATTACGCGCGCGTAATGCGGCGCGCCCTGCGATTGTTTCGGAGGTTCTTTCAGCGCCGGCTGACCTCGTTAGCGCGCGCGTGATACGATTCGCGCCGCGAGCGCCCCGTCCTCGGTCCTCCGCCTGCGCTCTCGCCGTCCTCTCTCCCTTCTCCGATCCTCCTCCTCCGGCCGTCCGCTGCTTGACGCAGCCGTTTCGGCGGCGCCCGGTAACTACGGCGTGCTAGTCGCTAGGTCTATAAACGGAAAAATGCTCCCGGGATTTTCCAGTTGATCGGATTACGCCACGTCACACACCGAGTGCACGTCAGTTACATCTGTCAACCTGTCGGGATGCGTGTTGGAAATGCAGCGGCGTCGGCGGCGCTGGCGGTTGCGAGGGGGAGGCCTCCGCGCCCACCCACGCCCCTCCCCCCACCCTTCGCGCCACGTTTTTGTCGCACCCTCGCCTGTCACCCTCCCGCCCCCAGCTCGCCTCCGCGCGCCCTGCCCTGCCCTGCGCTGCGCTGCGCGGCTCCAGTAATATCGGGATGCGGAGCGGCGCGCCGCCGCGCCGCGCCGCACCGCGCGGTACCCGTGCGCGCTGGCTGTTCCTGACTTATGCATGGCAGCTGGTCAAGTCCTTATGACATGACGCGCGACAAAACCCCCTCGCAAGAACGCGCGCCTCCCGCCACGCCCGCGTCCCTGCTCTCGCGCAGGCCTCTGATGGACGCGCGCCGCCCGTTGTGCGGTCCGACAGGCACGGCCGCGCCGCGCCGCTGCGCCGGCTCCGTCGCCACCGCCCTGCGGACGTGCCCTTTGCGTCCCTTTGCGAAGCCTGCGCACGACCTCTTCCGCGACTATCGACATCGTCATTGCAAGCAACCCGCTTCCCATCCGCAATCCGCTGTACTGTGACTATTCCGCTCGTGAAATTAAAATCAATAATGTTGAACTGTACATACAACATGCCACAAACATGCGGGGTGTATCAAAAAGTTTACCACTTTTTCTATCCGATTTTTCTTACTACTTCTTTTCTATGTCCAGAAAACCGCGTATGTACTATAACATAATCTCCTTGATTTTATCATAGCTTTCAGTTACTGTACTTTCAATATTTGGCTCATTTAGGAAATGTCTTAGTCAAAATTTCATTCGTGGAATAGACCTGTTAAATAACACTCGTCCTTTGGAAATTCTGAGATAAATTCCCTCCTCGCTTCGCGAGTCGAGGCTTTATCGATAATTTCCTAAACATTCGTGGTATTATCTATGATAAACTGTCTAGAAACGTTACCACCACCTTACTTTTTATGGCCACAATCGTCAAACCATTATTGCCTTGTTCGTCGTTACAGCCATCGACATCACCATCATTCTGCTACGCATTTCTTTCTCCGCCCTCCTGTCGTGCATCCTACCGGACACATCTGACAATAAAACGAAACACACCCGAAATATATTGACGGTTAACGAGGTTTTTCTCTTTGCCGAAGAATGAATTTATTTTGCTCCCAGTCTGCTCCCGCGCGTCGGACAGCAACAACACAACACGTGCGCGTCGGCGGCGGCGCCCTCCTCGCGACACGAAATGAATGCGCGCGGCGCGAAATGAATTACGCAAGAGTCGCGCGACGCCGAAACCTTCGCTCGTAAATTTCGCCGTTGACGCGGGATTATGTAATTTTGGCAGGGTTCGCAGGGCGCGCGCGCGGCCGTCCGCCGGGCGAAGGGCAGGCGCGCGGGCGGGCAGGGGCCCGGGGCGGGCGTCGAGGGCCGATGCGCGAAGGGTCGAGGCAGCGATCGGACAAGTCGCGCGTCGAATTTTCTGCCGCCGCCACCGCCGCCGCCGTTCCGAGAGCGGGGCGTATTTGTGTTGCGCCGCCATAATCCTTTCCAGACTTAACGGGATCAATTGAATTAGCTCCTAAATCGCAGTTTGCCTTGTCTTCTCGCAATCTCTTTGAAGAAGAAAAGACTTTTTCACTTCAAACGGACGGGAATTTCCTTGGGCGCTGCAGCGGCAAGTCGGGGCGAGCCCGTTTGCCCCCGCGGCGGGCGAGTGACGAGAGGCCAGGGCGGCGGGTGAGGGAGAAGGGGCGGGGCGACTGAGGAAAGAGGACGAGGACAGTGCCGGGCAGGGCGGGGCGGGGGCGGTAAGCGGGGGCGGGCAGTCGTGGCCGGGAAGCTGATAAGGAAGCTGCAGGGTAGGGGATCTCGAAGGCGATCAGCGCCGCCATTGTCTTCTTCATCGTCTTTCCGAGCCCGCGCCGTGGCCGCGGTCTGTTCGGGCCAAGGGACCTAATTAAGAGAGCTCGATGGAAGGGGGTAGGGGGCGGCGCGGACCTCGTCCACGCGCGGTTAGCGTTGCTGCCGGTTCGTTTCGTACCGCGGCCGAGTGGTAAGTGTTTTCTTTTTTCTCGCCCCGTCTCTCTCTTCGCTCTGTCGAGGAGTGTTTTTGTTTTGCTGGCGAACGGTCACATAACGAAGGCCTCTCCCGCCGCCGAGTTCTCATCTCCTTGCTCTTTCTGAAGCCTCAGCACTCATCAATGCCTATTTATATGTATGGAGGAAATATTCCCTCGGGCTCGAGAATCCCAATTCCCCATAGTCCCTTTAAACGAACAGTATTGCGAGGTATCGTAATAGCGGGAGGAAAAGTCTCCTTCGGAGGATGTGTACAATGCATTTCAAATACGAAGAACACTATGCTCCGTTACAGCGTGTGTATATGCGGTCTTTATTCTTCGCGTAACGGCGCTATAACCTTTCCAATTGCAATTGGAAGAATCCTTGTGAAATGGAGTCGCCTCTCTTTTCGTTGAATATCGGCGGCCGCTTTCCCCGCACTCTCCGTGCAGGGGCTGTGCCGCCATTCAGTTTTTAGACTTGGCATAATATTCCTCTTGCGGAGCGCGGGGGGCGCGGCGGGGGCGACGGAGCGGGTCGAGCTGCGCGGCGCGGCGCGGCGCGGGGGAGGGGCCGGCGGGCGTCCCGGAGATTCGGTTGGTCGCGGCGCCGCGCCTGCGACGAAGGTCCATTGGTAGAGATCACGGGAATCCCTCCCACTCATTCCCGAAAAAAACCTTCCTTTGGGCCAATGTTCTCTCGGAATCTAAATCGCCCGTTTTGTGCCAATGGCTCGAAAGGGGTGGTTCCTATTTCCACCTCCCTCCTGCGCGCCCGGCGCCCCGCAGCCGCATCCTCGGCCCACCGCTGTTGCCATGTCGTTGCCACCCCCGCGCCTTCGCCTAGGAGCCCTCTAATTATGCTCTCACTCTCTGCCCGGGCCGAGAGGTGGCCTCGGTACAACGTGCCACGAATCTAGGTCGCTCGCTTTCACTCTTTTTCTTGCGTTTCCTGGCGCGGAGCGCTGCTAAGTGGCAACGTTGCAATCAATATATTCTTGATTGGTGGTCCAGACGAGGTAAGGACGGGGAGGGAGAGGAAAGTGCGGGGGTGGAATCTGGCGCCGGGCCCAAAGTCGAGAAGGAGGGGTGACACAGTTCGCCATGTTTTCGCGACCCGCGTATAATTATTTTGCTACGTATTCAGGCGAGTTATTTGAGACTGCTCTTGATTCGAACTCCGGTTCCAGGAAAGCTGCTGCCAAAAGATAAAGTTGACGAATATTCCCTAGAATGTTTACGTTGGCATCCAATTGACCTCTTTCTCTGAGTATAAAAACAAAAACCGAAATGTATTCGACAGGCGGGCGATCCTTTCTCTTTTGCTAAGTTTTTATTTAAAACTTTTTAAAAGATATTCGTAGCGTGGATATAGATGTTCTTCTTTGATTAAATGCTTATGTTCAGCATATTGCGAGTTTTAAAAAGATGATTTCAGCGTTTTAGGCTCTCAAATCTTGTATTTGAAATGTCTAAAATGGACTCTTTAGAAATGAAAGTACACTGAATAGTTACATAAATAAAAGTCAGAAAATTAGTTTTTTATTGGATGAATGCCAGTATGAAGACTATTTTATATCTAATAATCTTTCTTCTTCAACTGAAAAATATTCATATAATAATAATAGTAATAATAATGAAGAAGGTGACACTACATTAATATTTTTTTCTGGAGCAAGACCAAAATTCTTTCTTAATCCCATCACGAATTCTGTATTCTTGTGATTGCGATTGGTACTATTTCATACTGCCAAATTTATTTGTACTCGTTTACGTACTAATAGACTGTCTGGACGTTAGTTCGCTCGCCGTTGTCTCGCCGACTACAACGATGTTGTCGACAAGCAAGTCAGATATGCATAATTATCCGCACTTTCACTTGTCCAAATGCTCACAATGAGATTAATCGGTTTTAAGCCAGATTTCGTTATTGGCCGTGGATCAGATCTTTATAACATATTTTATGGTTTACTAGTTCATTGCTGTGTGTTTACGGACCTGAAACAAAACACCTAGCGGTATTGTTAACACCCTTGCATGCCTTTCTGATTCTTTATGCTCGCGCGGGCCCTTTTGAATACTTTATGGCCCGCTCTAACACCAACACAACAAATAATTTTTTATAAATTTGATTTATTAAAGTTAAGATACAATAAAATACAATTAATAAAAGGCATAATGCTCAAATAAGTTAAATAATTCATTTTAAACTTTACTTCCCTTAATTTATATGAAAAATGCAATTTTGGAATGTTCCCGTGTTTAATGCTATTTAGAGGGCATTTTTGTAAATGTAACGTAGGAAGAGAGAGTTAAATACAACGAGAAAAGTGTTTTTATAGTGAAAAGTTTCGATGTATCAAAAGAAATTTATCCCCCCTCTCCACACACACACACACACCACACACACATACACACACATTTGATTGACTTCACAAGTATGGGTCTATCGAAAATTAAATTTCTGCAGTGAATGAAGTATTTTCTGAGTTTTTCTTAAGAGTCACTCTTGATATCTATTGCAAAATCTATTGCAAAAAGATATCGCGATATTTTTATCGAACTATTCTATCTTTTTTTAAATGAATCCACTTTTCTTGTTGTATCAGCTTGAATAAGCAAAAATGTGGAGTATTCTTCCTCTTAGCGCGCGGATTGTTTAATTCTTCTACATTTATAAATATTCCATTGCTCAAGTTTTTATTCATTTTTCCTGGCGAGACCCTCTCCCTCTTGCACTTTCGGATTTTCCCCTCTCTTTCCGACTTTTTCCTCCCCGGCGGCACTCATCTGTCTGTTTCAGGAATGAGCCCTGAAGTCATGTTACATTTAATGCAATGAACGCTGAGTCAAAATAATTCTTTGAGTTCCCCTTGTCTTTTAAACATCCTCGGAGTCCCCCAGCTCCTCCACCGCCCCACCCCGCCCGCTCCTCCGCCACCCCGCCCTGGCCCGCTCCTCCCCGCCCCGCCCCGCTCCACCACCCGCCCCGTCCCGCCCGCCCCACCCCGCCCCGTCCCGCCCTGCCCCGCCCCGTGCCAGAGCCTCCCAGCCGGCCGCTACGTCATGCCAACTTCATCTCGTTTATCTGTGTTTCTTCTGCTTACAAATACCCTCGGCGAAGGAGGAGCGACATCTTCAAAGCCTCTCGCGCGGAGGCGGAGAGCGCGGGCGCGTCGACGTTATTAATGCAGTTTTCTTTGCGTCGCGATCTCCAGCTCTCCCCCTCCTGCCTCGTCCCCCCCCCGTCGCCACCTCTCTCGCCCACACTCCCTCGGCGGCGCGACGGTGGCGGCACAAATCACTTATAAATGGCTCGGCAACTTCATAAGGCTGTTGAAAAATTAAACGTTTCTTGTGTTCGGGGAAAGCCGGGCGTCGGTTTCAGGAAAGGAAAGCTTGTCTTGTCTCCGCGTCCCTTAAGTGATAAGAGGGAGTATCAGCTCTGGGGATTTAGCAGGCACCGGAAGAAATGTGGAAAAGACGAAAATTACTTGGATTTCAAAGATATAGGAATAATGTGTGGAAACGGCGAGAGGATGATGCTTGGGAATATGTGATTAAATAGTTTAAATGTATGCTCTTGCGTCATTTTATGGATACTGCACCGTACGTTTTCTATGCTTGTCTGTGGTGGATAGGGTCGATTGCGTAAGTAGCAAGGAAATACATTGGCAGTGCGTCGCTACGTTCACGTTGTCTGTTGGATCATTTACTTCACAAAGCTATTAATGTATTAAACGCTGCTGAAGTGAATGAAAAACCGGATGATACTTCTATCAACGTAGCTGTTTCGCCATGGGTTCTTTTTTGAACTATGTGAAGTGTCTTTTTTGAAATTTCCATGCTCCGTCATCAAAATGAATGGGTAACTTAGCAAGATTTCTCTAGCCGTATTAAAAGAGGATGTTGGTGGAATTGAATTCTCATCACTCCTGATTAAGAAAGTGTGGAACGACAATTTTCCTTCACATAACTCTTGTAAGTACAGTGTCATAGTATTCCTATTTTAATTTAGAGTTATTGTTATCATTATTCAGTATCATTCACAACAGTCGTGTGTATAAAGCTGTGTTATTTTTCTATAAAATATTATTTAAACAATTTTGCCTTATCAATAAATTTGCTTTATCGAAAGTTAAAACAGTTATTCAAGGTCAGTAAAAATCTACAATATGCACGGATCTTCATTCATTATTACTGGATGTTTTCGCCCCTGAACCCATTCTCTAATCCAAGTACGTGTATATTACTTATTCAAAAGAAATGTCTACTCAATTGCAACATGTTAGAAGAGTATAAATATAAATAATTTCGCTCGTATAAGTAAGAGATATTTGGCTTCTTGAATTACATATCAAAAAGTAAGTGTGCCCGAATGTAAATCCCTGACGTTCACGTACTTGGAAGTGCTTCCATTACTGCTTTACCTTTAGTGCTACTGTACAACCCTCACGTTGCCTCTGCGCTTTAAGAGATACACCTATTCCCTGGTGACAGCTCACGCGCTCATAAGGCAGGCCCTCTCTTAATTGCGTTGAGTCTGCCAGCCTCCCGATGACCACAACTGGGAGGATCCGCACCGCACCGCAGCGCGTCGCGAACCAAACGGCATCCACCGACGTGTGGAGAGACGCCTCGGCACATCGCGTCGTCTGTTCTTACGACCTGCGCAGCGGCGGGAGCCCCGTCGCTGGAGCTGTTGCCGCTGCTTCTTCTTCTTCTGCTTTATAAATGGCGCGCCGTTGTTTGCGCGGCGCACGGCGACAGTAGCGCGCCGGGAGGCTGTAGGGTGCCCCGTCCGCACCGGCGGTGGCGGCGGCGGCCGGGTTCGTAAAAGCTGATGTGCAAATCCCTGCCGTGCCGTGGAGTGGCCAATATATTCGGCCCTGGGACAATCACTACCTGCGGTGACACCGGCCGCTCTTCGCCGGCGGCGGGGCGCGGCGACCGGGGTCCTAGGGGCGCCTCCGCCGTCCCCGCCCCGCCCCTGCCCCGCCCCCGCCCCCGCCGGCCGCGCGCCTTTCTCCGCTCGCCCGCCGCGCTATTCGGCCCTCGGGAGTCACTCCGGGCCCATCCGCCGTGATGGGCAATAGCGCGCCACCGCCGCCGCCACCGTCGCCGCTGCAGCGACGCCCAAATTGCTGCCTCGCTCCGCTTCGCCGCCCCCCGCGTTGCCGGACGCCCCTGGCGACCGCGGAAGGGCTGCGACGGCGGGGACGGGCAGTGGCCGCGCCGATAGCGGCCTCGCCTGAATCACCGCTGCCTTGGGTGGGGAGAGCGACAATGACTGCAGTGGTGACGATGACAGGAGGCGCCAGGAATGCGACGGTGCCGAGGTCGGAGGACGCAGCGGCAGTGATGGTAGTGGTGGTGATGGAAGAGGCGAGTTGCGTCGGTGGTAGGCGTAGCCCTAACTGCTTCTTTCTCCCCCACCAGGTGTTTGAGCGCGTTGTCGTCCGTGTAATTAAAAGAAAGTCGTTGAGGGGAAACGGCTCTTTTTGTGGGATGAGCTGGATGGAAAGTAAATACTTTTGAAGAAGTCGGAAATGTTACTCCTAACTCAAGGAAGTTGTAACTTTAACGAATGTTGACTTTAAATGAGAGCGACTGATATCGCCATTTTTCGTCTTGTGTAGTTTTTGCAATAATTGTTCGAAATATTTAAAAAATCACGAGATAATGATTTATAGTTATTCTTTTGCCTGAAACATAAAAATATAAATACTTGATAAGATTGCCTGAGTGATGAGACTTTTCCTCTGCAAGTTTGTCACTTGATCTTTTAAAAAATACGGCGAAAGGTACGTAGTACGTACAATTTTTCTATGTGATTTTCTTTTTTACTCTGAACAAGGTAAATTTACAATCTATTTTACATTAAATTAATTAGAAAAATATTAACTTTGATGGTTGAGAATGACAATGACAATTTGTAGGTGAGAGTATCCCAGGGATACATTTCAGTGGTGATTTTCTGAGTGTACATTTTTTTATGCGATTCATTTATTAAGATTTTCAATGAATTTTTACCGTGTAACTTCTGTTTTTAATAGTCGTGTCTTAGAATGAATCTCAGTGTTGTCTCTTTCTTTCATTTTATATGCATTGAATTGATAGTGGTGGATCTTCTTCCCAGGTATTGTTCCTTGGGCAAATTCATAAAATTGCGATATCCAGCTCGTAACTCATTTCCAGGGCTGCGAAATCGAGATCCCGAGCTGGTGAAGTTGCATTTTGCCCATTACCTTCCCCTGGGCGGGCGGTGGTGAAAGGCGGGCCCCGTATTCCCAGGGAGCACGGGGAGGCCGCGCTGGCGGCTCTCCGGCGGCGGCCCGTTTCATCCCGTCGCCGCGCCGCGCCGCGCTGAGCCTCGCCACGGAATAAACAGCTCCCCCGGCGCCACGTGCAAAAACGGCCGCGGCCTCGTTGCCGCCTCGGCTTTCGCCGCTCCTGCTTCCGCCGCCTTCGCCGCCTGGCCATTCCGCCGATGTTGCCGATGCTACTCCTCCAAGGATATCGTCGATGGTTTCCGCCGTTCGTCCACTGTTTTCAACATACAGAAGTGAAAACCAGAACTCCACCACGGCCTCTTTTTCTTCTATTATCATCGCCGATTCCTACTCTGTTAAACTTTCTATATTTTTACCACTAACCTTGTCTTTCGCACATTCTGACAGTCGTATTGCCATATTCTCCAAAGACGTTGAAAAGTTGTCTACCGTCACTTTTCGAATCTCTTTGGCAATTTGTTTTTTCTCCTTGTTATTTCCTACAACGCCAGCGTTTGACCTTCCAACTTGTAGTCTACGCCTTGCCTGCCTCCTTCTCTCCATCTACTCTGGTCTGGTCGCCCCCCTCTCCGCCGAGAGAATCAGCCGGCTGAGGGCGAGCGAACGGGCGCGAGGGGCGGCGGGATTTCAAGTGAGAATTGCGCACCTGGGTCCGCGGCGACCTATGAAACGGTTTTAGTATCTGACGGCGGCGGCGGCTACGGCTGCGTTTAGGGCCGCGGCTCGGGACTAATTGTGAGGGCGTTGCTCTTATTAGGGTCGTAGCGACTCCACTGCATCTGCCGCCGTCTTTGGCGCCCCTGCGCGCCCTCGCCCGGCGGTAAAGGACAACGACCTCCGCCCCCTGGAGGCAGCGGGGACCACGCCCCCTCGCCGCGCCGCGCCGCACCGAGCACTGCTTCCCGAATGGGCGAAAAAGGCGCGCGGTACATTAAATTAATAGGCGCGGAAATATGGAGGGTGGATAGGCAGATCGATTAGTTCAGTTTAATACTCGGCCGCATACCAAGATCCGCAGCAAATGGCGTCGGGTTAACAGTGACAGATGAAAATGAAATCTATCAAGCTTTAGATTGCAGTAGCAAGTTACATGCGAACAAGCTTATGCGGGGATGCTTTGGCGAGGAAGTGTAGGAAAGTCAACAGCGCTACTGGATCTTCAAAGTGAGGATCCTACTCGAGGGACTGAGAATTGTCTCAGTAAATTATTGGCGAAAATATGGAAGAACGGCTAATGACAGAGAGATTTTGTGTAATAAAATGGAAAGATACTCTAGCGGTGGCGCCCGAGAATCGTTCATATGGTACACATTAACTGAAATGTAGTATTGAGATGTGAAAGTTACGTTCACACATTTGGAAAGTAAGCAAGAGCGGGTTGTTCGTGACATCCAGTCGACAGATGGATGACTCGTGATTGGAAATTTGAAATGGCAATGGTATCTGTGTGCAATGTGGCAATGTAAAAGATACACACTATGGAAATAATTGCTATACCTGGAAATGCGGGTATGAATATCGATGGGAATGGAGAACTAATATTCTTGACATACAAATGCATTTTGTCTAGGAGGTATTGAATTATGAGATAATTGATACATTCAATAAAGGATGAGACACTGATATTGTCTGGTATCAATGTTGGTGTATCTGGTATCAACATTGATACCAGACAATATCAGTGTCTCATCCTTTATTGAATAAGGTATCTACATTATCAACAGTTATACTAATAATGATACATTCAATTTTCGAATGAATTGGGGACAATTTGAGAGAAGGTTCGGGCTGTAAGACAAACGGTACCGGTAATTAATGACAGGAAAAAGCTAGACCGACAACCCCTAAATGATGATTAGAATGTAAATATGCATATGAGTGGTAGGTTAAGCTTACGTGCTATGTTTCAGAGTTTCTGTGAGACTGTCTCGAATAGTGCTGATCGTTCAGTGTCCGGAAGGAGAGAACCCGTGACTTTTATGCCCGTCTTTCATTAATTTACGTTAGTGTTTTCGCTCCCTGGCAAGTTTTTCTCCATTCACGGTTTTTGTGGCCATCGTATTGTACTTTTTTTTGGGTTTTTATTCAATAGAGAGCCGCTATTGCGTAAAATAGCTAGAAGTAGTTAGAATTTTAGGAAGTATGCTTTCGAACGGTTTAAAAGCTTCGGTTCTATTGACGTGGTGTCAATGAATGTATTTGTCGCTCTCTATCTGGAGAAATTATGAAGAAGATAAATCCACAAAACAGAATCTGAATTTTCCGTTGGAATTATCTGTGACGGACTACAACAAATGAGGATTAAATCTCTTGGATTAGTATTTATTTCGCATTCAAAAGGAAATACGAACGTCTCTAACGATGAAAAAACATTGGAAATAAACACAGTCTGAAAATAGTTTAGGGATACGAGGAAATATTTTTACCCGTTGATATATATTTATAACAGTTACACTTTTCCTATTTGTTGATATAAATGGTTGCTTGGAAATCACAAAAGGGTTGCCATGCGTGTGTACGCTTTCGCAATCATTTCGACCCACTGTGCTCCGATCCGAACTGCCGCCCGCTCCCGTGCTGCTTTGTGGTTCCAAGATGGAACTCTCCGCTGCCATCCTCTGCTGCTTTTGTGCTCGTACAATGCCACTCACCTCCTCTATTTTGTTTCGGCTCTTCCCTGACATTTCGGCTCTGAGGTCACTAACGGTTGGTAGTGCCGCACCAGGGCATTGTCACACAGCGTGATGCTAGGGTGCCATTCAAAGGGAAATTAGCCTAGAATTTCTCGTTGTGCTCATGAAGGTCTATGACTAGAGATAGAGATGAGCAGTAAACATGTCAATTCTTTTGTATACAGTGTTACAAAATTCAAACCGTTTTTATTCTAAGAGATGAGACTCGTGTAGTCTCTATCATTTTCTAGTTGAAGTTCCAAGTGCATATTATCAGTTTTTAGCATGGGTTCGGTAGTGATATATGAAATACTGAGTGATATTTTGAATATGATATTTCTTCAGTATGGGTATTCTTATATTACAAAATATTATTACATTAAGAGTGTGTTTTCCAAGAAGTAGGAATTCACAGGGCTTATTGATTTGTTGACAATATCCCATTAAAACAATTCAAATTTAAGTTCATAAAAACGGAATTATTTTGAAATGCACGTTTTCCTCGCTTAAATAAAGTATTTTACGAAATTGAGAACCTTCTACATTGCTTTAATTATACCGTGTTTCAGCAAGTATTTACGTAAAATTCCATTTAATCCATTCAAATCAGTCTGAATGTCTATACGTTGCATTCATGACGCGCGTTCTCGATGAAAATAGAGAACATGGAATCAATGACAGTCTTTCATTAAAAGTGTGTTTCTGTATTGTGTGTGGAGTACCTGGGAAATAGTATCTAACCATATGCATTATGTTTCCTTTGCAGGTAATTACATCTCCATGGGCGTGTGCTCGCCGTCCAATCCGGTCACTGGCGGGTAACGTACCAGAGACGGCACTTCATTACCCCGCGCTCTCATCTTGCTGTTTGTCCGAGCGACAGGCTGATCGTGTGCGCTCTGCGCCCTGCCCCGGCACTCGCATCACGTCCCTCCCCTCCTCGCCCTTCCCCTCCCCCCTGGTCGGCGCTTTCCGCCTGTCTCTGTGCCTCTCCGCGCGTGGATATTGTGCCCGGCAGCGCCGCCGCCAGCGCGGGGGCTTAGGGCGCGCTATTACGCACGCCGGCCGCCGCCGCCCTGCCCCCGCCGCCCTTGCCCTCGCCTCCGCCGCCGCGCGGGGTCGTCAGCCGCGGGAGACGGGCGAGGGAGGGGCGGCGCGCGGGCAGACCGTGGCGGCGGAAATGTATCAGGACTAGCAGCCGAGGAGCACGGGGAAGAGGCTGGAGGCAGGCGGCCGTTTGCCGACGCCTCATATTTACTCTTCGGCTGGAGCAGCTGTTTCTCGGAAAATATATTATTATTATGGCTGTTGAATGAATGGATTACTGCGCCCCACCCACTCCCAAGGCGGCGGAGGCGGGGACGGGAGCGGGGCCGGGCGCGGCGGCGCAAGGACGCGGCCCCCGGAGGCTCGGCCCCGCGGCTGCCGCCGCCCCCGCCCCGCCCCGCCCCGCCCCCACCGTCTCCGCCGTCGCCGCCGCCCGCCCGGTGCGGGTTAACTGCACTTGTAGCCCAAGTTTGTGTTTGGGATTGCGACCATTTAGAAGGGATGTTACGACATTCTGCCGGCCGAGGATTACAAGGGTTGTTCTTGCACCATATCAGCAACCTTAGCGACCTCGCCGGCCATGTGTCTTCCGTAATAATCACGCTCGTCGGGAGGGGGCAGGCGTGGGTGAAAGTGCGCGGGGGGAGGGGCGGAAGTGGGTGACCTCGCCGGCCAGTCCCGCCGCTGGGCCAGTTTTTGCCCCCCAAGGGGCCCCGGGAGTTTTTGGTGGTGCAACCTTCCGAGCGGTAATGTATTCCTTTGCTGCTGCGTACCTCCCAACGGAAAGTCATACTTGGGCCAATTCTCTCCGGGAACTACAACTCTTTAAAGAGAGCACACCCGCTATTTGGTGTAGAAACAGTTTTATTTCAGTATCTCATAAACAGCCCATGGAACTCGACGCCGTCCCTATTCTAATGCAGTAGATCTCTCAATAAACTAATCCATTTCGTTACTAGAAAGGGCCGCGAGGTCTGCGTTGAAGTATTTATTATTTTTTTTTTCATTACGAGACAATGGTCTTCAACGTCATTAGTTTTCGGTTGTTCTGTATTATAATGGTCATTCAGAAAATTTTAGAAATATTAAAATGTTAAGATCGTTGTCTCATGTCTCACATCTGTTTGTATTTCTGTATATTACGAGCGAGCAAACGGGGAAATGATAGGGAAAGCATGTGCTTGATTGTCAGTGACGTTCATATCATTACCCATACTGCGGTACAAAGACGGGAACGGGGAGCCATTCGGCCGCTCTCGTTGCGTCCCGTCCGGCGTGCTTCATTCTCGATTCGACCAGTTAGCGAGGTACTCGATCGATGACCGCACATGGGCGGAACTCGAGCCCTTGCCGCTCTCCGGTCGCGCGTCACACCTACTTCAGTCTCCCTCCCCGCCCCGCCCCGCCCCGCCCGCCCCGCCCCGCCTCGCCCGCCTCGCCCCGCCCCCTCCGTCCTGCCCCGCGCGCCGCGGGCCCGCAGCGGCACTCGAAAGAAGCGCTCTACATTTAAACAATTAGCGGGGGCAATCGGTCTAAATTGCGCGTAAATATTCGAATCCCTGTTCGTGTACGCAATTAGCCGCTTGCCCCCACCCGCAACCACCCCGCCCCGCCCCGGCCCCGCCCCGCCCCGCCCCGCCCGGCCCCCGCCCCGACAGCCGGGAGGGTGTGGCAGTCGCGTTGTCTACCCTGCATACCCAAGCTGAATTCTCTTTTAAAGAGCACGTGTTTGTTTAAGTATACCTTCGAACGCTTTTCATTTCAGTGCATTTTTTAAATAATGATTGGGATCAACGTGTCTTGTCTCTACAATCTGTCGTATTATTTCCTTTAACGGGTAAGGTCTTTCGAAAAATCAGTTACACGTTTTGGAGTTGCTGATCACTACAGGGATGTAGGGTATGTGAATATTAAGTTTATATAATCCATTATATCAGTCTAGATGTATTATGTATTTTATATTATAATTTTCATCGATGTGCTAATAATGTGCTAATTACCCCAAGATCAACTTATGGATATTAATCCGTTCTAACATTATAGATCTTTTCTTGTAATAATTTTTTGAATCCGAAAAAACCGTTATCTTTATCACCGATTCCATAACACAACCGAAACTTGTGTTTCTATTGTGACAGATGATACCAGACCACTTTAGTGCACCTGATGAATTTTTATTTGTACTATGCATATCAAATAATGTTCGTCGAGCTCCTGGTGATGATTTTGTAATTTAAAGGGATTTATGCGCTGTGACTTCAATCAGCGAGTCGATCGCTCGGCAAATTAGTAAATGAATAAATCAATAAATCGCGCTTCAGCCAGCGATTAATTAAATAGTATATGTATTCCAGAACACTGTTGCGTCATACAATAAAAGCTAATACTTGTAGAGTGACAAAATGTACTGATTGTGCGAAGTTGAAGAAAATTGCAAATTCCACAAGTTGAATATTGCATTAATTCTCATTTGGTAGTTATGATGTTGGAAGTGCGATAGAAAAAAAACTCTTTTTTGATGTATCAAATTTCTTCTCCTTTCATTACGGAGTTGATTTACCGTATAAAATCGTGAATCCAAAACTTTATAATGTCTTATTTCATAAATTACATTTTCAGGTTTAATTGTACAGTAAACCAACCCATGTACATGTAGTTGGGTTAAAGCCTTACCAATTGTACTTTTTTAATCGAAGTAACCAACGAATCCCTTGAAAACCCACGTAGCAGCAGCAGCATCGGCTCGGTCCGTTGAGTCTGCTTGTGGGCGCCCGGCGATTCGAAACCGAACGCTACCGCAGTCGGTTTGTTTCGCTTAGGGAGATTAAATTCGGTCCGGATTGATTGTATGCCAGTTCGATTAGCGCGGAGCGCCGGGAGGCGTCAAAGAGCGCGGACTCCCTCTCTGTCTCCCCCGTGTTTCTTGGCGCTTCCTCCCGTCGCCTCGGTTTCCTTTTTTCCCCTGCCTCCTTTCCCCTCCCCTCCCCCCCTCAGCTCCACTTCCTCCTCCGCGCGCACTTACATTAGCAGAATCGATACTTAATCGGTGCAAAGCGTTATCCCGAAACAAAGACCAAGGGGTGGAAAGGGCAGAGGGCAGACGGAGGGTGGGGGTGGTGGCGGTGGCGCTCTTAACAAACGGCGCGGCCGCCGCGGGAGGGTGGGGGGGCAGGGAGCGGAGTGGGGAAGGTGGGCGGGCGTGGGCGGTGCGGCTCCGGAGCCCGTTGTAATCCCGAGATATCCGCGGCGCTCGCCGTAAACAAGAGGCTCTCCAGCCCCCAGGGAGCGCGCCAGCGAAGGAGGCTGAGACGGCGAGGGGGCGGGGCGGGGCGGGGCGGGGCGGGCGCCGGCCGTGGCCCTGGTGGCGGCGGCGGCGGCGGAGGGGCCGTGTGCTTCAGCCCGATCAGCTGCATGGGGCTCGGGGCACGCGCGACCGCCCCCGCCGGATTAGCCCGACCTTCGAGTCAAGTCGCCGCCGCCGCCGCCGCCGCCGCCGCCGCCTGATCACTGGAGAGCGTCGGCCGGGGATCCTCCTGGACGGCTGGGGCGGGCGCGCCCGCGGGCGCCGCCTGCGCTCGCCAGCGCCTTCTCGCTAAATTTTGCCATTTCCCTTCTCCATCTCCAGCGAGCCCATGGCGAGAAGTGGTTTCGGTTGAAGTCGGCGAGAAGCATTTTCACACGTGCCGTTTCGTTTGTAACATTGTAGCTCAAGAACAGCTGCTCTTAATTGAATCCAGGATTGTTTTCTCTGCTGCTAGTCACAATCTTACCTTTCACCTTTTTGAAAGGTTTTTTTAAACAAATAATACACGATGTACGTGATTGTCACAAGCCGCACTATTTCAACTATAAATTTTGACAATGCATAACAACTTCCCATGCATAATTTGGATCAGTAGATCAAAAAATCAAAATAAAAGTTTACCTCAGAAATTGAATAAATATCTGATTGTAGGTGCACATTTGGAATGAATTTTAAATAACATATTTTTAGGAGCTAATCTTTAAGTGGGTATGAAATACAAATGGCGATAATGGCATGAAATAAAATGAAATGCAAATGTCGATACCAAATACTCGGACTCGTGAACTTGTTAATTTTTGGCAATGGGCATTCGACGCCTGAAGAGGCACAAGTGTGAGAGTGAATATTTTGAAAACAATGGTATTTGCTTATTTATTTAGAAGAAGTAGTTTGTTGTGCAATCCCCTTCATCTGTCCTCGAAAACACCCATGCTTTGCGCATCCACAACCCGCTTCGTGCCCACGCGAGTGGCGGTCGGCCAGTGCGTGTATCGTGCAGCGCACAGCCACTGATGGATTCGCGGCGAATGAGGCTCTCTCTTTGCGGCTCCCACTCTTTCGCTCTCGCCCTCTCTCCGTCCGCCCCTCTCGCTCTCCGTTCCGCATCCACCCACCGGCCTGTTTAGACAGCACTGGAAGCGCAGCACAGCCCGTGCATGGGGGCTGAAGTGTGTGTAGTCTATTTGGTTTCACTTTTCGTGAATTAGGCTTTCGCATTTGCCGAGAAGAGTAGCTGGGCGAGCCCTCCCCTCCCCGCCCCTTCCCGCTCGGCCTCACCCCCCGCCCGCCCGCCCAAACCCCACCCACCGCCCCGCCCATCTCCGCCTCGCCGCACCCCCGCTCCGCCCGCCCGCTCGCTCGCTCGCTCGCTTGCGCGCGCTTCCCCACTTGTGTACCTACACGTGTCCTCTGTTGCCATATTTCGGCTAAGTTCGCTAATAACGAGCACTCAACGACCTCGTTAAATGCGGTGTTGTATTCTCTGCAATTAACGCCGCGCTACCTGTTGCTAAAATAGACCCATCAAATATTCAACCGCGCGCGGACTGACTTAGGGTTGCTTCATCCGACGCCGGGCCTCGCCCACGCTACCTCGCCCACTTGGCTTCAGGTAACGCGCGTTGCCCACGAACATTCTTTATTTCCTGATACACGAATTGTTGGAGGATCACAACTCTCCATAACGTTATCGAGTTGCTCTTCGTATTTCTTTCTTAATTACGTATATAAATGATTTTTTTGCCCTTGTACTATGAGTACTGCAGGATAAGCTTAGGATTTAGAGGATGTTAGGAATCCTTTCCATTTAACCGTCTCCGATTACTGCCCACTTCCCTCTGTACAATATAACGGATATTTGTCTACGTATGTATCTACTCCAATATATATGAGCCAGAGGCACAGACGAGACATTTTGCAAATGGAAATTTCGCATTTTGTTGATTTACCATCTGATAAATGTTTCCATTAATTACACAGTACCACCCATACGTACTGAGCAATGCGCCAATTGCAGGAATTTTGTTGACATAACAATTTGAATGAATTGAATTTCTTTCTGAAATTTAAAAATATCCTCCATTCTGCTTTCGTAACTCTGATGCATATTAAAAAACTATTTTTTTAAAAGTTCAATGACAGTCTTGCCGTTTATAGTTAAAATTACATTTATTAGTAGATACAAGACATATTTGACATAGTTTTATTATTTGAATAGGACAGAGCCGGAAAGTCGCCGTATGGCAAAGAAACTTATTTCCAAGTCAGCGACATGATGTTCTTATGCTTTTGTGGTAGAAGGAGACGAATTTGGCATTGGAATTGCCAGGCATTCCAACACGCTTCAAAATTTCATTTTACACCGCTTCACCGAGTTCATCGATACTTTGTGAAGCTCTTGTAACAGAACGAGCCGAATCTTCGTGACGTGTCATTGGGATCTTAGTTAGAAAGTGCATTGATTATGCTGCACTATGAGCAGCAAGAATCTATGGAGGCGGCAACGTTCGCAGTTACTTGTAGGAGCGACAGTGTCTTACTGCGGAATTTTCCGTGATATCGGTACTTCTTTTCATCATATCTAACAATCCCTTATCTTTTTCCCAAATACAATTTGGAGGCCAGAAATTTTCATGCCCTCTATCTTACCGCCAAAACACGATAATTCACAAACGTTACAAGAAATCAGTTTCTCAAACTTAGAACAAACATTTTTTTCTTTTCTTAAAAATATTTAGTTCGGTATTTTTTTTTTAAATTTTTGCCATCCTTAGTCTATTACAGTACAGATTTATATATTTATATGGGTTCACGAAGTCGTCCCTATACAGGTAACGAAATAATATTATAGTTGATTTTGGGGAGCCTGAATCTCTAACATATTCTTTTCCCTGTCCTTTGACTTGTACTATCTACTGGAAATAAAATGACACAAGGTTTCAATGTTGCCGAATCGTAATGTCGGCAGCGATTTATTTTGGCGATTCTCGTCTCACCGAAATAAGGATCAGCAAATCCAATTCTCGTTCTAATACGCAGACAAAACAGTGAGTACATATTTAAACTCATTGACATAAAACAAATTATTTTAACAAAAAATCAACATGTCACTCATACATTTATCTATATTTTATATACAATATCATTCACGCGAGTGCACACTTTTTAAAACTTGAAAATTTCCAATGGCCATTTTGCTTTACACTTAATAGTTACTTGTAATCTTGGCCTTACTGTAAATTTTATCGTAATGAATATTGTCACTTCGCTGGTGACGTTCAGTCGACCCCGAAGTAGCGTCACCGTCCATTGCCAATGCCCCATCCAATGTTCACTACCAAATCCATACCATTTCTTCAAATTATAAAATCCAAAACCCAGAAAAAAATTTCCGGGCTAATGTTTCATCGATTGGAACATTATTTTTGAAATCCTATACACATTTATAACATTTCTAACGAAATAAACAAACTCCAATGTAGCCTGTGCGAACTCACAAATTCGTTTCCTTTATCTATTGTTGCATACCCTTTCTGCACCGCGCAGTTTGAAACAGGACAGCTATTATCTTTTGTCAAACCCTCAGTACTTTTTACACTTTCTATATCCAAATGTCTTTATATTTTCTCATATTTCTTCGTTATAGTAATTTATAAATAAAATCCAAATAATATCATGAATAGCTTTTCGCTTTTCAAATTCCACATCTTATTGAATTATATTAAATGTTTGTGATCGCTCATCACGTATCAAACACATTCAATTGTCTTTGCCTAATATGAGAACATTTTCTTTAATTAAGTTTTCCATTAGTCCAAAATTATATAGAAATTGTGCAACTGTTTATTTATGTAGTAAATGTTCTCTATATATTTATTCATTTACTTTCACATTGGTCTGCTAATAGCACAGTTCCTTAGAGAAACAGCTAGCACATAGTTTCACCATAGCACCTTCGACTGTTTCGTTTTCGTAGATGTCAATTCCATAAAATTCTATTTAATTAATTTATATTACTGGGACGCGTACGGATGGACCGTCACAAGTTGTATATCGTATGATTCTTATTGCAACGTTATTAAAATGAGGGGCTGAGGAAGCTGAGGGATACATTACTAAGAACTAATTATTATAGAATTAGTGTCGTTACATACGGTATTATTCTTTTAGCTATTAAGCGAGGAATCTGCTGTGAGGCAATAGAGTGACAAGGAGTAGGTGTTGCCAATATCAAGATACTCTGTAGATGCATGTGTACTTGACGGTAATAGCGCATTCTGTAACATTTCTCATCTTACCGTTACTTCGCGCTTTCGTACCCTTCATATTCAAATATGCCTTGAAGTCTTGACATAATCTGTACAAATTCCCCAAATTCGTCGTTACATCGGATAATCAAATGTAACGGCTTAGTCTGCCTACTGCACCGGCTGCAATCTCTACTGCCCGCCGGACATCCCAACATCTTCCAGCTGCTCTGCTCTTTTCTCCGATATCGCTACTGCAGTTCCTCTAACAACCACCTCCACCCTCTTGCAACCGCAAGTACACTCCCACCCCCGTCCACCACGCTTCGCTCTTGTCTCGCTCTGCTTCTCCGTATGGTAACCACCGCTCCCCTCCCCCCTCGCCACCGCCGCCGCCCCCACCGCCGCCTGCGCCGCTGTCGTCTGCGTCGTCTTCGCCTCGAGGGAGCCAGGCGACCGAATGCCGTATCAAATTACACGCGGCCGCATATCTGTCGCAGGGCCCCCGCCAGAAATTGTTTCGCCTTGGGGTCCCGGCGACGTAGTGCGCCGCCGTATCTCCTATTTCGGGACTATTTGGCACGCGCGACCGCACCGCCGCCGCCCGCTTCCCCCGAGGAGCGGCGAGGACGGCACTTGCTCAGCCCCGTCTCATTACTCGAAGCGCAGCGTACGGCTGGGCGGGCGCGTAAATGTCGGGCGGTTCGTCCGTGCCATTACGTAATGCGCGAACACGGGCGGGTCCCCGCCGCGCCGCGGGGCCGGGCCGGGCCGGCCGTCTTCCGGTACGTTGCCCCAGTGCGAGTCTCCGCCGCCACTGCTGTTCCCGTCTGCATCTCAGCCACCCTCGCTGTCGTCGCGTCGCTCTGTCTGCGTCGCCGCCACCGCCTCCTGCGCCATCGTCCCGAACGCCACGTTAGCCGCACCCGCGGTCGCCACTGGTGGAGCCACCGCTAGGTCGCCTGCAGTTCTCCAGCGCCGGACCGCCACCGTCTCTGTCTGCTGCTCCCTCCGCCGCCGTCATCGTCTGCGCCCGTCGTAGGACCCTCAGTTCATTTGCCCCTGGCCGGCAGTCCATGGCGGGCGGCACCGCGGACGCCCGCTCTCCCGCCCCATTTCTCTTGGGCTGTCCCATAAAACGGGGCCGGGTGAGCTGCGAGCCCGCTTCGTCCTCGGTTTTGTAATTACGCCTGCCCTTCTCCACGGAGCCCCGTTTCATCCTCCTCCTACCCCCTCCTCCTCCTCCTCCTCTTCGTCGTCTTCCGCCTCCGTGCAACCCGCCCCCCCTTCGAAGGCGCCCCAGCCGTCTCTCGCCTCCAAGTCTGCAATTAACCGCCGCCTAGGAAACTACATGGCATCCCCATAATTTATTAATTAGCGTGTCCTTGTGCGGGGACCCTACAGTCTCTGTCGGCCGATAGAGAGAGGGGCTGGCGCGAATCTTTCGGGGAGGTCGGGTTATCTTCGGCCGTTGTTTTGCGCCGCTGGGTCGAGGAAGTTCCTCAATGTTGAGTTCCTCGCTTGGTAGTTTAATCTGGCCTTACGCGAACTTAATTAGTACTTCGCCGGGGTTCTTATACGAGATTCTCCAGTGAAATAGAATCTGGACGAATTATCATCTTAGTTGAATTTATAAGTCAGGGAAGTAATGTAAGACATGAAGATGCTATTCTAGGGACTGTCAAGCATATGCTTCTACAAAATATGTCTCATTAACATAGAAAATTAATTGTTCAACAGTGTACTATCCACGTGATCAGTTTCCTGATTTGTCTCCTTCATATACGCGTTCATATCCGCTTCTAGTATTTTTCTCTGTACATCAGCAAGAAATGTATTGTCAAGAATAATCCAATTTTTCGGCTCAACTTTTCATCTAGAATAGTTCGAAAATATTGATAAATACTGTAACAGTTATTTTTGCCTACTGTATCGCGAAAGATAACTAATGGTGCTAAAACAGCATGTACTTTCTCGCCCGTTTCACGCAAAATTATGCGAAAATTACTCAAATTTTAGAAAAGTTGTACGTGACCTTGTTTCAAAATCTACCTTTAAGGAACATATTCAATTAAAGGAAAACATCTCTATCTTCAATATTTGAGTTGTAGAAAGACTCCGAAAAAATTTTGAACTTTTGCAATTTTCGCGGTTTTCAATGAACATGAGACCTGTATCATTCTCTTAAACATCCTTTACACTATCCAACAACAAAATTTAATCAAAAACGTTAATCAAAAACGTTTCATCAATAACGAGCCATTTTTTTGAAATTTGGAAAGTGTCCCAGAGGCTTCACGCCCCAAAATTAAACTATCATCGGTTTGAAATTCAAGGGGCCGCGACATCAGCTAGATCCATTGGGTAATATCAATTTTGGAGAAAATCGGCGTAACAGTTTAGCCTCTAGCGTTCTTCTCAGACGAACGGACAGAGACGTTTAACCGTCATTCGCTATTTCAGCATCAAGGACCCACTAAACATGGATTCTGGCTTTACCACGTGTTACAGGATTCTTTGTAAATTTAGCAACTGGATTTATTCACTTTTTCGTTGCCAGGGGCCTGTAATAAGAGATTTTCTGCCGAAAATTCAGTTTTTCTGCGCAACGCTACATAACTTTCTCTCTACTCCGTAGCAAGAAAGTAAAAATAACCTATTTTAAACTGACATTGCTTCCTTACCCCTCGCTCCATAAATGAACTCCACGGCTAAAACTGGTTTCACTCAATACATGTCCTACATGTACGAGCAGTACTCAAGTGTCCTTGCTCGTGACCAAAATATTCGTTCGCGCCCAGCAGCCTTTCCCGAGCGGAGACCGGCGGTTTCCCCGACGAGCCGCGCTCCCACGAAATCTACAAACCATAAACCTCAAACATATTTCCGCCGCGCGCCGTCCACGTCCCCACACAACGAGAATATTCCGTCGACGAACGGCGGATGGAGCGCACTACACACCGGAGCGTCCCTTTTTGTGACTGCGCGCCGTTAGTTTTTCCCACTACTTCTCCCCGATTTTTACCCGTGCATCTTCTTCGCAGACTTCTCGGAATTCTCTCCCGAGATGCTCTCGGAGAATACGAGGTAAAAATATCCTGGAATATTCTTGGCAGGTGATCGCATTGGGAGGATGATAAATTTCAGTCTGGAACTCGACAGGTGTTCGACTACCTTCGAAGAAATTTGGGAGATGGCTTGCAAGGGAGATGCAAGTGGGGGGAGGGGGTAAGAAGGGAAACGCGCGCGAGGAAGAGAGGGCTGGAAGAGTGGGAGGGGAGGGAACGGATTCAATGTTTCCTATCCTGCTGGGAGATGGGAGCTGGCTCCGGTGGCTGAGAGCGCCGCCGAGAGCCACCGCGCCGCCAGGGACGCGCCTGCCGCGCTGAGAGGCGCGGCGGGGGGCCGCCGGCCGATGGGAGGAAGGGAGAGAGGGCGAAGAAACTGACGAAAGGCGAATTTCCGCGCCTGCGGAAGATCTGAGGAAAGGATGGGATACGAAATAAGAATACCAGGAAATACACTTATAAAGGTGGCTTAGGTCCGATTTTCACTGTTCACTCGATTTTCGAAAATTGCGAAAATTTGAACATTTTTGGTCAATCTTGTACAGCTCTGTTATTACAAATATGAATTTCTTCTTCGCATGAAATTTGTTTTACTTCATTGGTTCTTTAATTAATATATACAGTTTTTAAATATTAGTTTTCGCGTAATTTGGAGTAAAATATTGGCAAAATTAATAAATTTTGCAATATTGAAAGATTTCCTCAAAAACTGCTCCCAATTTTTTCTAAAGATAATGCCACGTACATAGAAAAAACATAAACGCCAATTTGATTTATTCTTTTAATTTTTCAAAAATTATACAAATGTTTGTTTTTGTAAATACTGCTCATGCCGTTACTTTACGTTACTGGAAAAAGTTTAACATTATTGCATGTGAGAGTATATGTGCTAAAAATTAATTCTGATGAAGTTTCACGAAAACTCCAAAGTTTGCTGAAGAAATGTGCTTGAACTTAGGCCGTTTCAGACACACTCTAACGAAATATTCTCAAAGAAGGTTCCGAGTTGTTCATTGAAAATTTGCATGAGGGATCGAGTCTCAGTCTTCTATAATATTGTTAGTGATACCTCAGTTCTACTATTTTAGGCTTTTAGGCGCCTAACGGCGCGCTCATAGGTTGCGGTTGGGAACACAGCGTGGCAAAACCGAAAGGCTAGCCAAAAGTAAAGAAATTAGACCCTAACCTGTACGAGAAAGTGTGAGCCGTTCTGTAGCACGACTGGCGACTGTCTCTCGTACTACTGATCTAGTGTAGAAAATATGTTGTTATGCAGCGTGAAAATATGTTGTTAGTGATTCCGGGCGCGTCATCTACTGGGGTCATTATTCCCGTAAGTGTACTGCATGCTTTTCATCGAGAGGTGGTGGCGGCGACCTTCCCTTGCTGGATGGCAAGATCTGGCGCCGACCTACCGTCGACTAGCGGGGATAACCAGGTATTTCCCACCAGCGGGGCCCCGCCCCAGCCGGGAGAAGCACTAAGTAAGCACACGACCGGTCTCTAGGCATGTGTGGTAATGTAGTGCATGTTAAGTTAATTGTGTGTGTAAGGGTTGAGGATAGGAAGAGGAAGGAAAGTTCGCGTGAGGTCGGTGGTCCCTTTTGCGAGGGGTCTGCTCCGGCATTAACCTGATGTTGATCGGAGAAACCACAAAATACTGATAAGAGCAGCCGGCCGCTAGAATTCTTCTCCAGACAGCTAATGAATTCGAACTAGCTGACAAGCTAGTGTCGAAAATCCTGCCGCCATAGGGAATCGAACCTAGCACTTCCCGGTCGGAGGCATTGCAGTGACCTCAGCTGATGCACTAATGATGCACAACGATTTTCGTCGATAAAACCTGTAATGTGGTCCCTGATGTCGAACTTGTGCTTCAAGATCACGCTTTGTCGGATTATTTGCAATGGAAAATTCACAGAGTTCAACGAAAATTAAGCTTGCGCTATTATTTCAGGCATTCGTTATTCTATTCCAGGTAAAGTGAAAATGTGAAACATCCAGATGTTTGTTTTAGAAAAAATATAAGTTACCTTTACTTCACGCAAAAAACTACTGTTTTTGGAAACATTATACATGACCCTATGTAAGGTTTTAATTGTTTGGAATAGATTTCATTAAGGATTCTACGTATCATCATTATTGTTCTTTTGTAATGTTATTTTTTTGACATTTTTGAAAATACAGACTGTTCGTCGAATGTGAGACCTGCGCGATTTTGAAGCGAGTAATGCTACAATGTACAAAAAAATGTGGAGCCATATTTGAGAAAATAATTGTTTAAAAAGTTTCTATATTTCACTTCAAATTACGCGGAAACTTCATCTTTTGGACAATTTGTACTTACCCTATTTAAAACTCTGTCTTTGAATTATTTCATTAAGAAAAAACTTTTATATTCAATATTGTATTTACGGGAAAACGCCAAAAAACAAAAATGAAATTATGCACTTTTGGAAATTTCAGAGATTTTAGAAATTAAGTTAAGTAGCTTTCGCGTGGACTATGATATGCGACGACCGATTCATATTTATTGGCGAGTATCCTACTTTTCCCTACGGGAACCGTCCTGGCTGTAGCAGAGGTACTCGTGACGTACGGGCGTAGATGATTAGCGTGTCGCGTGAGAGCGGAGCGGTCTCGCATCGCGGGGGAGGAACGAGGAAGGTTGCGGCGCAGCGTAACGTGATCGTTCCCCGGCGCGCGTAACGTGATCGCGCGCTTGCGATAAGCGCTTCGAACGCCCGCGCGTTTTTTCTCGCCTCGCTGCATTTTTCCTGCCCCGAGACAGCGCGGTGCAGCGCGACGCGTGACCGCACACGGGGCGAAGCCGTCGCCTACACTATGGCGCCACCATCGGCTTAGGTGGCTCAGGGCATCAACTGTTGTTGCTGCGGTGTCTCTGGCTGCGATGTCCTTGAGTTTGAGTTCTAACGGTGACAGGTGATCTAACGGTGAACGGTGATTTTCGACACTAGCTAGACAATAGCTAGGACGAATTCAGCCGCTGTCTGGAGGAGAATTCTAACTGCCGGCTGTTCTGGTCGGTAGTTTTTCATGGTTTGTGCGATCAACACCAGGCGAATGCCGGAGCAGTGTCGTAAAGAACGGACCACGGACCGTGCGCCATCTTTCCATCCCCTTCGTTGTATCATCACTCCATACCTACACACACACACACACACACACACACGTATACTTGCTTCTACTACACAACCACACTGTCGGGATGCCGGTCAGAAGCTTAGCGATAGAGCCTGTACCATCTGTGGCGAGGCTCCGCTGATGGGAGATACCTGCTTGGGGGAAACCCGAGAAGCCGTCGTGTAGCTGGGCGCCGGATCTCACCATCCAGATGGGGAAGATCTCCGCTACTTCTCGCTGAACAAAGCATGCGATACACTTACGGGAGTAATGCCCATAGCAGTTGTCGCGCCCAGAAACACGAAATAATCAATCAGCGATGCAGCGGCGTCGCGTCTGGCGCGCTGGGGCCCGACCGCCGCCCCACCCCGCTCCGCCTCCCTGTGTCTCCATGCGGGCGAAATTACTGGCGAATCAATTAAGTCATTATTAACGCTATCTGATCGCCAATGCATTATAGTCTTATTGTATTTGTTTTTCATCAGTTTGATGCGCGTTTGGGTATTTTTTTGCTGCTGCGCCGTCGTCGTTCGGGTTTTAACGCCCGCTGACAGCGGTCGACGATCGTGTGCCACCACCAGCGCTGGTGACGTGTTTGTTCGAGTGGGTGAGTGCGGGGGAGGAGGGTTCAGAAATGTTCTGCTCTGGCAATGCGGGCACTGTAGAGGACTGGACATGTAATCGTACCTAGTGGTTTTTAGGAACGATCTGCAGGCTCGTACACGGGTATAAACGAATCTATCATTATTTGATACAAATCTATAATATCTAAACTACTTTATGTTGATTGCCTGATCGTCTGCTTTAATAAAACTTCTAAGCTCTATAACGTAATATTAGCGGTATTGTGTTATTGAATATTTTGAATATTATTGTTCATGGAGTAGTCATTGATCGTTATTCGATATAATAATTTTATAGTTATGGGTATTCGATATTGCTGTGTAACGGGTTTATAATAGTAATAAGGTCCTTGTTTTCGGTTTTTGTTATTTGATCTGAAAGTACTACATTCTCGTTCTATTGGAGATGTATTATATCTTTTCTCTGCTATTCACACTAACCCCATAAAAATAGTTTGTTGTTTTTTGTTATTGGCTTTTTTTTCTAAGTGAAAATTAATGTTTCTTTCGCGTGATAAAATCATTTGATCATATCCGGTTTCTTTTATCACTTTTAATGATTTCAAGACTTTTGATACCAATACATTCTGGCCACACCAAATAGCATTTTATCACAATGCTCATCAAAATAACTTTGATTGAAATGTACTGTATCTAGTGAATGTACGTGCCATTAGTGAAGTTCGGGAGTGTCCTCCTTTACGATGCCGTCCAGACGGCGTCTGTCCCTGAGGTAGGTGGTGTGGTGAGCCGACTGCGGAGGGTGGGCGTGGGCAGGACGTGGGGCCGTGACACGGGGTCACAGAGCAACCGCCGCCGCCTGCCCGTCGCCGTCGCCCGTGGGCCGTGGCCCTGGGGATCGATCGCAGCGCATCGACGGTCCCAGCAGCGGCGGCGGCGGCGGCGGCGGCGGCGGCGGCGGCGGCGTAGGCGGCGCGCCCGTGATTAAGCCGTGCGGGGCGGGCGAGTGGGCGGGGACGGGGTTGTGGGAGGACACCGTGGCTGGCGTGGGCGCCGCCCCGTCGCCCCCGCAGCTCCTCCTCCTCCTCCTTCCCCCCTCCCCCCGGCTCGCCCGCGCGCGCCGCCCCGCCCACCCGCGTCCCAAACACCGTAAATAAGTGAACAGTCCGCCTTTAGTTAGCCCGCACAATTGCGGATCGTTGTTGTTGCGCCGCCTGGTAATTGACTTTCTAATCAAGCTCCCCGTGTTCATAAATACTACCGCACAAAAGGACCCGGTGCGGCGCCCGGCGCCCTAGGGCCCTCCTTCGCCGCCGTCTTTTGTGCGAGAGAAACACGAGAAATCGATAATCGAAGAGGGCGCCCGCTCTTTGGGTGGGACCGCGCCCGTCTCAGCGTCACAACAGGTGGGGCGGCGCTGTAGCGCGGCGGTCTCCGCCTCAGCCTTTCATAGCGCACCGTGCTTCCTTATGTAATATTCTCCGTTCGACCTGTTAGGCTGTTCTCGTGTAACGGAAAGCTTTTGAATATTTTTACGGTGGGGAAAGGTATCGCCTTCCACCTGTGAACTCTTGGTTTAATTCTGGGAGCCGATCACGTGTAAGTTCCTTCGTACAGATAAATGGTTTTCAGAGTTGGTGGTTCGAAATTATATTATTCTCACTGTCATTATAATAATATGGAGGATATCGTGGTTGAGAAAAACGGCTGTATTCACATGATTGAGATATTGTCTTATTGTATTCCTGGTGTTCATTACATTAGGGTGTTAATTTATTTATTTTATAATTGCATAATTTGTTTCCTTTGACACCGTTCTGTATTTAGTCTCTGGAACAAAGTTAATTTGTTGATGTAATGATGATTCTTCTGACGTGGGCATTGGACGTAACCCATTACCTTCCGTGCTTCTTTAACTACATTATGATAATATGCAAGTTGTACGAAGTACGTGGATTTATTCTACCTATTGTTCAGTATAGTGCGGTTGGTTTTTGGTTTCCTGGTGTTTGAAACACGCTCCAACAGTCATGGCTGCTCGACTTCCCAGGCATTCAAGTTAGAACAAATAAAGCAAAAACTGAAACCGGCGAAACAAAGCGAATAGCTCATTAACTCGTGTCCTTCCCAGCCGCCGCGCCGAGGTGAAGCTGGCCGATTCGGGAAGTCGGTGCTTCTGAAGTGGATCTGTTGGTCGAGCGCCCCGCCCCAGTCCAATTCACCACCGCCCCCGCTGCCCTGCTCGCCGTTATCCGCCGCCCCCCTCTGCCTAGTTATCCGCCGCCGCCGCCGCCGCCGCCGCCGCCGCCGCCGAAGTCGGGGCGCGCGTGTGGCCGTGACGCGGGCTGCGCGGTGGCCTGACGTGAGATTGTTTCTATGGACGAGCGGGGCGGGGGCGGGGCTGGGCGCGGGCCGGGCGCCGCCGCCGCCGCCGTTGCAATTAAACCGCCGGGCAAACTCCGCTGTTTGCTTCTGGAGCGCGTCGCTGTCCGTGAACGCCGGTGCGCGGCGGACTGACCGTCTGGTCCCCTGGCTCGCACGTCTGCCTCGCCCCCGCGCCGTGCCGCTGCCTGCCCGATCTCCCTCTCATCTGGTGGCCCGATAGGCCGCCTTTCGCTAGCTCCACCGTCCGCTGGTTCGCTCGGCATCCTGACTTCCACGTTCGCTTTCCTAGTTTGCGTTCCAGTGCATGACTATCTTCCCGTTCGCGGTCCTCTCGTTCTCTTCCTCCCTTCGCTTGCTTTTCGTTGTGTAAGGTCTTGATCCTATCGCGCTCTACCTTTCTCTCAAGCTTTTCCGTTCTTTCATTTCCTCGGTCGCTAGTTACTATACCGCCCTACCAAACACTAAACTCACTTGCCTACCCATTTCCTTCTCTCTTGGTCCTCGATTCCCTGTTCAGACAAGTTTCCTTTTCCCGGTCTTCTGCTTTCTTGATGCCCTATCACCTTTTCCCTTCACCAGTATATTCCCTCTCTGCCTTCATCCGCGCTTGCGTCTGCCCCAGTCCAGACACCGCCGGTTACTAGCCGCTATCCGCCCGGTTGACGTGCGGCCGTCATTTCATTTCCCGGTGCCGTGGCGGGGCGGGGCCAGCGCGGGGGAGGGGGCGGGGGCGGCGGGGTAGGTTCGCGGCTGTAATTGACGCGGTTCATTAGAAGGATCCTTTGTCGTGCAGCGGGACCGCGGTAACGAGTGGCAGGGGGCGGCGGAGGTGGCGGCGCCGCGGTCCGTGCGGCGGAACGCCAGCGACTGCCCACCGCCTCGCCGGACCTCGCAGTCCCCGCATTTGCCCTTGGTGCTCTCTGACGCGATCACAAATCGGCAGCGTTCTCTTAGTCAAAGGATGGTAAAAATACCTTCTGAATGAATTTGTACATTATTTGATTTCGGGTATTTATTAATTTATGTATATCGGTATTTATTCGAAGGTTTATTTTGACAAAGAATGTTTTTGTGTATTTATTAGATTCAAGATGGTGTATTACTCGTACCGTGTTGATAATGTTTCTTAAACGTACAGGACAACTTATGAAAACATTCAAAGCAAATTTGCAAACAGAACATTCTTTGGCACGGAACAGTAAAACATAGCTTCATTTTCAGGTTGAAGTTTCAAATTTAAATGCATGTTTCTTTATTCTAGCTACATAACATTTTTAATAATCCTCTTCCAATAATGAATCTGATTAGAATGACTGAAGGTCAATTTACGTGTTACATGATGCCTGTCTTTGTCCGATATTTAGCAAATTAATAAAATAAACATCCTTGTACTATTCTGACTTGACGAACCCTGATAAAATAAATGTTACAACTAGATTTAACAGTAGACACGTCACGCAACTGAAGTATGTTTTTATGTTCTGACAGTTGTTGATACTCATCTCCTTTAGTGAGACAGAAAACACGATCAAGAATGATGTACAATGTCAGAAATGTCGCCAGTACCGACATATCACACAGATTTTTGATGAAAACACAGCCAAGAAACAATGTCTGTCTAATTGTAGTCTCCTAGAGCAGTTTTCGTCTATTTTTAATTGTATTAATAATAATAGTAAGAAGAAGAAGAGAAGAAGAAGGAAGGCTGGGAATGAAAAATCCTTGGACAAATTGGAATCACCTCTTTTATCATTAAACAATTCTTATCGTTGGGTACCTCCGCCATGCGCTAAGTGCGCACATATTTAGTGTTAACTGAACCCATGTGAAAATGTTGTCAGAATGATCGGATAGTTTCAAGTAATGGAGAATGAAATCAAATGATAAATTAACAAAAAAAATATATGAATTCTGTTCAGTGTCAATTGGAGGGAAATAGAAAGATAATATGAATGAAAACAAAAATGTACTAGCGTAACTTAATTTGTTTGCATTTTGCTATTGAGTCGAGTGGCTCGTATTTTTTTCAATTTCCCCTATTTTTCGTAATATTATATCGTCAAGTGAGTTAGGTTAAAGTTGTTCTGTTCTAGACGTACGTATACATGCACCTCCTTTCTGATTTTAAAAACGTAGGAATCACATATTATTTTTCCAATTAACTTTCTTTTGAGTGTGAAGCTGTCTCCATGAGCAGATTGTAGCTATGCTTATTGTAGGTCTGCAGATCATCCTCTCCGACAGCACCGTTCCCGTGTACAACACACCGCAACTCCTCGCAGCCAAAACCCGTGACGTCTTTAACCTTCTGCTTGTCTCTTGTGCCCCACCCCCCGTCTTCTTCCACTCACGCACCCTGGCCTTGCCCGCCAGCACCGCCGCCGCCGCCACAGGTGGGAGGCGGGCACGCGCCTTCGCCTGCGCTCCCACTCGCCCCCGCCCCCGCCCCCGCCCCCGCCCCCGCCCCGCCCCCGCTTTCGCCGCCCCGCTTTGTGAGCTTCGCCGCATTGTGGGGCCGCGCCGCCGCTGTCTGATGTCGGGCCGGAGGTCGTATTCTTGCGGGCGGGGGAATATTAAAGTCGGCGGCTGCAGCTTATCTCGACAGACACACAATATCCTGCACGCATTGTCAAGTCGCCGCTGTTGCCGTCTGGCCCGATATCGCCGCCGTCGCCGCCGTAGTCGCTACAGCCACCGCCTCCCCGTCGCCGGCGCGCCGCGTCGGCTCGGCCCGGCCCGGGCTGCGCAGGTGCGCCTGAGAAGGGTGTGCAGCGGGACGGTTATCGCGTGGGCCGTATCTCGCCCGTGTCGCGCCGGCCGCCTTGTGTGGGCGTCAAGAACCCGGAAGCGGCGCGACTTAGCGGCGCCCGAAAGCCCCCAGGCGGTGGCTGGACTCCTCGGGTGAGAAACGACCTCGCCGCCGCCCCCGCCCCCGCCGCCGCCCGAGGCGCTTCTGCCACCTGCGTCTGCTTTCGTGGAATCGCGATTCGAGGCGATTTTCACAGGTTGTTCCCCACGCCCTGGGGCTCTGGAGTCGTCTCGACGATGTAGCCGTGGTGTGCAATGTTTGAGATGTTGAAGGTACGTCCTGCTGACAATAGACGTATGTATTTATGTTTAAAATTAGTTTCTTGTAAATGACACAAACAAAGCAAGAAGTAGTATAATAGCCAATTTTTTTTAAATAAAATATTACAAATTGAAATTATGAACCAGAAAAAAGAAAAAAAAATACAGTATTGAAACAACAAGAAGTGGCGCATTCATTAAAATTTGAGAAAACTTAACATCGAAAACGCTTAGGATGCAATCACCATATTAAGTCATTATTAGTAAAAGTGAAGGAAGCGAAAGTCGTACGAGTCAAGTTCTTTGTTAAACGTACGTGACGTAATTAGAATAAATGTACATTCTGGATCACAGATTTAAATTAATAATGTAATGATTCATGAATCGTCTCTTGAAGGATCACGTATTTAAATTAATTATGCGATGATCTACTCACCACCTTCCGAAAGATTGATATCCATTTCCTTCCATTATCTCTAATTACATGCGTACTTTATATCCACATGCTGAGCGAGATGAGGAATTAGCAACAGAAGTCATTAAAAAGCAGCTCCGGCAGCGGAAGAGAACACGCGCGGCGCGAGGCGTGTCTTTCAGTAGCTGGCTGGCTTCGGGCGCCGCCCCCACCCCCACCCCATCCCGCGGCGCTCGGTGCCGATCAGGCGCCGTCGATCTCTCGGCTTCCGTCTGCAGTTATTTATTCATTGATCCGCCTCGCAAAAACCTGTCCGATTGCTGCTTTCAGAGGCGCCATTCAGAGGGGCATCAAAGGCCAGGGGCGCCACCGCCGCCGCCGCCGCCGCCGCCGCCGCCGCCGGGAATCAGATTAGGAGTGGATCCACCCGGAGCGAGCAAGGAGGGGGGAGAGGGGCGGGCAGCTCTGCCGGTCGTAATAAGGCGTCTGCGGGTGGAAAACTGTTTTCTCTCCTTTTCCTCGCTCTCGCTCTGCCCGCCGCCACCGCCGCCGTTCGCTTCTTTATTCGTCTTCCGGAAGGCCGTGTTTGATTTATTATTTGCGCGGATGTGTGTGACCAAGGCTTTTGTGGGAACATGTTTCATGAAAATCGAAAGGCGGCGACGGGCGCGGGGGGGCGGGCGAGAAGAAAGGCGAGGTGGCTGAAGAGGTGGGAGGAGGTAATGCGATGGTTGAACTTGGGTCAAATGAGTTGGGGAAATCGTAGACGATGCAAGAAAGACTGGAAAAGACTGCTGTCAGAGGTGTTGTCAACGGAGGAAGAGGAGCGGATGTGAATATAGAAATACGCGAATCAATAATGTCACTGAGATGAAATGATCAGAGTTTATCTGAGAGGTCGGAGTTTATTCTAGTCAGCGAATTTTCGCATGTAAAAATTTAGAATGTGCTTACGAATATACAGAATTAGTCACGTAACTTTAGCACCTATTGGAATTTTTGAACGGTTGAATTTATTGCTTTATTGAGATAACTTTGTTTTTTTTAATAGAACTATACATATTGTCATTAAATAAATATTTTTTGAGTAATTTTGATTTTTGCGACTCTAATTTAACGGATAGTTTCAATGCAACAGTCCACCAGCGAAGGTCACACAGCGCTCTACTTGATAACGTGCGTTCGGGACGTCACAATCGTGAAACACGAGTGGCAAAAAATCAAAATTAATAAAAAATATGTATTTAATGACAATATGCTATATCATTGGATTCGTCTATTTGCGCTCATGATAGACTAAAAAAATGCATAGTTCCGTTTGAAAGAAAAGAAAACATATCTCAGTATCTCGTAAAATAAAGTGATAAAATGGAAATGAATAGATGTATAAACTAGGCCCTTTCCCTCACACTTTTGTGTGAAAAGTGCATTGCAACCGTTCAAAAATTGGATACATATATATATATATATATATATATATATATATATATATATATATATTGTACTCGTATTATATCAGACGTAATATAATATAGCTATTTAATTATTGATCTGATGTAATAATATATTAAGCAACTAGTTAATGTTGAGCTTTATTTTATGAGAATATACTTTGAAAACGAGCGACGTTAGGAACAACAGCATTATATTCGTGAGAAAATCAAAATTAATTTTTGAAACAGATTTATTATGACGTCACGGGGAATTTGACATTATGCGAAAAACTGGTCGTCGGCTGTTTGGTTTACGTTTCTTCCCACGATTCTCTCGCTGCGATTGCTGAATGTGTGATAACGCAATTATTCGTGCCTTAAACGGCAAATAGTCATAGTATGTGAGGTACGATTTCCTTTTATGAACAATTTCTTGTAACAGATGAAAGGTTTTTTAAGAGTGGAATACAAATAAATATTTAAAATTAATCACTTACTTATCCCTCATATGCACATTTTCTGTTTGTTTCCTTTTGTAGACAAATACAGTATGTCAAATATTGTCCAAATTATGTTGATGAAGCTTAAGAATATCTGCTGCATTCGCCAGCGAGTCTCTCAGTGGCCATCCCGGGGTGCATTTCCTTTCGGAGCGGCGGCCTGCGCGCCAGGGGAGTGCAGCCTCGAGTGCCACCCGCACGGGCCGGAGAGTGATGGCCGAGCCGACCCTCTTTCCTCGTTCGTTTCTCCGCCCCGCCCCGCGTTCTCGTGCGTCGCCCTGCTCTCCGCTCCGTCATGTATCCGTCCCGTGCCTCGCGCTCTCCCCCCCCCCAGACCTGTCGGCCCGCCGTTCCGCCCCTCCTCGCCCCGCCACGCCACGCCCCGCGCCCGCCCGCCTTCCGTACCTGTGTTGTATTTCCACGATGACAGGGCCACTCATTTATCATTTTGGATGGAAGGAGGCCCGGGCAGCGATCGTTCAGCGGGGTTCGTTTTGAAAAAGTGAGCTGCCCATACATCACAAAAGGATGTGTATTTATCTATTACCACACTGTGCGCTAATGTAGTGGCACAAAGCATCTACGCCCTCCTATTAAGAATCTATCTGACGAATAGCTCTGATTAATACGCTTTCAGATCGCCATAAATTTGTCAGGCCATTGACATCTTCTATTTTTATATTTCGCGTTACATTTTATATGCTACTTTTTCGCTTATCTGTAATACTATAGGATTTTGATAATGGAATACTTAAATACCTTGGAATTACAGTGAATTTTGAGTCCCGAGCGCTATTGAAATTCGAAGCGCCCGTTTTATTTTTGGGGTCACTTTAGTGCATCGTTTTAGTTTTCAGAACAAGTTATTATGCATGCGATTCGAATAGCAATTTTGCTGCGAAAGCCTATCACAGCGCAGTTGAGTAGGATTTTGCAGAGCAGGTACTGCTATATTCAGCACCCATCAGTTTATGAGGATTTCGTTTGAACTGGATTTTGCATGTATAATAGATATTCGTGGAAAAAACACAGCGAAAGTTTCTATAATTCACGCATGCAAAGTGGGCCTGATCCGCGCGATCGAGCAGCTCTGTTCGCTGCGCGTAATCATCGGATTCAATACACATTTGATATTATTTTGTGAACCGCATCAAATTAATTAATTTAGTAATTGGTTAAAATTTGGGCGGCGCTGGGCCCGGTACGCTGAAAGGAGCTGACTCACCGACGGTCTATACGTCATGCGTTTGACGTAATCAGCGAGCTGCCTCCTCCGGCTCCCCACCACCCCCGCACTCTTTTGCCCGTTCCCTTCCTCCCCTCGTCCACGCTAATCTCGGTCCCCGCTCCGCCCCTGGGCTCCGGGTCTCCCAGTCCGTCCCCGCATGCTTCGGCGCCGACACTCTCCTCCCCCGTTCTCCGCTCTTCCGTCGCTCCTGCATTCTCACCCTATCCCCTTGCTCCCGTTTCCTCCCACCACCACCACCACCTCGCTCCCACCCCACACTTCGATCCCATCCCCATTTGGCTCCCACCAACGCGTTGCCCCCGCCGCCACTCCCGCCTGCCGCATCTCGCCAGCTCGTGTCTCTGGCGGAGAATTAATTGCCTTTTTTCTCAATAAAATCGCGTTCCCGAAATACCCATGATATATAGTGTGCCGGTGTATCATCAAATGGTTTTTAAGACTCGCCGGTAAAAGTTGATTTATTTAGAAGAGCGCACCTCCAGCATTAAAACGGAGCGCATCCAGCTTATGTAGAGGGGATACGCGGCACTCTGGGCAGCGGCGAGAGGCGCGTGGTTATTGAAGGAAAAAGAGCAAAAGAACTAAGAAAATTTGCCTGTAGCTTTGGGTTTGAAATCAAAACAAACTCTCCGGATTCTTTTTTCCTGACGTTGATGCGCGAGCTTTGCGTTTGGAATAACCTTTTTTTTTTCTTACCTGAAATAAAATATTCCTACGCTTAGAAAAATAACATCAAAAAGAAATGAGCTTGGCATTTCATACTCGAAAAGTTACAGGAGTATTTTGAATTTCTTCATTCACGACATCAGTATGAGAAATGAGTTAAAATATTATTAACCAAGAATTGTATGTGATCTCTGTAGCTTCAAAATGGACAATATTACAAGTTATTACGGATAACGCAGGCATTTCATCATATTCGTATTACTTATATTTGCAACTAACTTAAAGTGAGACTTGAAGCGGCTATTTGCAACAAGTTCTGAGTTTTCCCGACCGAATTCACCAATATTAGATGCAGAACGTACCGAATCTGAAATATGTGCTCCATTACAAGATATCATCCTGAAGGTTGTGGAAAAGTGCGTCTGTAAACTGAATGAAGGAAAAAGCGTTATTTTTGAGAAGGACCTAAAGAATCGTAGTGATGCATTCAATTGACACAATGAATATCACCTGTTTTTCAAAACTGAATTTTAGATAGTTTTCTCGATTTGAAACCTTCGTTTGGACACATTTACAGTGGCTGGTATACGATTTCATTGTACTATAAGAATAAGAATCAGTAAAAGTACCTTGCACGATGCTTGTTGATAATATAGGAATTTAAACAAAGGTATATCAGTATATATTTGGAAATAAAGTTCACGAAAGTAAGCGCTTAATGCTTCCTTATTAACTACAATAATCATAATAAGTATCTCAATTTCTTGGCAGTGACTTTTCCGATTAAAAGCAAGAAGAACTCTAAATGACACTATTATGCGTTATTACTCAGGAATGTCTATGTTCTACTGTTCCTCAGAAATCTTCGTAACATTCAAAACATATTGCATGAATTACTCATTACCCATATAATTACCCATTGAATCCTGCTTACTCTAAAACATTATCCATTCTATTAAAATATCTTAATCTGAATTCTAAATTAAGGTTGCCACTTTCTGGAAATCATAGAAAACCGAAAAAAAATTCAAACCTGTGGAAAAGTCAGGGAACAAATGCAGATTTTGTAAAAAAAATCGTTGGAAGTTGGGGAAAAGTTTGAGAAAGTTATCAATAAGTATTATTCCTTTAAAACATTAGTACAGCATTGCAATAACGATTATTATTTTTATTCAGTTTTTAATTTGTGGGAAAATAATGTTAATTTGTTCTTTGTCACGGCGAAATCAGAGCGCTGACCAATTAGTGTAATGGTATTTTTAATAGTTTCTTTAAGTGGTATGAAATCACAAATTACGTACAAATCTTATAAGAAAAAATATACTGGGAAACCGTGAAAAGTCAGGGAAATTCGTTGCAGGAAATGGGTGGCCACCCTGTAAGAAGCAGACATTCCCGCGGACCTCACCCTCCTCCCACCACCCCACCCCGTAAATGCCCGCCCGCCCGAGCGCATCGCCCGTCTGCGATGCGTGGGCGGCGCGCGCGGCATCCGCCAGCAGCGGCCGTGACTCAGCGTTCGCGCCGTTGCGCGCGACATGTTTATGCGCGCGGCCGGGGCCTCGGCCGGCGGTGCCGCGCCGCGCGGCGCCGCGCCCGCCCTGAGGGATGTTAAGTGCCCGCGCGGGCGCCCCGCACCTGCACCGCCCCTAATTGCGCAGCCCCCGTGTTCCATTGCCGCCCGTCCGTTCCGTGCCGCGACCCATTAAATCGCGCGCGGCCCGTACTTACGGTGCCGCCCGGCGCCTCCCAAGTTTTACGTAAATACTCGTCTTAAACGAGTTTATTAATGGTTCGGGGACACTAGTTTTGAAGTCTTCTTTTCCTCCGGTTCGTGTTACCTTAGTAATGTTTTAATGATATTTCCCGACAAAAACTTTGATGTTAGGGGTTGGAAACTGTGAAGGCGGGTATGGGAGGCCCGGGAAACGCGAGGCGGGCCTGCGACCTTCTATTAAACTACGAACCCTCCGAGAAGAGTAGTTAGTTCAAAAATACATCCCCTCCCAAAATCGCTGTAATTTTGAGATAATTGCTAAAATTTCGAAATGACTCGCTAACACCGTGGTCGGGAAGTAACAACTGCGGGCGGCGGCGGCGCGGCGCGGAGGCCGGTGGCGGGGGGCGGCGGGGGGCGGGGGCGGAGGAGGGGCTCGCTTCGGTAAGCCACCCGCCTCCCCGCGGACCGCAAGGTGCGGCGCGAGTCTGCGAAGGCGGCGACGGCGGCGGCGGCGGCGACGCGGACGCAAAACTTTGCTTTTAAAGCGAGTGCCTGTTAATAGCTGCTCCGGGCGCGCCAGGCCGCAGGTCGCGCGGGGACAGCGTCGTCGCCGGCCGGGTATGCTGCAGGAGGGCGGCGGCGGCGGCCGCCGCCGCCTCACCGTTGCAGAGGGCTGGCGTCCGCGACGTCGGCTACTCGTGATCGATATGGTCCGTGTCGGTGGGGTTGTCTTAGGCGACGCCATTGTCCCTGCCTGAGCGGCGCCGCCCGTTGTATCAAGTTCCATTCACAGGTCCTGTCCGGGGCTCGTGTTTCTGTTCCGCCATCGCTTGGTGCTGTCGGTGGATTTCACCGATTGACCTCGAAAGGCTGTGTGTCGCTAGTTCTGTCCTACAGATTTGTTGGAGTATTCTGAGTGCGAAGCTTGCTCTTATTGTCAAGTGCGTTTATATTAATTTCCAAAGAGGATTATCGATTTCTACCCGAATCACAGTTCGGCGAAATAGTACGCTTACTCGTCGAATGACAAACTGATAGGAAGTCAGGCTAATTACTTGTATTTAATGTTACTATTCTAAGTTTAAAAAATGATGCCCTTATTAAATATGACCCCAGTGACGTTCAAGATAATTTGAGAATTCTGAAACAAGTTAATGCAGAAGATAGTATTAATTTCCTAGCACTATCTTTGTGATTTTTCTTTCATAACAGTTTTTCTTACCAGAATATATTGAAAATAAAAAAAATATTCGGAGAGACTACACAATATTTTATCTAATATTACGACACTGCGGATTTTTGCAAAGTTTGCAATGTATGGTTCGTTAAAAGTCGAAACGTGTTAGAGGAGGGGGAGAAATTCTTTTTGAAATGATAAACTGCAGAAACGTGTAATAATTAAAATATTTCCATTTCCTTTTTGTTGTTTTCTGGCTTATTAATTTCATTGGTAAATGCTATTTTTTGCACACTAATCATAATTAACTACTATTGAATCGAATATTTCATCATTAGAAAAGGAATTTAGAATATCAATGAACAAGTGAACCGTTATGTAGAAAAAGAATATTGTACGCTCAGCTAATGCTTCTATATTTGTGCTTTTTTTTTTTCTGTGCGTCACAAGTGAATAATTAGAGTGTATATTAAAGAGCTTGTAAATCGTGGCATTTTCCTGATGGGCCGAGAGCTTTGAGCTCGATGCCGTGCTCTTTTATTTCCCTAACCGGCGTGCATCGCCGTACATCCCATTGCCCGAGTAACCACCCCTCCCCGGGCCAGAACTGCTTCGTCTGCATTCTACAGCGCGTCCCGGCGAGATAAAAGTCCGCGAGTTACGACGTCGGGATCCGAACACGCACACCCCTGCGAGGACGGCGGGCGGGGGCCGGGGCGGCTGTGGCCGCAGTGTTTACGCAGACGCGCGTACGCCGCCGCCGCCACCACCGCCTTCGCCGCTGCCGCCGCCGCCGCCGCCATCGCCTCGTCTGCGGCAAAAATTACTTGCTTCGTTCTGTTTTGTATTAAATTTTATGGGATGCCCGGGATGTGACTGGCGCTGATAAGAGGGTGCCAGAACAAATACTGGGTTGCAGCGCGGACGCCGCCGCCTATTCGTTTCAATGACAGTTCCCGAGGCGGAACGTAAAGAAGCCGGGAATTACGATCCGAACTGGGAGCCAGGCCATAAATGCGCGCGTTTCTTATGTACGTCGTTTCGATACGGGACTTATCTCGAAATATTGATAATAACTGCGGCGATTTCTCGGTTTGAAATTCGAACCGCCGCCGCTGACATTTTGATGAGTACGACATTTCCGACGGTTGTTTATCTTCTGGCGCAGATCTAAACGGGACGTTATCATGCGTTATTTGCTGTAAAATATATGTACATCGTATTAAAAACTATGAAATGTTTTGTTTACTCTGCCATGAAACTACGAAATTGAAACCGCTCACTATAAAGAGCAGTTCTCATTGTATCACTAAGCAGATTTGGTTGTCGCGTAGCAAAACAATGCTTGTTGTATTATGAGCATGCTTTTGTTACATTACGTGGAAAATAGAAATAAATGTCCGGCCGAAATGAAACGAACCTTGTTGCGTGAAGAACTGCGGAACATTCCAGTTGCAGATAATGAGAAACATGTTTTATAATTTATTATTAGGGATATTTGTCAACCAATGTGGTAAGATAGAATTATTAAAGCAAAAAGTGTGATTGAAAATGCATAAGTAAAGAAATTGTTGGATGGTCTCGTCAAACAATGATTCATTGTACTGCAACTCGTGGAGATAGTTTGTGAAACGGACGCTATGCTAGTTTTTCCAATTTTCGGCTTTTTTATTAATACCAGAATCTGTGTACTGATATCAGTATTTTGAGTGTACTTTTGCATTTACATTATTGTGGCATATTTTTATTTGCAAGTTTAACTTCGTGTGATAACCACAAATATTCAAAATTTAGCTATATACATTTTATTTAAAGAACGAAATGGATATATTATAAGAAACTGAAACAATATTATCAATGCATCTTTCCATATTTGATACATAATTAATATTAACATTTTCTCGCTCAAATATTATCATCCAATTGAAAATTGTCAAGTCTACATCCTCAGTTCAGAAAGTTTTTTTCGAAAGAAAAATAATAGTTGCGCAGAAATTATGCTTGAGCATCACAATGACCAATGAGATTTGAGAATCAAAAGTTCACTTGGATCTTCACTCTATGAATTCTGTCTCATTCGTGTAGTAACACTCGCCTGATTACTGTTTTTACTATTCATTTGGTAGCTATTGTGGGACGATAGTGACCTGAAGATTGATACACAACACAGGACAAGAAATAAATAGGTAGATATTAATAAAATTTGGTTTTGTCTCAAACATCTCTTTTCAAAGAACACTTGCGGATTTGTACTTGCAAGCTACAGAGAAGGGATACGACTACTTCACACGCAAAGTTGACTCATGTGTAACCTGTTGAATGGAAGCTCTCAATCGCATTTTAGTGAATTTCTCGGACGTCACCGCGAGAAGTAAGTGGCTTTGAGAGCGATGGCCTTCACTTGCGGGCAGCGCGTGAGCGGCGAAGGAAATTGACGTCCACAGCCCCACCCCCGCCGCAGCCGCAGCGCCGCCGTTCCCGGCGCGCATCCCCTGCGGCCGCACCTGGCGTGACGCGCATGGGCTGCGGGTTGGGATGCGGCGTGGGTGGGCGGCGGCGGCGGTGGCAGACGCGCCCCGTGCCGTGCCGTCGCCGCGAGCAGGTGGCGCGCGGGGGCGAGGCGGGGCGGGGCGGGGCGGGGGGCGGGGGCGGAGACAGGGCGCGCGCCCGTGAGTGATGCGCGGCCGTCAGTCGCGCCCCGAGGAGCGCAGGTGTCGAATCCCGACGGGCGTCATCATCAGTCAGGCGTCAGCGCGGCCGCAGACGGCGCGCGACGCGGGAGGAGAGGGGCGGGGCGGGGCGACGTGCGCGTGCGGTCGGGGAGAGGAGGGGAAGGGGGTCGGGCGGGGAAGTCACGCGTCGCGTCATCGCACGGGGGGGGGGCGGGGGCGGGGGGAGGTCGCCCTGCCCTGCGCCCCCGCGTGACGCCAGAGTGAGCACCTTGGGGCGAGGGTGAAGACGCGCGTGATTGCCCGTGGAATGCGCGGCTGGGGAGCCAAGCCTGGGTGAATGGGAATGCGCTGTTCCTATGGATGGATTGCCATTGCGGTAGCATCAGTGCGTGAGTTCGTTCTTAGTGTTTTCGAATAGGGTGCCGATTGGAGCCTTGCAGATGTGGCAATCGATCACTGCTGATTTACATTATATGTGTTTTTGAAGCATAGAAATGACATTTGTCGTTAAAAAGCATCTCACATTTCGATTAATTATTCTGATAACTCGGTTACATTCACTTCATTTAAGAGACTATCGTTGTTGATATCGTCCAAACGCGTGTAGTATTTTCCTTTGTTTTGTAATGTATCATTAAATAAATATTACTATTATGTTTTTGTAAAAACCAGTGGCGGCTCTACCATAAGGTCACATGGTCACGTGCCCTCCCACTTGTAAAGGAAAATATTAATAGTGGACTGAAATGCGTGTCATATTATCGAGTAATAATTCTAGAGAATTTACGTTAAGGTTTTCACTGGCGATATCGATACTATTTCACAGCGCACATAACGAGGTAGTTGTGGCAACAGGGCGAAGTCCGCAAGCTTCGTGTGACCAGCTCCCTCCCGTTCAGCAAAGCTTTTCCTCATAGTGCGAGGAAAAAAGGGAGGGGGTAATGCTCCCTTAAGGCCCTTCACGGTCACAAGTTTTTTGTGACTGCCACTGCAAGCGCCACTTTCCAGATGAACAAACAAAGCTCATAGTGTCTGAGAAATGAAATGCTGATTAGCTCAGGGCCCGCGTAATCTTCATAATATCAGCAGCTGTGATTCTGTGAGATTTTTTTTTCTTGATCGTGAGCGTTTGTTGTTTCAATTGAATTGTTGTCTCTTCTCACTCTGCTTAGTTAATATGTGAGAAACCAATGAGGAATTTCAAGTGTTTTTTCAGTTTACAGCGCTTACACTTCAAAATAAAATTTTTATTAGTTATTTTCTAGCTTTTTGTTTTGTGCCCTACCTGGCCTGAAGTTTAGGAGCCGCCACTGGTAAAAACTATATTATTATTTAATTTTAAGGCACTTCAGTTCAATTAAAGAAGTACTGCTCAGCAATATAGTCTAATTTTTATTACTGATGAACATAAATATGCTGGCGATTTTGGAAGAAATACATCCGTGTTTTTGTTCAGTTGAAAGAGGCGAATTGAAGAGATATGTGTAAGACTGTCTGAATATTTAAAGCTGCGCTTATGCATTGTAGTATTGCAGTTGGTTGTGTTTTTGAATTTCATCTACACAACTTTTTCTTTGCATGAAACTCTTAGAAGGGATAAATGGCGATATACTGAATTAATCTGCATTATGGAAACCGGTCGCATCAATTGAAAATTAAAAATTTAATGTTATTATATTGGATTCATTCTGTATAACAGATCTATCTATTCATATTCAGATTTATCTATTCTGTATAACAGTATCCATTCACCGAATCGTTACAACACATTAGTACCGACCTACGCTGTCTCTAGGAACAAAATAACATCAATTTAATTGAATATGGTTTAGAAGGTGCTTCAACTACTGTGGTTATTTGCGCCCATGTCAAAGTATTTAAAAAATGGATATAGTAAGTGTTGCAGATGCAATTTACCTGGTGATTAGAAACATGTACTTAGTCTAAAAAGGAGGGCTTAAATTCTGCACCAAGTACACAAGTAGATATGGCAGAAGGAAAAAATGAAAAGAGCACGTAAAATTTATCTTAAAATCGATTTGAAACATTTGACAAAAACGTATTTCCGTACGCTGAGTATAGCACACGGCGTTGCAATAGTAGTCACCCGAAACGGATGTCTTTGCCACACTATCCCGCGGTCAAAGCAAACAGATGTCTGTGCCGCTCTACTCCAAATCGCTCGGCGCCCGCCCGCCTCGCAGCGGCGACGATCGCATTTCAGCTGCCGATCGCGCATCGACACATGAAAGCTCTTGGCCCCGGCGGCGGCGGCGGCGGTACGCTAAGGCTTCCGTGTGATTAATAGCACCGCTCTCGCACCTACTAATTACCCGGCGTTACGCATCATACGGTCGACACGTCGCGGGGGTTAAGTAAAACGAGGAAAGCTTGCGCGTGCAAACAGTTGTGACGGCTCTCATCTGCCCCGCCCGCCCGCCCCAGGACCGCTTCATTGAATGGAGGCGCGCTGGCCAAGCGCTTCTCGTATGTGCCCTTGTAGGGCCTGCGCTGAAGTGCTGATCTGCTAAATCTGGGATAATGGAACCCGGATTAGGGGAATGATATCCTGATCATCAGGGTTGCTGTCTTTATTCAGCGCTTGTGACGTGGTGCGGCTCTTACCGTTCCATAATGTGTTGGTTCAAATAACATGATGCAATTCGTCGAACTTGTTCTTGCAGTTCGTCGTATTGTATATAACGCTGGATTAAAAACTGGATAGATTGCTTTTATGAAATATGTGGATTTGTGCGAAATTGTTACGAGCTTATCAGAAAATCTTTGATGTTTTCCATTAGTTTTTGAATATTTTGTGAAGTAATATGTTGTTTTTCAAAGTAGATTTCAAACAGAATTTTTACACCTTTTAAGAGTATTCATTACCACGTTTTCCAGGTGCGATGAACGCAGAAAGGTAGGAAACACAACTGTGTTTTTCACGAAATCATAAAACTGAATATTCTTCACCAGAAACAGTGCAAATTATTCCACTGATAACGGATGTTTTCTATACTTCTCTGGTATATCGACGAAGATGAATTAACCCTTCATTTCATTACACCATCTTTAAATTTGTTAAATCCATTAGGTAAATTTTCTCATCGAATTCCTGCTGTACTGTGCGACGAATTCCTGCTTTAATGTAAAAATAGGTGAAATTTAGAATAAAGGGTTTTTTAGTGAATTTAAAATGTGTTTCACTGCGTTATGCATGGTGTGGCCTGATATCACGGATGGTTCCATCCCCCCCTCCGTTTTTAGAGCCGTGCCAAGATAAACAATATGGGAAGTCAGACGTAGATCTCGCGAGTAATGTAAATCTAGCCAGCAACCAAATTGAAGGTTTTATTTGTGGCCCAGCACGTTGGACACCCCTGCATTGTACTATTTATACGAGTAGAACTTGCACTTGACGCGTAGAGTCCTATACTGCGATTTTCGTAACTTTGCCCCAGACAGAAATCAGCAGTTGACGGTTTCATCCAATCGGGAGCTTGAACGTCACCATAGTGACGTCACTGTCGCCAAATATCCGCTCCCGATTGGATGGCAGCTGATTCCTGTCAGGGGCAACGCTACGAAAATCGCAGTATAACGCGAGTTCCCGGAACCCGCCCTCCGCTCGGCGTGCGGGAGATCGCCTTCAAGCGCGCGCGGCGCATCGCACGTGCCGCCTCGAGGCGCCCTTCATTTCCGCGAGGAGACGCGGCGCTGCGCGGCGCGGCGTCGGATGGCGGCGGAGGGAGGGGCGGCGTGCGAGCATGACGCAGGTTATCGCAGCCGCGACCCGCAGCCGCCGCCGCCGCTCCTCCCCCCGCACGCGCGCGCGCGCGGGCTCGTAAGTCCCTCAAGTCTGCACTGCAGGCGCCCCTTCCCCCCTGCCGTCCCTCACGGCACTGAACCTGCAGGCGCCGCCATGCCGCCACGCCGCCGCCAACTCTGCCCGCCGCTGCTGCTTCTGGGACGGCGAAATCTCTCACAGCCGACTCGCTTCACGTTGTCGTACGGGTACCTCGGTGTCGTTTTGGGTAGAGTCTGCTTGGTGTGAGTGCAGTTATTAAGAAGGAATCTTGGTATTTTTATCCTTTTCTGTAAAAAGTTTGTTATTTCGTCTGTTTAATTTCCTCGAAAATTAGTGTAAATAAATCGATTCTACGAACCTAAAAATTGCCGTCGATGATCTTGTGGAATGAAAATTATTCCAAGGAAAGATGTGATAACAGTGAAGAGAACTACTTAAGTTGCATTGCAATTTTATAATCTCAGAATGAACGTTTGGAGATAATTCACTTTTAGAAAGTTCCGTGTCAACGTCGTGCATGGCTGTCGTCGTAAGTCGTAATAAATAACGAAGTGAATTTATAATGAAATAAAGATACCAGGAATATCAATTACGGTGAAGAAGATCTTGAGTGGATGTTGAATTACAGCCACCTCTTCCGAAAGGCAAACACCGGCCGAGTGCAAATACTACAGGACAGTGTCCCCGCGCGCCTCTCCGGAACATTATTTTACGGCAACCTTCACTTCCTGCCGATCCCGCCGTCGATAACTGCTTTATTGCGTGCAGTAAACGTCCATGTGAAGAATGGAAACGGCTGCCCTGTGACCCGCCCGTGACAGTGTTTGTAATCACATGTGCGCCTCCCAATTCGCTCGGTCAAACACGAAGGGCAGGAAATAGCGGCCCTAAATTATCTTCTTCTTGATGGACCTGCGAGCTCTACCGGTCGCACACTTGTAGAACGTTGTAACTAACGCCCGGCCGCGAGTATATCAACGTTTATGGGGTATGCCTGACAAGAAGAAATCAATCAAACTGACGCGGTCGACTCGCGAAGGGGCTTTTTCAAAAATTGAAGGCTGGCGGCGACACATTTACTGAGGCGTGTTGGGTGTTTGCTATCAGGTGTATTCTGTCACTTGAAGTCTAAGCACCCTCGTTCCTTTCATATTGATTTATAACATTCAGTTCTTATAAAATATTTTGCTGAAGTTATTCTTTCATGGACGTGAGATCATAGTTATCATGTAACCTTTTGTCGACGCTTTGTAGACGGATTCATTTTACACACACGAGTAGTAAAGTTTTCTTTTAGATATTGAGAACAAAGAGTAAATGTAATTACTTGACTTGTATGTATCCATCAAGACGTTCTTTACACATCAGCCCACAAACTCACTCATTTGAAACCGTTCACGTGTGAAATGCGAAGTCCCAAGTATCAGGACATAAAAGAAAATGAACATTTATTGCATGAGGCTACATAATTATGATGTACATATGTAAAATGATTCTGCAGAATGGTTACCTAGTATTTAAGAAAAACAAAAAGGGGGTGAAAACGAAAGAAAGACTATAACTAGGTACAGACTTGGGTACGAGTTAAAAGCTAAAAAATATTATTAGTTGAAAGAAGAAGATGGGCTAGTAGAATTTGTGGTGTGGAAGAAAAAAAATTGAAACACATGTTGGAATAATCTACGTGCAGAGGAGGAGAGAATCATTGATCGTGGAGGATAGTAGTGAGTACGAAAGAAGATTAAAAGGATTTTGGAAAGATCGGAATCAAGAATTCTGTTGTATGTATTTATTAATGTGAAGAATTATAGATAGATAATGAGGTGATTAATGTGTTGAATGAAAGAAAATCCAAGTGGGACACATGTGTAGAATGTTGTAAATATACATAATTATACCGTAGTACATTTCTCATGTACTACTTCTCAGATATTCTCGAAACGCAACCTTACTCCCTGAACCTTCCTTATTCGGCACAGCTGTGGCTTCTCATTTCGATAAATATCTGTACAGGTGTTTCGGAGCACGAAAATAGATACCTGAAGCATGCACAGGGAAAGCTTGTTGATTCAGCTCAAACGCATGCAAGCTCCTTTTCGCCCTCTGCTCTCCTTATCGAGCGTAGCCTCGCGGGACGTGGATTTTTTTTTCTCCCTCTTCCTTTCTGGAAGAGGGCGCAGTGGGGCACGAAGCGCTCTCATCCGCGTTCCGTTTCGAGACTCTCGCGGTAGAACTGACAGATGTCACTGGCACGCCTCGCCGCCGCCCCCGCCCTCGCCGTCGGTGGATGGGAGGGAATCTGACGGAGCGTACGAGGGTTCGTCGCCGTCGGCGACGTTACGTGCGCTGCTGGTCGAGGGGTTGGCGGCAGCGGTGGAGCCTGGTTGACGGAGACGATGTTGACGATGGCGATCCTGATGTGATGATGGCGGCGCTGCGACGACGGTGTTGTTTACGTCTGACCGGGCGAGGCGGCTCAGGGCATCAGTTGATGTCACTGGAGTGCCTCTGACCGGGAGGTCCTAGTTTCGAGTCCCGACTTTGACAGGATTTCCGTCACTGGCTGGGCAGCTAGGTCGAATTCAGTCTGTCTGGGGGAGAACTCTAGCGGTTGGCTGCTCTGATAAATCGTTTTCGGTGGTTTCGCCGATCAACATCAGGCGAATGCCGGAGCAGTGTCCTAACAAACCGGCCATGGATCGCGCATTATCATTCTTTCCCCTTTCTTGTCCTATCTTCACTCGTTACTTTCACACACACTAACATGCACTACACTACCACATATGTTGGGAGGCCGGTCACGAGCTTAGAGCTTGTCCCGACTGGGGCGATGCACCACTTGTGGAAGATACGAACGACACGCTGGTGGGAGATCCCGTAACTGGTTGGGGCCCGCTAGCGGACGGTAGGTCGGCGCCGGATCTCGCCTTCCAGCGGCGGAAGATCACCGCTACCTCCCATGGAAAAACCATGCACTACACTTACGGGGTTAATCATCTTAGCCGATAACGCGTCCGGAATCACTAACAGTCAATTACTTGATTACGTCGGTAACATCGTGAGGTAAAGTGCCTGTGATGGTGAAAGCGAGGTCGCGGTCGCGATGGTGATTCTCTTAAGCGGCGAATATTTAGATGTTTCTTCTATGCGATGCCGATGATTCCATATTGCCAATGTGGCTCTCGTGTCAGTGCCTTTGTACATCGAGTGGTACGATATGTCGTGCCTGTGATAGTGAAAGTGAGGTCGCAGCACACGATGATTGTATGACGCGGCGAACTCCCGGCATCGCATCGAGGCAATGCGGCGAGGCTGCAGTGTAGTTCAGTGATAGTAGCGTCGTAGGATAAGATATGTAGTGCCTGAGATGAGAATTCGAAACCGCGATGCGATGATGATTGCACGATGCGACGAATTTTCGGGTGATTCTACGATGTGAGAACGATGATTCTACTTTGCCAGTGTGGCCGTAGATTCAGAAACGATGTCGTGGGAAAAGGCACGTTGTGTTTGTGGCGGTAGAAGCAAGGCCGCGGTAAGACGACGGCTGCATGGCACGGGAGAAGAGCGCCGGCAGCCAGGAGAGGGTCACACCGCGCCGCGTCGCGCCCACCAGCGGTGTTGGAAGCGAGGGTGGAGTGGGCGCCAGTCTCTTACGAGGGGAGCGCGGCGCTCACGACTTCTCTCCTGCAGTAAAATCCACTTCATTAGAGGCGCATTTAGCACCGTTTCGAGCGACTCGCGCCTCGGGACGAAGGAGGGAAGCGGGTGGGAGGTGTCTGTGTGTGTGTGTGTGTGTGTGTGTGTGTGTGTGTGTGTGTGTGTGTGTGTGTGTGAGAAGGTAGGTAGGTGCAAGGGGAAGTCTGGCCCGCGTCGTGTCTGTGTCGCCATCGTCGTTCTAGGCGCCCGTGAACCTCAGCAGTGCAGGGGGAACGAACGTACTTCCGTTGATTAGCACCAAGCAGTGATACATCACCCGGTGGCAATCGCTACCGAGATGGCGAAGGTAGAGGAAATGAAGGCGACAGTGGCGGGGGCAGTGGTGGTGAATGCGACCTAACCTGGGGCGAGGTTGTGCCCTGCGCAGGCATTGGTGGGAGCAATAATTAATGCATTTGATTACTGTGGCGCAAAGAATAAGGGAAATTGATATTTGCAATGTTTTGTCAATTAATGTTAGATAATACGTTTTACGTCCTCTGTGTTTCTTTCCATCCGAGACTTTTGTAGTGTTACTATTATCTGTTGTTCAAGGTGACTATAATTTTCTATTTTCTAATGGTTTGTTCTAGTAACAACTTTCTGTATATAAATATATTTTCTTTCACATTTTATTGAAACTCCAAATTATACTAAGAATATTCTAATGCGAATAAAAGTTGATTTATATGGATCTCAATCATGTTCAATTCCATTTTTATTCCGAATGATTAACTCATTCATGTTTTTTGTTATTCTCTCATCGAATATTGTGGACTCTTTCTGTTTATCGTTGTTAATTTGCTTATAAGTGATCAGAAATTTGTTTAAAAGCGCATTGAAAGCAAACATTATTACAATTAAAGATTTTTTATCATAATTTTTGTTTGATTCCACAGCATTATTTCGGCATCACCATTTTTTACATATGTATGTTTTTATTCTTCTCAATTGCGTTTCTTATTCCATATCATATTTAGTTCGTAGTAGTATCTGTTGTGATTGGATAGATTGTGCAGAAAACGTTTAAGTTTTGGATGAATGTGCCTCCGAAAAAAAGTACAATTGCGAGTAAAGTAAAGCAGGCGGGTGGAGCCTTGTAGTAATCCCATCGATGTGTGGTTTCGAGGGCAGAGGAGCGAGTGTCTGGCGGAGGCGGGGTGGGAGTGGGGGAGGGGCAAGGGGCGCCAGGGGCGGATCCTCTCCCACCTCGCCACTAACTAAACGGGCGGGGCGCGGTTTAATTCGGACGAATCGCGACTGTCGTTTATCAGGCGAGATTAACGGGTGCACGGAGCACTCGGCGCCGGGAACCGCTACGCCTACCGCACCCCGTCGCCTGCCGCCCCCAACCGCCCTCTGCCCACTGCCCCAACCTCTCGCCGCCCGCCGCCCGCCGCCCGCCGCCCGCCGCCCGCCGCCCACCGCCCGCCGCCCACCGCCTGCACCCCGGCCCCTCTGCCTGCCACCTGCCACACCCACCCGCTCCTTCCCCCTGCGCGCAGCCGCGAGTTGTGGCCTCTGGCACCATGCGGCTCTGGATGGAGCGAAACCACCGAACTTCGTGTGGTTCAATCGTTCCTTCTCTTTTGCTTTGTAGCGTTGGATATTGATACAGAGATTGGGATTGTTCAAAATGGAGTTATTTTTTTAAAATTTGTTTCTTTGTTGATGACATGGTATGAATGTGGTCTTCAATCTTTATACGAGTACTTTAATTTGAGGTTACCACCATACTTTTCTGCCGTGCAAGTATTTGCTGTTATGGGAACAGTAAAACCAATTTCCTTCTTGTTGACACTTTAAAGTGTTTTTTTGTATATATTAGAGAAAGGTGGAGTCTTTCTTTTTTGAGCCGAAAAAAGTAGAAATAACTTCAATAAAGATTGTTTGTAAGATGGGCCTTTCGGTAGCCCTACTCTCAGTGAATTACAGCTAGTGGTTTGAACTATACTGACAAATACACGAAGTACAAGAACGCAGAGCCTGAAATGGTTGTAATAATGATGCGGTATTTGCGTGAAACCAACATTCAGTAAAAAATGAATATAACGTTAGTAAGAGATCAGTACTTTCTTTCCTTGTAGGTTTTACTTTCTCGCCTTACGATTTTTTATGGAAAGAATGTATCAATGTCTACCTGGAGAGTCAAGGTCGCAAAGACTCAAGGGTCATAGCCTTGTCTCCGGGGCTTCGGCTCGAAGGGTCGCGGGTTCGAATCGCGCCTCGTGCATGTCTATATATGTTCGTGATGTCCTTACGTGTTCTTCCTACAGTGCCCCCTATAGCTAAAACAATCACAGCGATCGTTATATAACCAAGTAGTTAAAAAGCGACCTTTAAAAAAAATGATTTGAGATTTGAGAGTGTATGAATGTATAGGTTACAAAGTAAATCAACTATGCCCGATTATGGTCTGCGTGATTTTTGTTTACAAAGATGTTGGTCGTAGAGAGTTTACCCTGAATGAAACCAAAATCGCGCCCTTTCCCTCGCGGGAGTGGCCGGGGGTCCATGGGGCGGGGCGCGACGCGCATGCGAGCCTCCGCGCCGCTTTACGAGCCGCATCGCATCGCGTCGCATCGCGTGGCGTCGCGTCGCGTCGCGTCGCGTCGCGTCGCGTCACGCGCCTCCGCTGCCGCCTTTTCCCGCTTTCTCCTTTGTTCCGGCCCTGCGCCGTCTCTTTCCTTTCCCGTTTCCTCGCGCGCGGCTTCCCTGTCCGCCCGCGTTACAACCACCACGACAGGGCCCTGAAATGCTTGTGTGCTTGTTTTGAACGTATGTGCGTATGGACGTATTTGTAATAGTTTTGAAAACGTTTTGGTTTGGGTGAAATGGAATTCGTGTTAGTAAAAATATTTTAAATTAAATTGAAATGATTTGTTTCATCCATTTATTTGTGATGTGGCTGAAAAGTTTGTCGTATTTGCAAAAATATGAATTAAATTTAAGGTTCGAGCGCGTATATTCAACTATTAAAACGTTGCCTGCTATATTGTTATTGGTTTATTTATATTATTTAGTATCAAAGAGATAATTTTCCCTAGAAAAATGTTTCCCTGTTGGCCCCTTATGTGCATCACTTTTCTTTCAGGAATTCAGTCACTTTCGAGAAAATAAATGGAACAAAGAGCAGAGGCTTGCTAAACACTGTGAAAGTACTTACTTATTCCTTTGCAGTTTAAAGACAATTATCTCATATGAATTTTATAGAAGTGAATAATATTGTCGTATAATAGGCCGACTCGGACCATGCGTACATGTCTACTGCCTTTACCGGGGCTCAGAAACAATATCTCGATGGCAAGGCATGATACATCATTAGGAGGGGGATCAGCTTTTAGCTGTATCCCATTTGTATCCCCCAGGGTTCTTAGCCCTGGGGGATTATACTATATTATTGGTACATAAACGTGAAAACTTGAAAAGAAATTCGTAGTATCGGTCTGTCAGTGAAAGGAAGTTATGCATTTTTCATTTGTTCAGCGTATGAAACATGCCCTTTGGGAAATGTATGCACAATAAAGTAGTTACCTGTTTTTCAGAATATTAAATTGTTATTCGTCTGAAATGTAAAAGATTTATAAATAATTTGTTTTGGTGACTAGTCGTGTATTATTTCTTGTTCTTAAAACCATTTTTTAAAATTTTATTTGTTTTGACCCAACGTTATTCATAATTTGTTGAAATATTTCCATTTAAACGTAAATGATGACACAAAATTCTGTTCCATCTGGTAGTGCTTTGCTTGTAAAATTTAGATTCATTCTCTACAGATCTGAACCATTTGTAAATTTTATTCATAGAGTTTACCCAAGTAAACTGTAAAAATAATTACCCATTCACCTCCCTGCATGTGGAAATCTGTAAATCTGTACCGTACCTGTATATTGTAGTTAGTACCACAAGCGTTTAAAACATTGTTTCGTAGGACAATTAACGAAATTTTATATTACATTTTCGTAATAGATACATTGCGGTTATCACAAATAGTAGATGGTTGGTTAGTTGTAATTCTTGGTTGGTTATAATCGTCGACTTTTGCCTCTGTTTACAATTTGGAAGCACGTCAGTTATTTGCTCTACAGAGGTGTGCAAATTATTAAAGATTTTTTTCGGTATATTCAAGTTAAACTCATTGTAGAAATTATAAATAATACTGACAACACTCCTATTGTTTTCAAAAATGTACATAGTGATATCTGCTACTTTTTTGTGTTTCATGTAGAACTGATGTTGGTATAAATGTTATTTAATTCGGTTAAGCCCAAGCGTGGACAGTGTCTCAGGTACATTGAACAATTGAAGAATCTGTACTGCAATGGCCAGCTAACAGTCCAGATATGAACCCAATTGAAAGTATTTGGACAGTAGTTAAAAAGAAGCCAAAAAATAAGATAACACGTGAAGGTCTGGTGGTAAAATTGAAGGAAAAAATGGCAAAACGATGCAGACATCAAAATGCAGTGTATGGCACTGATAAGAAAGATGCCAGAGAGGATGAGAATGCTCATAAATAAAAAAAGGAATGTTCAGTAAATATTAAAAATAATTCTTATGTATGAAAGTAAATTAATAAATTCAAACTCTACGACTTTAGTCTAGCACACCTCTGGCTTAACATAAGCAACTGTTAGCGAATCTGCGAAACGAACTTTGCGTCCCTTGCATTAAAAGCAGTAATGCTTTGTGTCAGTGCAGAGTTAGGGAGAGTGTCGCCGCCGCACCCTGCCTGCACCCCCGGGCCGCCTCATGATGCGCCTCATTTGCTGGCGAAGTCCGCGCTGCCATGACGCGCTGCGCCTGTCAGACGCATGTGCTCGCCCAGTCGTCGAGGCGGCGGTGTGGGACTGGCGCGGGCGGGAAGGCGTTCCCTGTACCTACAGCTCTCTTCCGCCCTACTCACTCGTTTCTTCGCTTACTGCCCATGCTCTCGCGTCTTTACGCTCTTTTTTTATTGGAGGTATATTATCTTCCTGTCATATTACATACTTGTATCTCATCACTTTCGCCAAAGGCATGTGAGTCACACGAACCCCCTTCCAAAACAGTCTATTCGCTCTGACCTTCCCTTTAAGTCTCCTTACTTCTCTTCTAGTACCTTCCCTGACTATCTTCGTTGTTCTATTACTGTCACTGTGATCTTCCAACGTGTCACAAGTTTTTTCATTCCTTTACCTATGACCTCACAACAACATACATGTTTTTCGTCTCCGTAAATCGTTCCTCACTTGACGGATATTCGTTGCCTACATCTGCCCTTCCGACACTATTTTCGTGGATACTTCCTCTCACGTCGCCACTTTGCCCCGTCCGCAAAAGCGTGGGCCCCCGCCACCCTGCCACTGCCCCGCCACCGCCACCACCCCGCCAGCGCCCCGCCACCGCCCTTTCACCGCCCCGCCACCGCTTCCCCGCCACCGCCCCGCGCCGCCGTCGAAACCGTTCGCTCCCCCGTCGGAAGTTGCGCTCGGGTTGAAGCCCGACTTCGGGCCCCCGAGATCAACTCGCTTCGGAAGGGAGTTGCGGGGGCGGCGGGCGGGCGACGGGAGGCCTGTCACCTGCGAGCCGCCTCTACCTGCATGTTTAGGGGGAGGCACGTTCCTCCAGGATGAGCTTTACGCGATAGTCCGGGCGGGGACGTGTTTGCTTCCATACTGCTAGGAGAGTTTGTCTCGGAGGATATATTCAGGATTTTGCAATACTACAAGCGTGTCATTAATTTCAGTATTACTAATATTATTACACTCTTGGATATTTATATTCAAGAAATGCCTTTTCAATTATTTCATTTCTACATCATAATCTAACTTATTGAAGAAAATCAATCGATAAGTTTCACTTTAAAAAGATCATCACTGAAACTTTTATAAAAGTAATGCTACATTGCCTTACAAGCAATAGAAAATAACGTTTTAACACAGAATTACTTACAATATCATAAATAAAATACTTTATTGGAAGGAAAAATATTTCTCCACTTCATCAATGATTAGGAAATGGAAAAATAACATAGAAATTTCACAAATGAATGTATCTCTAGTGTCAAATAACTTTTCGCAGTTTTTATTGTAATAAAGTAAATAGCAGTTCGGCTCATTAAGACATGTGCCTAAAATGACATCGGAATGTTTCATTTTGATAAAATAATTTGCAATTGCCAACTCTTCCTCTCCACCGCCTCTTTCCCAGGGCGATAATTAGTCGCCCGTCGTCTGCTCGATCGCCCCTCCCTCAGCACGAATCGCTGATTTCTCTGACGTCGTCGCGCCTCTGATCCCCAGGTTGCGCCCGAGCGTCATTCAATTTCTTATTAATTATAGCGCCGTTTTCTTTTGGCAGCGTGTTAATTCCCCGCGAAGGCGACCTCATTTGATCCTAATTTGCAGATTTGTTTGCGACTGTCCGTACGGCACAAAACGGCAAAGCTCTTGCAAAACAGCCACCCGATCCTTCACGCCCCCCTCCTCGCCCTCTTCCCGGGGCGGGTGCTCCAGCAGACAGCCTGTTGTCTCGCCACTCGGGCCGTCCTCGTCGCGCGCGCGCGTCCTCACGCCGCCGTCCTCGACACAACGGCACCTTTTGGCGCCTCCGCTGTTTTCATCTCCGGGTCGCCCCGCCCCGCCCCGCCCCGCTCTTGCTTCAACTCCCCCGCGAGCTCTTTGCCGCTTGAGGCGAGGCATGGCAGATGCGCTCGTTTTACTGTTAAGTTCTTGTGCGTCTTATTGTCGCCGGCGCATAAAATGCGTCTCTTGGAATTGTTTAGTTTAAGACGTGGAGATGATACAGTCTCCGAGTTGAGTACCAAAGGCGTGTTTTTACAGGTTATGTTAATGTTGAATACTCTTTTTGGTGAAGCTCTGTTCAAATTATTATAATAAATTCTATGTCGTTTTTTTAGTTTTGACGTAAAATATTGTATAGAAATCCTTCTTTTTTAATAAAAATCTTGAAATTTCTCTTAGTATGTTATACATTACAATGTTTCGACAAATCGATAGCCATAACGTTTCTAATATTCACAGTCAGCAATATAACGTAAACGATAGAAGTCGATTTTCCACACCAAGTTGTTCGTCTTATGTCGCGGTGGAGGATCTGCGTTTACGAAACATCTCCTGAGAAAGAGACGTTACGAAGAGACCTTGGCGCCTTCCCCGCGCTAGGCAGCGGGTCATTCGGACTGGGGCGGCGCGCGGAACCGCAGCGGCGAGGGGGGCGTGGGCGGGGGAGGGGGCGGGGGCAGGGGCAGGGCGGGAGGCGACCGCGCCCTCAACTTGCTGCGGCTCGCTCTGGCGCCTGAGTGCTTTTTAAAAGGCTCTACACATCAGCCGTCATAAATTAGCCGCGCGTCTCCAGCACCCAGCGGCGGCGCTCGCCCCGCCCCCTTCCCCCACCCTCTCCCCCGCCGCCCGCCCCCCGCCCCCAGCCGGCGCAGCCTCCGCGTCTCCAGCCGCCTCCGCAGACGCCCTCCGAAAACAGCCCTTATTTTCTTCCCCTTATCTCTCCGGCGCGGCAGCGGCCCCGTGGCGGCGCGGCGCGCTGTACTTTTTTAAAAGGTGCAACGAAAATTACTTACTCGCCACCGTAATTATTTGTGAGGAAAACTTTTCCCCCCTCTCACCCCCCACCCCGCCCCCGCGCGCGATGGCGGAGGCGACGGAGGAAGAGGCGGGGGGCGGGGGCGTCTCCGCCGCGCCGTTGCCGCGGTATATACGACGAAAGTTAGACCCGGCGGCGCGGCACTCTCGCACCTGCGAGATTTTTTCATTTGGAGGAAGCGCCCCAAAAGGCTTGCGGAAGACTTGAAGGGACTGCGGCCACGGGGAAGAGTTGTGGTCTTTACGCGCGAACCAGAAGCGGCGTATTGTCGCCTGAGGGCCGCCTCGTCCTTTGTGTGGGAGACCTAAGCGACAACTGGTGCCTGCCCCGGGCACCTCGGCTGTATGGGGAGGGGGATCACGCGTATACTTGTCACTGTTGTAATGTTGCTTTTTACAGATGGATATTACTACATGTTTTTTGCAGGTGGATATGGATCATGGATTCAGAATTATTATTTGAAGACCTCAGGGCAGTAATATGCTATGCCACTATACGTAAGTTTTGAGAAAAAAGGCAAGTAAAGGTTTAGACAGTGCTTTCTACTCATTGGGGTAAAGAACATTAAATTATAAATTACCCTATCATCTTGCGGCGAATCTTTAAAATAAAAATTCAGCATCTAGATACTTCCTTGGGGCGTCGAAAAACACTCATATCTCAGTTCATCAGAAATGTGGCTTGGCGTGTATTGCCCCAAGGTCTTCATTTGTAGTCTGTTCGTATTGTGGATAGATAACGTCGAGGCGATCGAAAACTCTTGTTGTGAGCCTCAACCCTACAATATATAATGCGTTTGAAAAAACAGGTATGATTAACGACATTCGTATGGTGTAGTGATGCAAGGAATCACATAGCAATACTAGTAGTTTGACATGAACAACATTTGAGGAAATATGAGAAAAATGACTTGCACGTTTGTGTTCTGGTACAAATTGGTGAGTAGGTGCCGAAACGTCGATTTGAAATCAATTTATATAGGAAAAAGCCCCTTGTCGCACGATCATACAAAATGCATTGACTTGAAACATATTTATTTTGCGTTTGGAGGAATTTTAAATGATTAAAGAGACGAATGTTGAGAAGAAATTTTATGTTGGAATCAGCAATTTTCTATTCACGTTTGCGTATTTAATTATACTTGTAATTTTATGTAAGTTAAATTGCGAAACAGTGACATCAAACACACATCAACATCAAACACACAGCAACATTAAAGTAATTTATGTGCGCGTGCACAGCCTTCATATTTGTTCAGAACTTAAAACGTGACCATTTATTATCATTGTGTAATTTTCCTCTCAGAATTAAAGTATTTGTTTTTTTCTTTGCGACAGCAAATTGACTATTGTAAATAAAATTAAAATGATTATTATATTATTTTCTGATGTAAAATGTATATTTGTATCACATGAACGTGTATGTAAAAAAGTTCAGCATTTTAATGGGAATCGATACAACATATCCAGAACAACAAATCCTGTAAAGGCTTATGCTACATTGAATATTAATCATTCCCTTCTTTCTCTGCCGTTAATTTCGAAGCGTTCTCATTAGCTATACAATACCTTGTAATCGATCTGCAATAGGATTTTGGGGAAATTGATCGCGTGACAAGAAGCCTGCGTTCACGTCGAGCCCAATGGCGCCCGCCTACCTAACCACCCTCCCGCTCTCCCGCCTGCTTGCTAGCCTGCTCGCTAGCCCGCTAGCCTACTCGCTCGCCCGCCCTCGTGGTCGCTCGCCCGCCCGCCTTCGCGCCGGAGCGCCGCCAGGTTTTCTGTCATTATGCCGGCTTAGCGGCAGCGCTCCAGAAAGCCCGGTTTCAGCACAGCGGCGGTGGGGCCGGGCAGGGGCCGGAGGGCGGACAGGCGTGCGCCTGTGCGGGCGCGAGCACGGGCACCGGCGCGCGTGTGTTCTCTCTCCCGTGAATTATATATCCATCTCGGCCTTTGCACGGGCGCGTAATCAGAAAGGCTTAGCGGCTGCGCGCGCCGGACGGCCCCCGCGGCTTAGTGGGCGGGCGTCAAACCCAGGCCTTCGACGCCGGAGCCCCCGCGCCAGACCTCGCCCGCCCGCCCCTGCAGCGCCCCGTCGCCATGGCACACGCTCTCGACAAGCCCTCGCCCCGGCTCGCTCTGACGCGGTGGAAGATGGTGGGCGTGGTCCGGTCTTTGCGTTGCGATGCTTCTGCGGTGTGTGTTTTGCCGTAAGGGAGATTGATGTGACCCTTCATATATTTCTTGATGGAATCTTTGGGACTTAACCTGTACATGTGACGTGGCCCAGAAATAGGCATTGAATGATTTTAGTTATGTCAAAAACGATATGTAGTGTACCAACTGTAAAGTGGGGGTAAACAAATGTAACTCTTACATTTGTGACATATATTTACGGAGAGCTTGATTTGTCATAGATTAAATAAAATCATGTACAATGTTTTGAAAAAAAAATAATCTAGTTTTTGCATATTTTTTGCTCGAAGTAAAGGCAGTTTATCTTTTTTCCCCAAAACGAGTCCAATTTATCTTTGCATTGCACCCGCATTGCACCCTTTGCATTTCTTTTTTGTGCATTGTTTTTTTCAAAACCAGAAAAGAACGTGTAAAAATGGTACAAGTCTCATTTTCGTTTACTTCTCTCATTTTCGAAAATTGCAAAATGTTTAAATAATGCGAGGAAGTATGTGTAGTTCTAGCACCACTAGTTACATATAAAATAATAATTAAATATGTAAACGTTTCGAAAGACGAAGCTGAGGACTCTTCTTCTACCGAAATACATTCTTATTCTAGAAATATAACCTACTTTGTTTACAACCCCAATATCACACTTTTCTTCATTGAAAAGGTTTTACAGAACTTTAATGAAGAGGGTTTATAGAGTTCGTTTGCACGCAACTGATTTCCCTCGTCACATAGATTCTCGTCTACACGACGCTGCAGTTGGAATTCGACAATGACCTCGCGCGCGTCAGTGTGTGTGTGTGTATGTGTGTGTGTGTGTGTGTGTGTGCTTTCGTTCGTGTCAAATGCGTACGCGGAAGGGGCTGGGTCGAAGGTCACGCTTCTCTTTATAGGAAGCCGCGGCGCTTGTCCTCTCGCTCGGTCGGTCAATCTCCCTTCCCGCTTCCCTTCCCATTTCCCCTCCTCTTTCCCTCATCCACGCGGCCGCGCATCGCGGCCTGCCTCCACCCATCGCACGGGGGCCACCCGAAACAGCCCCGCGCCGCGACGCGCCGGGCGCAGGTATCGGCCGCGTGGAAACGCAATTATTCTGATGCATGGCGGGACGTGATCCGTGCCGAGGATCGTAGTTAGCAAGATAAATAACAGTTCTTTCGTTTCGGTTCATTAGGGTGGCTTTTCATTGCACGGAATGCAACAGCGGCGCGCCGGAGCGACGCGAAACGCCGGCGGGCGGCGGCGGCGGCGGAGGCGGCGCGGGGGCGGTGCCGGCTGACTGGCGGCGGGCGAAGGGGGCGGGCAAGGGTGGGCGGGGAGGGGTGTCCGCCACGCTGGATGCGTGCGGGCGCGCGCGCGCTTTTTTTTCGCGTGCTCTTTATTGTGTATATTCCGCTGCCACTGATCCCAACTAATTTCACTGTGTGCGCTCCGGGTTACGTTGTGTCACGTGAGACCACGAGTGGGCGGGGCGCGCGCGGCTGGGCGCGAGGGCGGGGCTCAGCGGGGGTCGGGAGGGGCGAGCAGGGCGGGGGAGGCGAGCGGGCGGCGGCGGCGTTTGCGGGGGCCGAGCAGGGCGTCACCTGTAGTGTAAACATGGAGTTCAATTAACACTGGCGGGCCGCGGCGCGGGTTGCAGGGCGGCGCGGTGCTGTTGCCCCAAATTGCGCTCCGCCCCGCTGCATCGCCCGCGACCCGGCCACGCCCACTGGCAGCCCCCTCCCCCTTACCACTTCCCCCTCGCTGCCGCCCCCGCACCCCAACGGAAAAAGACCCTCGCGGGGATCCCAGGGATCTGGGAAGGGGCGGGGGAAGTTGGCCAGTTGCCTTGTGGACTGGATTTGCTTGTCAATCCATGCGACCATCGTTTTGTTTCGTACTTGTTTCATGACGTCAACATTACGCTTTCTACGACACGTGGAGTAAGTAATGTGATTTTTGAGTGGGTAAAAGCTGCATTTTCCAAACCTTACGTTCGGCATAAAACGAAAGGAAATCCGAATTTGAAGTTGGTATGTCACTGATGTACATTCCTATTCACAAGCGTCATCTAATTTATTATGTTATTATTCAATTAATGAGCACTGAACTGACTTAAAGCATCATGAAAGCAATGAAAAATGTTTGTATGCTAGAAATAATCTCAATGAAACCATTTGCTCATTTAGCTAAGAGTTCGATGAATTCATTTGCAAAGTGGAAAATACTTCAAGTCCGTGAAAGTATAAATTACGACCTCGTAACATATCGTTGTCTTGTTTTTGTGACCAGCGTTTTCGCGAGTGCCCCTGACGTTTAGCCTCTACGGACTTTGAATGCAATTTGAGATCTCAGCGAAGTCATAGCCTTTCCATCCGCTTCCTTTCGAATTTCATCACATTCGCAGCCTTGTGCCCAAGTTTGTCAAGACGCAAACTTGTTAATAACAATGAGAAGACAACGGCCAAACTCTCTAATTAATTATCGGATTCTATTTCACTCTGATGAAAATTTCGAAACTTAGTAGCGAGGGAGAAGAGAAAGAAAGAAAAAAAAGAATTTGCCAGACGCTGCGGAGTCATCTTGCCAAAGTTTTACAGACAAATGATGGGGTTTCGGATTGTTTTCCGGGAAATGCCCCGTCGATTCTCGGGCGGGTGCAGAGAAACCCCGTCGAAGACACGAAAGGGAAGGGGAGAGGGGAGAGTAGCGCGGTGTTATGGCACAGTTCGGTTCGCACCGATCCCGCGCCGTGCCAAGCGCTGTAAAAACTGATAGCCGCAGTTCGCGAGTGGCAGCGGCGGCGGCGGCGGCGAGAGGAAGCGAAGCGGCAGTGGCGGTTGAGCCGGCGCGGCGCGGCGCGGCGCGGCGCGGCGGCGGAGAGGAGCTGTCTGGGGCGGCGCTGGCGGCTGGCGGCGCTACGGCGGTGGTCGCCGTCGCAGCCATGTCGGCGACGGCCGCTCCCCCGCTGCAGTTCGACTGCCAAGTGGGCGTGTTTTTGTTGTTACGGCCGTCGCGTTGCCACCGCCAGTGCCAGCGCAATCGCCGCCTGCACCCCCGCCCCACCCCCTCCGGGGCCACCCTCTGCGGCGGCGCCGAACTTCGTTTCTGCTTCTTCCCTAAGTGCTCGCAGCGGCCTCCGCGTGGGAGGGGGCGGGGCTGCGGAGAGCTCCGGCTGAGGACGCTGCAGTCATTAGACATGCATGGAGCGCGTTTTTGCGCGCTCTCTAATTCGCGCGTCGTCGCGTTTTGAGCGCGCGTTTGATTTATGGTAGCACCGCCCACAAGGAGGTCGCAGAGTCGGGCAACATTAGTATTGCGGAGCTGACGTACCGCGAACGAAAACTTTCGTTGGAAAGACGTCTTTCATGCGTGCGGTCTTGATATGCTAATTTGCTAACGTTGGTGGCGGGCGCGAGATGCGTTATTTACACGCGTTTGTTTTGTGGGAATCGTTGTTCAAGTCTAGAAACTGTACTGTTAATTTTACAATATTATGACGTAATTTAACGACACAAAACATTGTTACGTCTTTTTTAGGAAATAATACATTCTACTACATTGCTAATTCGTATCTTTATTCTTTAGTTCCGTTCGCTAATTATTCTTAATCATTTCTATCTGTTGCTTACTATTTGCGTATTCACTTGACATATTAATGAAAATCTCTATTTTTACTTTCTGTGGAAACCGACTTGAATGAATCACTATAACCAGTGCCTCTTTTTTGGAGGACAAAATTTTTAGAAATCTGGTAAGGTAACTGAAACACTTGAAAATTACAACTTCTTTCAGAGAGAACTCTTCCAACATTCTAAAGTACAATAAAATAAATTGCTCTTTTCAATACGTCTACACCATAATGTGGTTCTGAAGCTTCGAGACATGGAATGTGTCGGCACAAGAAGTTCAGAAGTTGTCTTTTCGAACAATAAGTAGATACTTTTGATACAATATTTTAAATAATATTTCCTAGGAAAGAATGAAATTGTGAAGTAAAATGAGTTACAACGATCACAAACTTGTAAAATAGATTTCGTGTTTGGTTGCATTAAAAATTAATGAACATGTTTTCTGAAAACCAAATGATGTTAGAAATGCGTATTTTCTTCTATTAAAAATGTATAGAATTAATAGATTACGGTTTTAAAAGATGTTTCTTACGCCAGTGAAACCGCCAAATGTGCTCAGAAAGGGACCGACATCTTCCAAGGGTAGCGAACCCCGCTCCGCGAAGGATCTGCAGACGGCAATCGTCGGGCGGAGCGGGAGTTGGCGTCGGGGCCGCCCTCGGTTTCGCCCCCCCCCCCCCTGGTGGGCTGCGGCCGCTACGGCAACTGCCGCGCGCGCGGTCGCTGGCGGGGGCGGGGGCGTTGCCGGTCAGGAGCGGGCGCGCGTCGTAGACGCTGATTAAAATCCCACCCCCCGGACCGGGGCGCGCGGGTCGGTACCTGCCCGGGCGGCAGCGGGCACCCCTGGCAGTCACCTCCAGGCGCCCGCCGCCGCGGACGGCCTCGCCGCCCAACCGGAGGCCGTCCTCGGAAGTCTCTCCACCCGACCCCCGGCGTATTTGCAGTTGCGCCCCGCGCCGCACCGCGCCGCGCCGCGCCGGCCGGAGCGGGCGGTCAGCAACGCGGCTGTTGGGGAGCGGCCCTTCTGGGAAATAAGGGCCTCTCGCCGCAAACGGGGGCCGCCCCTGCGCCCCCGGCGTCGCCGCAAGACGGGAGCGCCCCTAGATTGCTCGCGAGCTGCTCTTACCGCCGCCGCCCCGACATTGCACCCGACCACCGACCCGCTGCCCAGACTAGTTTCGCCAGCCCTGTCGTCCACTGCCTCCGTCGGCGGTCTGATCCTTCTTGGACGGCACGGCTTCGTTTGTAGTTTCGTCGCTTCCTCCACCATTTCAATTCGAGGACGTTCTCTCCACACTGCTAATTTTTCATCACCAGATGGGTGAGAAACTCGTACGTGCCTCTCCTTTTCTAGTTTAGCCTTAATACATTGCCTGCGACGTCCTCTTCTACCACCAGCCTGCTTTGCCTTGAAAAGTATTGTAGTAATGAGAATTTTACCCCTTCTGTCCTGTCATCACTGTCTCCCACAGTTCATCCTTCCAGTTTCATCGTCCAGTCTCCAGTGGTTCGTTCCCATCAAGTCCTGTCCTTCCCCCACAGGGTATTTCCATTTCCGCCCTCCACCTTCCCTCCCTCCGCGCCGCGGCGCTCTGCGCTGGATGAGTGGGCGTCGGTCTTCGCGCCGGGTCGGGTGCAGCCCGGCGTAATACCCAGCCAGCCCTCGGGTAAATGGGGCGTGGTGCCCCACAGCGCGCGGGCGCGCGCGCGTTGCCGCCCCCGCAACTGCCCTCTGTTGCTGCCGCCGCGCCGCGCCGCGCCGCGCCGCGCGGCCTTTCGCCCTGGCCTCCCCGCGGTGCCCTCGTTCACCGCCCACCCGCGTTTACGAGCGCGGCGGCGGCGGTGGCGGCGGCGTCTGGGCCCTCGCAGCCCGCCCGCCGCACCTGTTCGCCCGCCCGCCCGCGCCTTTACGGCCCCCGCGCGCCCGTTGCTCATCGCGCGGAAAGCGCCCTGAGTAATCAGCGCTGGCCTCGCCCGTCGGCCTCCCAGCCCCGGCCCTGCATTCGCGCGTCGCTCACGCGCCATTTCGTTTCGATAAGAGGTGCATCCAATTAAAGATTCCATTAAGAGTGCAGTCGCAGGGGCGGATCCAGCCTATCATTTGGGGAGGGGGGCATCGCAGATTTTTGTTAAATAATAAACATACTGGTTTTTATATTGCATATTATTTATGTACTGTACAATATTATTGTTTAAATAATTACATAACACGAATCTAAATAAATATTTAAATCCGTTGTGCCAACTCAAGGAAGATAAATGAAAACTCGGGGTCATTCGGGGGAAGGGAGACATGCCTCCCATGCCCCCACCCCTGGTTCCGCCTGTGCTGCAATGTTGTTCTTTATTACTACCTGGTGTACAGGTATTCTTTAATCGAAATTAGACCTCGATGTCAATGATATATCTATATTAACCTGTAATATTTATACTTTTCCATTCAAAATTATAATCGTATTGATATATTCCACTTTCTTGTTGTAATTTCTGATGTAGCAAAAAAGTATTGATTTGTAATTAAAAGTTACTTGCCCAAATTAATAGATCTACTGTATGAATTTAAAGCAAACACGCAAATAAGTATTCCTCATCATCTGCATTGCTCAACTGTGCAACTTCATCGTGAAATTAAGAGATTTTTTCTATAATAATTGAAGACTTCACTAGAAGAAGAAGCTATCCCAATTTTTTTGAGAAATTGAGTTGTTAGCATGAAATATAACTACAAACATTATTTTTTAGAGTAATGAGATGTTCAAATGCAGTATGAGTTTAAATGCAAGTGTAGTGTTTAAAAATGTACTGAGTTATATTAGGAAAGTTTTAGTAAAACTCTCAATATCTCAGAACTAGGTGAATGTGGGATAAGCACTCTGCAATTGTTAGACGATTTTTTTCTATTTTGGGAAGAGAAAGTGCCCAGTCTACAGAAAGAATCTCTCTTCATATATCGATTAAATCTTAAGAGAGTTCTAGTGTCTTCGCTTCTCTCATTGTATTGAAGTTTGAATATTAAATACTGTTATAAATTTAAATTAATAATGCAGAGTTCTGTTCTGAACAAGTCTGTGCATCTTCTACACGACGAGATATCTCTTCATGTAAGTCTTGGCCAACGTCTTTGTAACCCCTTCGTCCGCCCAGCAGAGACACCCGTGTGGCGTGCGCAAAACAAACCGGGCCGTCCTCCCTCTCGCTTGCCCGCGGGCGCCGCCCCCGCCCCCGCCACGGCTCCTCCTCCGCCGCGCCTTTGTGCGGAGCCGCACCATTAATACATCGCGGCAATTACCTGGCCTTATGGCTCCTGACACTATCGCGGGGCCGCGGGGGCCCACCCGCCCGCGCCGCCCAGTTAATCAAGCAGATAAGGCGGTGAATCATTCGCGCGCCGCCGTGACGTGATGCGCGCTTCCCGCGGCCGCCCCCCCCCACCGCCCCCGCAGCCCCGCCCCACCCCCGGGCCCTGAGACGTACGTCGCCGTTTCTCGCCGCGTCCCCGTGTTAGGATTGTATTGCTCGCTGCCACATCCCTCCACGGACTCTGTTCGCTCGTATCAGCGCTCGAGGGGCCACTACGTTTAAGGGAGAGACGTCCATATGTTTCCATCCGATAGCACTGTCTTTGCCTGGCGATAAGAACCCCGGAATGTTTCAGGAGATGAAATTAGGGATCACAATGAAACAGTACCTGTTTTCAATTACCATTTAAATTACGCGATTTTTAATTGCCTGGCATTTTTGTTGCGCTTAAAATGACGGTCCGCTTCAAATGAAATCTACATCATCTCCACTCCTTATTTTTTTCAATTCTTTCAAATTGCTAACCCCTCTACTTTTGTTGTAACAAGTACATCACTAAATAGAAGGAAATTCTGTGGAAAGAATGCCTCCAGCAACGTGACTTCATCCGTTTCCATACTCCTTCCCGCCGCATCCATTTCCTCCACAGCCGGAGCCGCATTCACTCCATCCTCCCCTCGTCCTCACGGCCCCTCGCTGTCCTGCTCCCGCCGCCGCCGCCGCCGCAGCCGCCGCCGCCGCCTCCGCCCCCAGACGCGATAGCAACCGTGGCGCTGTCGAGTCGCTGCCGCTCCGAGATACGGGATGCGGCGGTGGCTCGGCGCCCTGCCCCTTACATGCATGCACACATGCGTGCGCGCGTGCACCGCCCCGCCCCGCCCCGCCCCGCCCCGGCGCTGTGCTCGTTACGTATGGATGCATGCGGCCGAGCCTCCGCCGGGGGTGCCCAGCGCCGCCCCGCCCCGCCCGCCGCACTGCGGGCCGCGCCTCCCCCGGGGCCGGCGCTGCGGCAGGGGCGCCCCGGGCGCGCACTCACCCCGCGGTTTATTTCCTTTTCTACCCACTCCTACCCTCGACTAGATCCTTTGACCCGGTGGGCAACGACGTTTTGTATGAAGAATCGTGTGAATTCGGAAGATCAGGGTATATTTGGATTGTTTAAGTACTGTGTTACTTTATACTTGAGCAATAATATAGATGGCATACTACATATGGCAATAATATAGAATAAAATACATTATCTGATGATATAGGGTAGATTAACGCTATCACATTTGATGAAAATAAAGTCTTTGATGTCCAAAATCTTCGTACGGAACGGGCATTTATCCTTGAATTCTCTACGCACAGAGACAGAGAAAAAATCATTAGAAAGAAATTCAGTGGATTTAGTACTTTATTTGCAGAGAATTTTCGTTCAGTGAAGATGGTTATTAACGTAGATGGATCATAAGGTAAAACAACTAAACTTTTGTAATATCTCTGTTATAGCGAGTTTTTGTAAAGACGTGTGTTATGAGGAGGTCACACTGCATTTAAAGGACCATCTCCCTATATAAATATTCCATCGAAAATTGTTCCTTCAAAATTACAAGAATAGTGATTGTAATTGCTTTCTTCTTCTGAATCATTGTATCGTTTTCGAAATTACTGCGCATCTTTGAAAGACAAACAGGTTATTCCCGCCAAAATTGCAATTGAATGAAATAGGTATGTAATGACTTATTTTGGATTTCCAGCTTAAGACATCCAGAATGTCATGAAATGTGAATTGAGGTGAAATACATCGATTCCGCCTCTTGTGCAGTTATCTCATTCTAACCCATTATCTCGTTGCTCACGCGCCCCTCGCGGCCGCCCTCAACGCGCATCGCCGTGCGCCTTAAACGAACAGTGTTTGTTATAAGTCCTTTGTTATAACCTTCGCCGCCCTCCGCCGCCCTCCGCCAACCTCCGCCGCCCTCCGCCGCTCTCCGCCCCCCCCTCCGTCATGCTCTGCCGCCCTCCACCGCCCACTGTTACCCTTCGCCATCCTCCGACACCCTCTACTGCCCACCGCCGCTCTCCGCCATCCTTCGTCGCCTTCCGCCGCCCTCTTCCGCCCACCCCCGCCCTCCACCGTCCACCGCTGCCCTCCGCCATCCTCCGCTTCTCTCCACCGCCCGCTGTCGCTCTTCGCCATCCTCCGCCACCCGCTACTGCCCACCGCCGCTCTCTGCCATCCTTCGTCACCCTCCGCCATCCTCCGTCGCCTTCCGCCACCGTCCGCCCCACCCCCTCCTCCGTCCACCTCCGCCTTCCGCCCCACCCCCTCTGCCGCCCTCCTCCATCCGTTGCCCTCCACCGCCTTTCGCCGCCCTCCGCAGCCCTCCCTGCCCGCCGTTGCCCTCCGCCGCCTCCTTCATCTTTCGCCCCCTCCGCCATCCTCCGCCACAATCCGCCGCCCTCTGCCGCCCTCCACCGTCCTCCACCGCCCTCCGTCGCCCTTCACTGCCCTCCACCACCCTCCACCATCCAACACCGCCCTCCACCATCCTTCATCGCCCTTCACCGCCCTCCACCGCCTTCCACCGCTCTCCACCACCCTCCACCGCCCTCCGTCGCCCTCCGCCACTCTCCATCGCCCTCCACCGCCCTCCTCCGCCCTCTTCAGCCCGCCCCCGCGGCCTAATTATAGGATGCAAAGGCCCTCCGCAGAGCGCGCCGAGCGCAGCCAACGAGTAGATCTGGTTATCTAGAGGGCGTCTCGAAATTCAGGCCAGCTAATTTGCGGAGAACGGGGTTACCGGCGCGGCGTGCGGTTTTACCTGCTGCTTGCCAGCGACACAGGTTGCGAAGTAATTAATGTGTGTTCTACATACGATGCTTGTAATTGCAAGTGTGAGGAGGCGTAGGTGAAGTCGGAGGGAACTACAACGCGCTCGAATCCTCTTCTTGGAAGGGAGAGTGCCTCATTTTTTTAACAGAGCAGTTATTATAATGAACAGAGAAACCAGATTCGTGAAAACAAATATTAAACAATATTTTCGACAATATATGTGTCGTTGCTAAATAAGTGAAAACTGTGCCTGTTTCCAATGGCAGTCCTTAGCGTTCTCTCTGATTTTTAATAAAAGGGCTGTGAACTTAATAAAACCATACAATACCAATTTGGACCTATCATAAGTAGGTACTGAAGACCAAAGATGAAAAGTATTAACTGTGATAAAATAGGTCAAAAATTAATTGCACAAAAATGTTAATTCTCTCTGTCACATATGATCTGTTCAATGTTTTGCATACACGATTAAAGTAAAACCTATCATAAACGAAAATGATTTTTTCCTATTTTTGCATTTTCCTCTGTGTTCACCTATTTAATTCAAAGGCATGTGATGTGCAATAAATAGTCGCCGTGGAGCGACAGCCTCGTGCCGTGAGCGCAGCCTCCATTGTGTGCGTGGGCGGGGCGGTTGCTTACGGCGCGCGGGTTTTTGCAACCGCGCGGGGCGGGCGACGCGCGGCGAGGGGCGCGCTGAATTAATTTGCAGTTCTTTGTCGAGCGTGCGTGCGTCGCAAATCCAATCCGGCACCCGCGGGCACGGCCCCTCGCCCGCGACCACATCTCCCCGTCGCCCTGCCCGCCCACGCCCTCGCCTCGCCCCCCCTCCCGGGTTTCGCCCTCTTCCGGTCGCCTTCTCTGCTCCAGTGCTTCGCGTTCTCGCTGCCGCTTTCTCTGTCGCCCTCGCCCTCGCCCTCCGGGTTTACCTGGTTTGCCCTCGTATCTGTATCCACCACGCTGACCGTATGTGGACTGTTTCTTCCCTTCTGTGCTTCTCGCTGTCCCTGTACTCCTGGCTACCCTAATCGTATGCTCTTGTTACATCAGATTATCTCTTATTCTTCTTCGACTCTCAATTACATCCCTACATTTTAATTCGAGTTTTGCGTAGTTAAATTCTACATCGTGTCTTCTGTAATGTTGTCGCAAATTTTACTTCTGCCTCTGTTAATACTCTTCCGTGCCAACTACTGCCATCTAGCTTTTGTCCCTCTATTTTACCATTTCTTTTCCAAAATTTCAATCTCACGCCTTCATTATTCTTCTGCTTTCGTCATTTTCTTGCTTGTTCGTATTTCTATTCATATTCGCGTGCTTCAACATGACTTCCGCCGCTACCACCACATCTTCACCCTTTACCCCCCATCCCCACCTTTACCTCTGACGCCATACGCTTCACCATATTCTCATCTGTCACCTCCAGCTGCACCGCTATCGCCTTCTCCGCGGCTGCGCTGATGAAATTAGCGCGGGCCCCTAGTTTCGAGGCACCCCGCGGAGCCTCCGCCTCCGCCCCCGCCTCGCGCGCGCGAGGGGCGGGGCGAGGCGGGGAAGGCGGCGGCCGCGTAGGTGATAAACCACGCCGGGCGGCCGGGGCGGCCACGGCAGCGGTGCGGGGGCGTGCAGGCGGAGAGGGACTAAATACTGCGGTCGGATGTGCGGGGAGGAAGGCGAGGTCTGCCGCCCGGAAACCGACCATCCCGCCGGAGTTTCCGGGACACGGCCTGGCTTCTATGCAAAGAGAGCGGGCCCCCGCGCCCTCGCCGCCCCCGCATCGCCCCGACGCGGAGATGGCGCGCTCGCGTGCGGCCGCCGCCCCCCCTCCGCCCCCGCCGCCCCCGCGCGGGCAGGCCCATCGCTTTCGCAGGCGGCGCCGCCCCCCGGCGCGCCCGGTGGCGTATGTGATATGGGATATTTCCCCTGGACGTGATCTGATTGCGAGTTAACCACTGCGCTACACGCTAATATTGCCAACACTGATTACGGATTCCTATAAAGAAACAATTCCGAGGGAGGTGAAGATTCTGCGAAGTACGTGCCCTTTGCACGGTGCGTGACCCTTGAAATAGGAGTTCTTTAATCTTGGGTGACGTCGAAATTCTTCTCGCGATGTTCGTTGCTCCTGTGTTGCAGAACATAAATCCGCTGTTATTACCGTCTGCCTGCGAAATGAACTGTAATTACGGTTGTGAAATAAATGACATGCTTCGGATGTGATAATAACCATGGAGAATGGACGAATTCCTTACAAATGGTTCTTGTTTCAAATTTACAAAAGAAATACAAAATGTCGTTGGGTTGCATTTCTTAAATGAAAGAACCGCTTATGATAATGGACATACATGTACTGCATGCAAAATAAATCGGAATCACATGGCCACAAGAGCATGTACGTTTCGGATGCTTTGCAAAGGAGGGATACCGGAAGTAAATACGAAAATGACAGTTTACGTCAAGGAAAAATATTGAAGTATTTATTCACAATACATTTTGTGTATTTTATTTATTTACTGTTTTCATATTTATTGACAATGTTGTTCCGTGACCATTTTTAAAAATTCATTAGAGATCGAAAGATTATTCTCAGTTAGTGTAGCTCAATTCTTCTTGATAGTTCTAATTACCCCCCTCCTGAATTCCATGAGGCGTTGCTATCAAGCACATATCTGCTCCCTCCCTCTCCTACTCCATTTCGATGAGTTTTTATGTTCTCTCGTTCCTTCTATTCCTGTAAGAGACCTATGGAAATAAAACTTGGCAACTTCAAACCGAATTCATTGGCGGAGAACAGGCCCTGACAGCCTAAATCTGCGGGGGAAAAGTCTTTACCTCCTGGGGGAGTGCGACAGAGGGGAGGCGTGCCCTCCTAGACTCTCTCTTCCTTCCTCCCCTCCCCCTTCCACAGCCGCGTTCTTTCTCCCCTTGCTGGCATCTTCCCGAAGCTTCTCTTGCCACGCCTCCCCGCGCCTTCTCCTCGCCTTCGTGTAATTTCCTGTTTTTTATTCAGACCCAACTCCTGGTAATTTTCTGCTATATGCTTGAGATTTTGAAGTCTGATGTAATATTTTCGTATCTCGAGAAACTTGAAGAGAAAGTGTTGCGAAACTTGCGCATTCCAAATTTTAATGTAAATTGAGTTAGGGGAGGGTAAATGTATCTCAAGTTACTCTTCAGAAAGAATTTTCTCGAAGAGCGTGACTAACAGCCTGTTGAGCGGCTCGCGTTTGCTACTGCTTTCCCCCGTGTTTGCACAGCACAAACAAATGGAGGTTCGCCGCTGGTTTTCTTCCCTGAAGCCTTCCCTGAAAAGTTGTAGGTACCGTTTTCTAATGTCTTTTGAAGAAATCGCTGATTGCATGTTTGCTGCGTTTCAGTGAAGATACTATTACTGACGTAATTAGCAATACACGCAGTTCGTCATTTGTTTCTTCTTCCTATTACTACATGCAAGAGATCAGGTTTGTCAAACAGCCGGCCCGCGATGCCATTTATTGTGGCCCACAAAATATTATTACACTTTGATTTATTTGTAGTGGCTTCTCAAGGTCACAAGCTGGAAGGAGAGGGGGACTTTGTCATCCAATCGGTACCTCCAGTAACAAAAACTTAAATCGTAACGAAGCTCCCAATTGGACGACAGTTTCCCCCAAATATGAAATTAGTACCTACTTTCTTCAATCTATCAATTTCTTTGAACATATTATCTAAAATAATCGAAGTTGAAAAATTACAATAATTTATCTTATTTGTTGACGATACGATCGTGTCGTTTGTTTTACTATTTTGTTATTAAGGAGGAAATAAATAAAAACGTACCGTATACTTTAGCTACAGATAACTAGACAGTTCAAAGATTTATGTAAAAAATTTTGGTCTGAAATTTTCTGTGGTAACAAACATTTTCCCCATTTGTTTCACGGAAAGATAATTTTACATTGAAATATTTGCCAAAGAAAGCACAGAGTATGAAAAAATCGTGCAATACGTAATTCGTTTACATTTTTTCTACTTTGAAGTATTTGACCAAAAAAAGGCATAGTTAGAAAATAAAAATTCGATTAATACTCCTTAAACCCGTTAAATATACAACCGCACGTCTTCTTCACTCGCGGTACGTTTTTCCACCGAGCGAGCAAACGGGCAATTCTGAGATGGAGTGAGGGCGGAGTGCACTCGCGCATTCGCCGTCGCGGGGCGCCTGTCGACAGCCGCACGGAGTCCGCCCACCACGCGAGTGCGCCTCTGTCTGTCGCGCCTTGCTCCGTGCCTGTGGAGGCAGGCTGTGGGCCAGATACGTTGCGGGCTCTTTCCCCACCACCACTACCAAAGAATTTCCTCAAATAACATCTCCAACGAAACTAAATTCCACAACATTGAAACGAAAAATATTCTCCAAATTATGGACCAAGGACATGAGCTGTCCCCGACTATTCCATTGGCTGTCACCTTACATTCAAATAATAAAAATCAACCGAACATCGTTATTTCAGCTGCTGGAAGGACTACGTTGGTTTTTTCGGTCTGCCTATCTATGTTCGTTTTTTCGTGATTTTCTTTGTCTGTCGTTTATTTTGCTCTGTTTGATCCATAAAAATGAGAAAGAGAGAGAAAGATACGTCAATTGTTTCGTTTTTATTAACAATAATTGAGAGAATAATATTTTTAACTCGACTCCGGATGAAAATAATTTCCCAAAAAAATCCCCAAACATTTCCCCGTCAATTTATATTCCCAGTTCTTTCCCTACAACGAAAAATACCCATTTTGGGAAACAATTCCTCAATCTTGCAAATCTGCTGTGCAGGATTTTGCGTGCGTGTGGAGACAGTTTGCACGACGCAAAGCAGCCGCCTCTACGGCTATTGCCACGCCGCCACCGCCTATGCTGACACTGTTCCCGCCGCTACAGCCACTGCTGCCATCAGTGTCCACGCCTCCGCCATCACCGCCATCCCGACCGCTGTGGTCATCGCTACTGCCTCTGCCGTCGCCGATATCACTTTAGTGTCACCGCTTCTAGCTCGGCTCCCGCTGCCCGCCCCTGCCCCTACCGCAGTGATTCCACAGTCACCACCTGCCACCACGGCTGCCATCTGCAACGCCTTAGATTCAGCTACGCCATTAGGCTCACCGCCACCAACTTACCTGTCGCTCTCGCCCCGTTGCCGCCTGGACTCCAGCCGCCGTCGACACCGCTGCCGTCTCCATTGCCGCCGCTTTCGTCTCCAGCCTCTTCGACGCCGCCGACCCCGTTGCCGTGGCCGCCGTGTTCACCGTCAACTCTATCGTCACCGCCACCGACTTCTTCATCGTTGACACTGCCACCGTCACCAGCGACACTGTCCAAGCAAGCACGGTGCCCGCCATTCCCCGCGCCGCCACAGCCTCTGCTGCCACCGCCTACTATTCCTCCGCCACTGCTACCGCCTTGCTCATCGCTATCCTCGCTCGTCCACGATATCACTTTTAGTGACACCGCTTGTAGCTCATCTGCCGACTCCGTCCCTACCACGGCCGCTGCCGCCCCATCGTCTTCTCTGTCGCCAGCGATGCCATTTCCACCGCCTTAGACAACCGGGTCACTTGTAGTATCACCGCCACCTGCTCGACTGTCACTTTCGTTGCCGCTGCCGCCTTCACCCCAAGCCGCCGCCGCCATTGCCGCCGTTTCCGTCTTCAGCCCCTCTGTCGCCGTCGGGCTAGTTGCCGTAGCCACCGTGTTCACCGTCAGCTCCATCGTCCCCGCCATCGACGTCTCCATCGTCGCCTCTGCCGCCGCCACCACTGCCGCTGTGTAGCGGCCACCGGGGCGAAAGACGCTCGTCCGCGCCGCTGGACTGCGCCACGTGTCGTTTTAATCTAAATGAGCACTCGGCGTTTCGAGAAATGCGAGATGCGAGACGTGTCTGTTTCTACAGTTTGCTCGTGTCTGTCGCTATTGTTGCTACTCTGTGCCATGAAGTACAAAATATAGCAAACTGGTCGTTTTGCCTACCTATTTTCTTGAGACAACTTCAATTCGTTCCTAACAGACGTAGCCATCTCTGTTTTCCTCGCAATTCTTCCACCATATGCATTCATTCTTTTCCTTAATATTCATAGCTATGTTTTCCCTCTTTACGCAAAACTTTCCTTATTAACATGTATAGTTGCGACAGTACAATTGTCTGAAATACTGATGTTAAAACTTTCGTAACAAATCAGTTTGCTTTATTTGAACCTCTAACAATGATTCCATGATCATGATCATTTTATCTTCGCGATTCTTTGAAGATCAACTATCTTCTTCACTCCATTGTCTCTCATTTACGGTGTTTTTTTAATGTATTAGTATTATTCCTTGCTGTATATAGAAATATCTTTGCATCGAAATCAACCCCTTACACTTCTTTTCACCATATACAAATTCATTCCCCTTTGTTTTCACATCCCAGAATTGCTCCCCATTGTCTGTATCTTAACCATTTGCCATCCGTTTCGATATTTCTAAAGCCGCCCGCTGTCTTCTCCATTCTTTTTCATCAGGTGTGCCACCTAAAAGCACTTCCAATTTCTTATCTTCTAGTAATTTTTTCTCACTGCTCTGTCACTAACTGAAGTTAGCTTTAACACGACCATCTAATCTCGTTTTACTTGTGCTTTTATTATTTATACTTAACATACTAGATGCTGCTTATCTGTCCCGCCCCTTCTGTCAATTTCGTAGGTTCCACTTCGCATTCCGCTTTCAGGCTCCAGATCCACTGCTTTCCGGCCTCCAGCGCAGCCAGCTCCGCCCTCCGCACCGCTGCGGTAGCACGCAGCCCGAGCCCCAACTTGCCACTCAGGCAAATGAGCCGGGGGCAGTGATTGTCGTCATTAGCGAACGCGGGCGTACGCACCGCCCTGCCCCTCCCCCTCCGCTCGCACCTCAACCGGCTGCAGCCCGCCAACTCGCCCCGCCCTTCGCTGGCTCTCCCCGCTCGCCGCCCGGAGTGGCGGGCGGCAACTTGAACGCGAGTTGGCAGGTGAGCGGTTGGGCGAGGAAGTGAGCCAGCGGGCCATGCGGACGGTCGGGTGAGTGGGAGGAATGGCTTGTGAAAACGCGGTTCATATTGACGATTTGGCGGGCCTACGGCCTGCCCACACGTGTTGGCGATCGAATGAGTGATCATTTAGAACAGACCGGAGCAGGTTGCAATCCTATGGAAAGGGGTGAAGCTACGGTGAAGTTCTGCCCTCACCTCTCCCGGCTGTAGCATGGCACCTCGCCCCAGCACTTCTCTCTCCACCCAACTGCTCACCTCCCGGAGTGGTGATAGAGACGCGCAATTTGAACGCGTGTTCGCAGGTGGGCAAAGAAGAGTGCCAGCGGGCATGTGGTGCGGCAGGCAAACGTGCGTACAGAGAGCGTGTTGGGAAGGTGGGAGTAAGAGCCTGAGAATGTGCGGATGAGGCGGGAGCACAGTTTTCACACGTCTTTGGGGAATGAATGAGTTGGCTTTGAAGACGAACCAGTGGAGGGAGAGGTTGGTTGAGTAAACGAAGCAAGTCGCAACCCTTTCGTAAGGGCTAGAGCTACGATGATGTCTATAGATACGTGCAATGGTTATGGGATACGTCAGCAAACAGCCTTGTAGGGAGCACAACACGTTGGACTCGACAGCATGGTGCCTTTGCATTTGAGCAGTTGAAGGCTCAGGTAGCCGAATTGCCCCCTAAGAACAACGTCTGAAGCAGTTGTTTATTTGGTCATCGAATGGCTCGTTGCAAGGTAAGCTACAGAAAAGTGCGATCTTTGAGTTCATCCAGTCAACCTTGCTATACTTAGGTTTTTCTTTCTTTCTTTCTTATTTTGCATCGTTCTCGGTTGTGCAGCTAGGAGTCGCATGATTGCCAGCACTGCTCGATACAGTCGCGATCGTGCGACTCCTAGCGGCATAATCGAGAAAGACGTGAAATACCGTGAGATATTCCATTTTGATGACACACCCCCTGCGCCCCGAAGAATATGAGAGCAGTGGTGGATTCGCGGACGGGCGAGCGGACTGTCGGCGTGTTTGTGCGTGGCGAGAGGACGAGAGAGGAAGCAGCTGGCCGGCGGAAGGAGAGCGGGCGCGGCTGCCTGTTTTCACCTGCTTCCGGTAACGCGCAGAGTGCCCCAGCGCCGGCGCCCCCGCCCCCGCCTCCGCCCGGCACTCGCGGCCTCTCCCGGGGCCGTCGCTCCGAGACAGGGTCGTAGGGTTTCGCTGGGAGCTTAAGACGCGGCTCCCAGGAGAACTGGCCGAGCGGCCTTGGTGTTTTTCTTGCTTTCTTTTGCTCTGTGCGGGAGGTCGTGCCGAGCTAGACTTGTGTGGTTGGACTGTTTTGGAGGTGGCTAAAGAGAATAGTTCGTTGCTTTTATGCTAGAGATTTTGGGTTTAGTCGCGAGTGTGTTGAAACCATTGACTCTGTTTTATGATGATGATGCTGTATGTGAAAATGTCATTTATTGTATGTTGTTTGTATGTTTAACAATTCTACTTTCGTTGATGTGAGTAAAGATCATGCAGTTCACCATACTGTTTCTGGACATATTTAAAATTATAATTTACAGAGTACATGCTATATAATTTCAGTTATACATTTAATAATATTCCTTACAGACGAAGATGGCTTGCATAAGATAGTGGTTCTCATCATTTTTATAGTCTGCGTCGTATTTTGTAACTTTACTGCATGTACTTCCATTTCTCGTCTTACGAATAACGTGCTCTTCAACGAAGCTACCATGTACATGAAAGTAATATCCGTTCTATCAAAGTCCATTATTTTCGTCTCCCGTATGACGCTTATATACTGTACATCACCGATGTATTCCATTTGCATAAGACATTGACATTTATGTATGATTCACTTCCAATGCGCACCTTTTTTCGAGTCTCCATCTCTCCGGGGAATGAAGAAACACACTGAAAGAGCCAGAGCAAATTCTGTTCACAACGTGATTCCGCATATTAGGCGCTTTGCGAAGTCGTGGAAACTAAGGGAAGGATGCCGGGGCCGCCAGAGGCCGCCAACGAGGGGCCCGTACGCGCCCATCAGAGTCTCTGGGGCATCGGTTCGACGTACGCTCGCCACAAAAGGAGCACGGCGCCGAAAATGATCGAAGAAATCGCGTCGAGGGGAGAGAAAGAAGCATTACAAAACGACAAAGGGGAACGGATCTAAAATGAGATAAAATATATTTGAAGGAGTGGCGCTCTCCGGGGGTGGCGGGGGCGGAGGCGAGGCGGGTCGACGGGGCCGCGGGGACAGGCGGGAAGGGAGTGGACAGGGACGAGGACGGGCCGTCCCCGCGGGCAGCCGCCGAACATAAGTCACGCAGGCGTCGGGGCCCCGCGGGGGCCAGGCCCGCCAACTTGTCGCAACTTGAAGCGTCCGAGTTAAGCCTGCGACGACCCGCGGACGCGCGGGCCCGCTCCCGCGGGGACGCGCTCGCCGGCCCCGCCCCGCCCCGCCCCGCCACGCCCCGCCCCCGGCTTTCCCCGCCTCTCGTGACGGCCGGGGGCGGCGCCGCCGGGCCGTCTGCCTCGCCCCACGCCGCGGCCCCTGGGGGACGCCTGATTTGGCCGCCCTCCCGCAGGTGCGCCGCCACCCACACCCGCGGGCTGCGCAATACTTCCGTGCGAATTAGCCAACTTTGTACTGACTCCGGGCTGGGCCGCCCTCAGAATTCCGAGAGCTACCTGCAGGGAGATCCATGGGGAAAACACAACCCTGAGAATCGAAGAGACGTGTTTCTGGGATCCTGATTGTTTGAATGTTCTTCTTTTGTTGTGTAGTGAACAATCCTCAGATTTTGTATTGTCCTTTTGTGAAAGCTGTGCCTCAAGAGAAAGCATTATGCACGTTTTTGCTTTAACAGGTATCTAAAGGGAAAACTTTCTATATTTTATGCTGAAACGACTCTTCTCTCACTTAAATCAATACAGCATTTCAGTATATTTTTGGCATTGCAAATTAGTTTCACAGCTCCAGATGTTCAAAAGATCAATCTACTTCGCTTGTTTAATGTTATCTAGTGTCTCGTTCCGGTGAAAAGATATCTAAAACGCCAGTACATCCTCTTCATTTTACGCTCCCCCTGTTACATTGGTGCGACGAACATGTTCCTTTAATCTGGCGCAGAGATTGCTTTGGCTAGCGCTAACCGGTGCCCGAAATAAAACACGTATTTTGAATCATGTTGGGCGGGATGAATGGGCATTCCGAAGGGGGCGGGTGCTGCCTCGAGAGACGAGAGGGTTGCACGCTACGGTGCGAGGGAGAGCGAGTACTGTGTGTGTGAAAGAGAGAGGCTAGACCGAGAACACGTGCCAAAGAGACGAATAGAGGCGTTAGTATCTGATCAGTTCTAATTCGCGTATAAAGGAGAGTTCATTTTTCGCCGCGCGTGCCTGCATGTGCAGGAAGCGGCCGAGGCGCCTGGGTGAGCGGAAGCGGCGGGGTCACCTCGTCTCACGCGTGCGATAGGAGCGCGTCCCCCTCTAATCCCCGGGCTTGTCATGTTGGCGGGAGACCGAAGCTCCATCCATCAGCGAGCGACCCGCGTTTCTCTTTCGGGGAGGCGTCGCGTCAGGTAGCGCCTCCCCACCCCGCCCCGCCCCCTCCGCGTTCATCCCCGCCCATCCCCCTCACTCGGCTTCTCCTCCTCCCACCCCACCCCACCCCACCCCATCTCGCCTCGTCCTGCCGCTCCTCGTCCCGCCTGCTCCGCGCCCCGCTATGGATTACACCAATTTGCAAACGTAACACAAGGGAAATTAAAGTAAAGGAGTGCACCTGTCAGAGAAACGAGTGTTTGCGGGGACGACCGCCGCGGGAGCCGGGGCGCGGGCGAGGGCGGCGCCGGGGGGGGGCGAAGGCCCCAGGCGCGAGAGGGCGGGGCGGCCGTCCGACCCCCCCCCCCACCGTATATGTGTCTGTCTGTGTGTGCGCGCGCGTGGGCGGACGAAAGGACGAAGGGCCCTTACTCGCCTCACGAGCCGGCGAGCGTAAATGATGGTAGCACTGTCGCCACCGGCTAAACGCCGCGGCCGCGGTCCGGAAATGGAGATGAGAATAAAACCAGATGAAGGAAAAATTAGTGGGCGTAAAAAGAGGCCGTTTTTCAAAATTCGCGTCGCGCCCTTCCACCCGGATCTCTCCCTGGACGGTCGCCCCCGCCGCCCTCGCTGCGCCGCCGCCGCCGCCGCCGTCGCCGCCGCGCAGGTTTTTCTCCCCGACACAAATGACTGTAAGCCGCGTGCGGCGGCGTCGGGAGCCCTTTTGTTCCCTTTTTTAACGCTGTGAGTAATCCGTGTTGCGTGGACTTGTTCTTAATAAGGGGAAGGGATTACTTAGGACTCGGTCTTTGGGGGCTCCGAAAAAAACAATTATTGCTTTTCTGTTCGGTTTCGGAACTTGATTACAGACAGAATCACCTAGCAGACGAGTATACGAAAATCACCTAGCAGACGAGTATCTTTCAATATTGGAAGAACGAATTGATTCAGATTATGTGGTACAGAAATGCGATAATACAAGTGGAGATACAACATAACATTTATTGGGAACTTGAATAAAATGTTATAAAAATGGCACGTTTGAACTCATTTTCTATTTTGTCAGTCGCTGATATCTGCTTCAATGTTTAATTTTTTAGCTTCATAATTAAATTTGACGTATTCTAGAAATTAACATTTCCGCAATGGCATTTATAAAACATAGAATTCGATGTTTTCAATTATAGTTTAATTGAATACGATAAATTTAGCTAATTGGAATATTCTAGAATCGTGTGACTGTAGTTAAGCTTCGTGTAATGAATTACCGTAATACATTTTTATGTCACAGTGGCAGGATTAAAACAATCATCGTGTTTCGCGAATTTTCAATGTTAATTTCTCTTAAGCAACTCTTTTATTTTAAAAATAAACATTTCAAACTTACCGCTCGTGGTAGAGCGGAGAAATATTCCAAAGAATTTATCGTGCCACGGTTGACTTCTCTGCCCATTAGCCGCTCAGTGGCAAGGTCACCGGTGGAGCAGCCTAGCGCCGTCTGTTAGTCAAGGGGTAGCGAGGCGCGGGGTTAGAGGGTCGTGAAAAGACGGTCGGGCAGTGTGGGACATGGATAACGCCGAAAGAGATGAAATAGATGCGTACTACGGTGTTATTACGTTTTGTATTATGCTGTGTTTTTTGGTGTTCGTTTTCTCTATTTTGGTGTCTTGGTTAATGCACTTCAGTGAACTGAATGAGCCGAAGTTGTTCTAAGTTACGCGTAAAGACATTTATCGAGGTATGTATCGTGTTATATTAATATTGTTTGAATGCATGACTCTATTTCTAGTCCACACCATCGTTTTCTGTGATAGCGACTTATTAAACAGTATAATAGCGTTGTTAATAAGAAGCTGTTTTCCAGTTTTAGCATATCATATTATAAAATGGAAATAATGCACTAGAAACTTACCCGACTCGCATATCTTTGTTTTTGATTGTTTATACAAAACAATTACTTAAACTATGAACAGATTATATACAACGCCATATTGAATATTTAGCAGAAATATTTTTTGTTACACCCAAGAACAAATCGCCCTATCAGTTTGTAAAATGAACTCTTTGCTCTTTGTGAGTTATCACATTCTTGGTAAATATGATACGAATTTCAAAAAAGGTAATTTTGCCCAATTTCATCATATTCGAATTTTAAAAGGTGTGATATACATCAGTATTAAACTACTAGATTTGATAGTCTAATTTTGATTTCTATTTGTCCTATAAATTATATTCTTCTCTGCGCCACTTGAAGTCCAACGGTTATATCGAAATCTAACAATTTGTGTGAGGATTGCATTGTAAAATGCTGCACTGATATTCACAATTTAAAGCGCTGCACCTTTTGTTTGCGACGTGTGTCATTGCCTTGGGAGGGAGCGTTCGACCGAAGCCCGGTTTGTCGCCGGGCAGCGGATGAGCGTGGCATGCAGAGGACACGCCGCAGCGAATTTATAAATATCGCAGGTGATAGTTGCGGCGCTGGCGCGCGGACATCTCATTGTGCGCCTTGCAGCTGCTCCGGCGCCTCGCACGCTGCAGGAGCAGGGGGAGGGGGGAAGGGGGCGGGGCGGGCTCGCCTTCCTTTGTTAATATTCGATGCACAGAGGGCGGATCGATAGATATGTCGTTACTAATCAGGGTGAGGGAATTTACGGGAGCGTTAGGGGGTTGAAGGCTGGCGGCGGCGAACCTCGCGCACACAAAGCCCGTACGAAATACGACCTGGATCCGTGCTGTACAGAATAAATCGAACTCGACCCCCGCCACTCACCCCTCACCCTCTCTTCTCACTCTCCTCCCCCCTCCCTCATGCTCTCTCGCCGTGCCATTCCGGATCCGTGCGAGCGTGCTCCCCTCCTCCTTCCCTTTCCCCTCCCCCTCTCCCTGCCCCGCCCGCTCGCCCTCCCCCCCTCACGGGGGCCCTGCCCGACACTTTGCGGTGACCGCATATGTTAGCCTGATCCGCCCCATTCAATAGGATGTTGTAGCGCACCAACAGCCCTTGACCGCGTCGGCGAGGCTTCGGCGCTCGCACCACGCGCAGCGCTGGTTCCGCCCTCCCCGGCTCCTCGTCACCATTCCTCCACGCCCCGCCCAGCCCTCCCCACACCACCCCTTCCCTCTTCGACGTTCTTCTGTGCTGTTCTCTTTTCCTTTCGGTGCCACTTCGCTCTTCACGAGCCTGCACTTTGTGCTCTTTCTCACTCCACCTTATTCTTTCTTTTGTTCTGGTTCGCTTTTCGGGCCTTTCGTCGCAATTTTCCACTCTGTTTTTCTATTCATCGTGCATGCTTGCACCGGTCATTTCCCCACCATCGCTTCCTCGCATCTCAACGGCTTTCTCTCCTCCACTAGCCAAACCAGTACCACGTTCTGCTTGCTGCGGTTCCGTCCCCGTACTGCATCTTCTGCCTCGCTCTCTTCAACCCTACTGTGAACTCTCCGGCATCCCCTTTCCGTCTTCCCTTCTCCGAACGATGCCTCCTCGACCGCTGCGCCCGCACTCACATTCCACCCCCTCCCATTCTGTCCCGCCCCGCCCCCTCGCGTGTCCTTCCTTCCCCTCCCCGCGCGCGCGGACACGGGCGCGGCTGCGCCTCGTGCGATAAAGCCACAATTAGCACAATATGATCGGACCAAGAAGAACAGCTCTTCGATTATCTCTAATGAACAGGTATTAGCACAGTCGTTTAGCGACCCCTTCCTCCTCGCCCTGGACCGGACCTCCCCTCCCTCCGACAGTCCGTTAGCGCGGGCCTATTGAGAAGCAAATAATCGGGCCCATACGTTATGACGGCGCCGAAGATTTCGCCGGAGCTAACGGCGGCCGCTGGCGGAGGCGGCAGAAGCGGGTGGGTGGGGGTGGGAGAGTGGGGAGGGAAAGGGAGGGGAGGTGTGCTTACCGTCGCTGCCGTCTGTGGCGCTGCTGCCGTTCTCCACTTTATGGCTTTCGCCGGCGCAGCGGCCTTGGGCGAGCATTGCAACCGGCGGCCGTTGCTCCGACGACGCTACGATAAATCAGCGTGCGTTGTTCTGAGCGCATTGCCGCGTGCGTTTGTGAGCAAGGCTGATGGATGCCGCGGCACGCATGCGAATTAGCGGCTTGTCTATCGGGAATGAATAACTTCCTATCACTGTTCGCAGAGAGTGGTAAACACCTAACTAATTACAATTAGTAAATTCAACTGATCTAAACTCATTTATTCCAAATCAATTTTCTGTTGTGATAATTATTTTTTTTTCATTATTTCAGTGAACTTAATGTTCTTTTATTCTGTGATTATTATTCCAGAAAGTGCACTTACAACGTACTCAATGGGGTTAATACGTTTTCTTTTTCTTTTCGTGCCCTACTTTCGTGTAAAAGTTTAAATGAGGAGCAACTGATCGAAACGTATTTACTCGAAACAAATTTTCAGTTATAATTATTTTTCTTCATTATTTCAATGAACTTAATATTATTTTATTGAGCCTACCTTTAGCGCACTTCCTAATGCGTAGAATGTACTTCGAAATACGTTTAAGCGAAGAGTGGAGTTAATCGAAATCTATACTGTATATTGTCGATAACTCCTCATTTCTTTGAAAGGTGAATGATGTTAAATGATTCAACCGATAATATATGTAACTGAATGTATGTGCCTTGAAGACGTACTATATTAGTCGAGAAAATTAAATGTGAAATCGTACTTCCAACTATTTGTTATTAAAAACTTCGACATGTATTTCTACTTGGAATGATGCAATGTATTCACATAGTTTCAAAATGACTATTCTGGAAGGGTCTTTGGAGTCTCAATAATAAAATATGTGACGATTGGTCTGTCATTTCCGTGGATTTATTGCCTTTTGCATTTTAAGGTTTATTATTACCCGTGTAAGAAACACATCAAAGATATTAATAAACTATAATATTTTCACGTACTTGGTTAATCTGTCCATATTCTGCTTTGAAAATATCTCTTCACTCTCCTCCCAAAAAGTATCGACCTCGCAACGCGAAGGGTAGCCAGAGCAGCTGCGTTCCGTGCAGCGCTCCAAAGGATTCACAGTTCACACAGGTCAGTCGATACTTCGGGTTCGGACTCGCTATGCGAGAATACTTCCACTGATAGCGGCCCCCCTTCGGCATCGCACCTTTTTCCCCGTTCTTTCTGCTCAGCTACACCTGCAAATCGGGTTTCCGAGAGCCCGCGGGGCCGCCCGGCGCGGTCGCCCAGCGAATTTTCCACGGCCACGCCGATCGAAGCTCGTTCCCTTCCGCCGGGCGGCGTGGTGTGGTGTGGCGTGGCGTGGTGGAGCCGCGGCGTGCTCGCTGGCCGGAGCGCTCAAGGGCGTGCGGGAGACATATGGAGCACGGTGGGCAGATGGCCACGTCTGTAAGGAGAAAAGCATTGGATGGAGTAGACGTAGTTTGGGAAATTTGAATGGGAAAAAGTGCTCGAAAGGGCTGGAATACCTTGCTTCCTGTTAATATATTTTTGGCTATTTTCTTCCGTATCTTTTATTGTATAATTTATGTTAGTGCATTTCGTAGTCCTCGTGACATGACTTCGTCAAACTGTGTTTATTTAGTAGTAAACTATTTAGAAGTTTTGCCCCCTAATAGTGTATTATTCTTTAATTACATGAATCATCATTAGTAAGAGAGTTTTTTCATTTCTCTAAAAAAATTTTATTTCAACCCCAACCACAATCTTGGAAAACGAATATTGTTATTCATTAGTAGTTAATGTAGAAACACTTATTGCATCTAATATTCAAAAATATATCGACTTTAACAACTTTTGCTATGAGATGTTTCCAACCCCAAACCTAATTTCTAGCTTATTGAAAACGCTTCAAATGTCCAACCTAATCTGTAACGTCATCTCATTGTTTTTTGTTTTTTTTTCATTGTACACTTTCCATAAATTGGAATGAACTGTATTTAGACGCCGACTATGATTTTTTCCTGGAAGACCTTGGCAAGGATTTTTTTGGCGTAATTCCCCGATATAATCGATACGGAGCCGGGGGAGCGGCGCGGCTCTGCGCTGGGCAGAGGTGAGAGGAGGGGGGGGCGAGGGCGAGGGCGGCCGGACGGATGGAACGAGCGAGTGGGCGCAGGGGGCGGGGGTTGAGCGAGGGGCGCGGCCGTCAAAGCGTCAGCGCCAGCCCGGTATTTATTGCGGCGGTCGGTTTATCCAGAGCGCCGCCCCAGAATAATCCCGGGACGTGAGCGGACTCCCCTCCATTTGTCTGTGACGGGCGCGGAATTTCCCCGAGTCGTCCCCTCCCCTCCCCCACCCCTCCCTCCCCCGCCCGCTTCTTGCGGCTGCGGCCCCGACGCCCCGACGCCGACGCCGCGCCGTCTCGCGCTGCGCCGCGACGCCAGGCGCCTGCCTGCCAGGCCGCTGCGTTTTTTCACGCGGCGTGCAGCGACGCCGACGCCGCCGATGCCGGTCACAGGTTCGGAGACGGTGGCCTTGCCGCCGCGGCGGAGACGTCGACCCGCGAAAGCGTTCAGGGTTGAATAGACAACGTTGATGAAGCGAAGTGATTGCGACCAGGTTTTGAATTGTAATTAAAGTAAAATTAAATAGTACCACGAGTGGAAAGCGTCTTGGCGTACAAGAGTTTTGATATGACGTGGATGCAGATTGTGCATTAAAATTTTTGATGGTATAGAACATTTCGTTTGGGCTGAGTTGTGATTAAAGTGGGAAACAGCAGTATTTGGCGCTCTTTCCAATGCTCTCCAAACTTTGAACTATCAACTAATGAAGAGATTGGTAATATAAGTATTCATTACACTTACGTTTCTTACACTACAAGCAAAATGATCAATTCCTTCAATTTATTGCACTTAATGCTTATAAAAGGAAACCTAATCAGAAGTATTCTATGTGATATAATATTTCATAAAAAATAATGTAAGTAATTTACCTATTTTATTTTTGCTTGTCGCACAGATATTAGCACCATTTGTGTGCAAGGCAACAGAAATTCACCTTTTCTGTAAGTCGTTGGTAGATAGTGTATTTCAGATGGAATGCTCAAGACTACTCTTTAATAGTTTAAAAGAAACTACGAAAATATAGGATGCTAAGTGGACATAAGGGTTGACGTATTTACTATCAACTGAGAAATTGGCTGGAGTGAAGGTTAGAAACATTGATTAGTTGTGAGAAAAAATATGAAGAATAAATTAATAGAAATTATGTAAGAAATGGGGGGGGGGCGACAATCTGAATGCATTCAAAAACCACTTTGTAGAGCGAAAATTAAACGGAACGGATAACGTCATCTGCGTATACACGTGTGCATTTTGCAATTCAACAATCTAATGTGCATTGTATCACTAGGTAGTGGAGTGGTTTAAAATTGGCAGTTGCAATGGGAATGGGTGGGAGAGGAAACAGGAATGTGAGCGGGAAAGAGGAAGAGCGATCGAGAGAGGGAAAGGAGTGGGAACAGGATGGGAGAGGAATCAGGAATTGAATTGGGAGAAGAGAGGGATTGGGAATAGGAGCAGAAGAGGTATGGGGAATGGGATTGCGAGCAGGAGAAAGATGCGGCATGGGAGAAGGATCGTGCATAGGTGCGGAAGAGGGATCGGGAATGGGGGCGGGCGAGGGCCCGGGCCCGGTAGTGGAGGCGCGCGCGGGTGTGAGAGCGAAAGCTTGACGCGGCCGCCGTCGCCGCAACCGCTCGGGCGCCCCGCAGCCTCGCACGGAACCTCTCGGCGCCGCCTCCGCGTGGGCCTTCGCTTCGCTTCGCTTCGCGCGCGAGCGCGGCAGTGATGGATCGGAAGAACGCGGGAACTCGTCGGCATTCCGCTTTCCTTCCTCGTCCGCGGCGTGATTCACGAGGTCACCTTGATTGCTGCGGCTGGAGGTCGTTGGCGCGGGCAAATAAATGCTGTGCTTTGTTCCGTGGCGATACCTCTTCGCCTGCGAATAGGTTTCCTTCGCTTGGCTTTGCCTGAAATGTTTCCGCGGCGACTCGGCGATGCGTGAAACGGTGCGTGTTTCTCCACAAAATGTGCGCTCTCCGTTTAAAGGACATGTTTCTGTATTGTTTCTTTCTTTTGGAAAGTTTGTTTAAGGTTCCTATGAATTAAGAAATCGTTGCAGTGTTTAATGTTTTGTGGCTCCTCGTTATGAGGAATTTCATGAAGTATGCATTTCCAGTCTCGTTAGAAATTCGAAATTACTCTTACGTTCTATGTTGGCTTGTAAACACTTTGCATTGATTTTGAGAATCTCGTACCTCTCGTGTATTAGCAGCACATTACCTCGAATTATATAATGTACAATGTTACAATAAGGTGAAAATGTTACAGAATATTTTTTATAATCCCACTTCATGAAAAATAATTCAACTTGGCATACATTTCTGTGGATACATTCATATGAATCTGATATTAACAAGACCGTGATTTTATGTTAGGACGTGCGTATAAAAGTTTGTATTGATGTTTTATAAGACCCAATTTCAACTCGCACGAATGTAATACGGATATTCATACAAACACTAAAGCATTTCCAGAATATCTGTTGCGCTGTTTATCACCATTTATTTTATTTTCACAGACACTTAAACACCCTTCCCAGAATAACCCTCCGTGTTTTTGCCTATTGTACGGCAAACCAGGGAGCAACGGTGTGGAACCATGTGTCATTAGATGGTCGGGTGAAGTTGCTTCGAAACCGCCCGTGTCATTATCGATGTTTGTGAAAGCCAAGAGCGCGGGGATGTTGTCGGGAATTGATTCCGAATGTGACGCTAAAAGGCTGTCGAAGCCCAATAAAATGCGTCCAGCAGAAAGCCAGCGCTGAAACAAAAGCGACGGTGATATTGTGGTTTGTGTAGGAACTGTAATGGCTGGCGTTTAATAATTGCGAACAATTTATCACTTGTGGAAATGAATATCACGAACAATGAACCCATTCATTCGGTCATCAACGTTCGTTTTTTTATTGGCCACTGCGGTGTGACGCTAGTTCCAGCGGGGGGTAGCTCCGCCACCCACACTCGCCCCTCGCCAGCTCCTGGTTCCACCCTCTTCTCGCCCTGTCCTCGTCTCCCCTTCCAGGCCCTCTTCCCTCCCCTCCCCTTCCCCCCATCCGTTGACGTGACACTCCTCACCCCACTTGCTTCCTTTTTTATTATTATATTTCAAGAGGACTGCAGGGTTCAGTTTCTACGACATTGTCACATGTATTGGTGACTTAATTATAATTACTTACAGCTAATATTAGAAGGAAAGGAAACCTATTCAGATACCTCTATTTATTCCGCATCAGAGAACTTTTTGAGGAATATATGATCTAATATTTTGTTAGGAATAGATGAAACGGAAATTTTTAATTATTGTATAGAAGTTTGGGTGTCTGCACAACGTGGATTCGGATAGTGATGATGGTATTTGCGTAAGACGTGTATGCAAATTTGAGGAGAGGTATACGATGTGAAAGGCTAATTGATTTCGGTTTCGATTAATGTAATAGCATTGTTGTGTAGCCACCTGCTTCTCTTCACTGCCACTTTGCCTGCCCTTCGTCCCCCCACCCTCGTGGCTTCTCATGTCCATCATACTTTCTAATTACGTACCTCTTTCTCTACCTCTGCTATTGTCTATGCTATGTTCTTTACTTTCACGTGTCCACCTCCGTTGCCCAGTGATGCCACCGACGCATCGTCTCCTAAATGAAACTTTCGATCTTCCCGTGTAGCTTTGTTACTTTACTAGGTTGGCATTGTATATATTTTTAACCTAATACATTCAAATTCAGGATGGTTCGTCGTTTTTCATGTTTTTTTTTCTTCTTCAGAGAATGAGTTGCGAAATTGTTTATTTAAACTTTTCAGTTTTCTAATTTTTGAAATTGCTGATGACAACGCAGATGAAAGGTATTCTATCACGTCAAATTATTTAAATATTTGAGAATTTGCAGTTCGGTGAAACGCATTTTGTGTATTAGCATTTGGAACGCGTTCCATTTACTCTATAATTCGAACGTGGTCAATAATTATGTCCAATATTTGCTAGGTATGAATCATTACCAGCTACGTTTGCAATAATTTAACTACCCCGACTTTCTTCGAATCGTTGTTGGGATTTTGGAAGTGCGTGGAGGAAAAGTGAATTAATGAAACTAATTGGAGTACTCACATTTTTAAAATTCTTCTACTAATTTGATAGTATGGCACGATATTAAATAACTGGTACCAAATTAAAAGAGATAACTTCGTTTGACATTTCATCGTATTAATAATAATAATAATATAATAAAATAATAATATAATATAATAATAATATAATATAATAAAATAATAATATAATATAATAAAATAATAATAATATAATATAATAAAATAATAATAATTCGCTAACGATTACCTACCTAACTAAAATGGTTTTACATTATATTTAAAAAAAATCATATTTTCTCACTTTAATGCGTTTTGATGGTAGAATAATTCCGGCAGAAAAAGACATTGTGAAGACAAGTGATCTGCAATAGCGGCGCTATGCTTGGTGAAGTAAAGTGGGTGATGCAATGTAGCACGAGGATTCCTGCAGCAAGAACTAGGACGTAGCACACAATGAGGGTGGATTGTTACGGATGTTTTTCGCAGACTACCTGCGTTCTGGAGCAAACTAGTCGAGAAAGTTCTGGACCCTAGGAGGCGGCGAGAAACTGAAGGATCTGAGAGGCTAGGAAGGGGACAAAGACGTTCACGAGAAGGGTAGAAAGTGAAGGTAATGGGACGGCCCCAACATCAATGTCGGCTCGCGGTAGAAAAGGAAAATCTACGCGGGTGCCAGAGCCAGCAGCGAGGAGTCGCAGGAAGAGCAGCTGCGGGGGCGGTGAAGGAGGGCGGGAGGCGGGGGCGGCAGTGGCAGCCAGCGACCGCATCCGCGCCCCGCGCTCTTCACTTTTCATTTTCTCCGCGTAATGACAACGCAGCGGCCGGCATTCCTCCGGCGGCGGCGGCGGCGGCGCAGCCAGGAAACAGGCAGGTGTAATTAAACGGAGATTTATGACCCGGTACTTCATCAACGCCAGGGCTGTGCAAACTTCACGGGGGCGAAGGCGGCGGTCGCGAGGGCGGGGCGGGGCGCGTAGCGGAAGAGGCGGGTTGTGGGCGTGCGGGTGGGAGCCGGGGAATGGCTGAGGCTCGCCGGAGCACAACACACAGGCAGGTATTCACTCATTTTCCGGAGGAGGTTCGCCGCCCCCGCGCCGTCCTTCCCGGAGCGCCGCCGCCGCCGCCCTCGACCGCAACATCGCGAAGTTTATTCATACCGGAGCGTCGGCACCTGGCGGGGAGGCGGACTGCGGGATGCGGCCTGAGCGAAAGTCGAGCGCCGCTGGAGACGCCGCTGTGACCTAGGCTTGCGAGGGTCGACGACAAAGGTGACTCCCTCGCCGTACAAATGCTCGCAGGATCAATATCGTCTAAAGCATATGGTCTACAAAGATCTTTTGTAGTATTGTGTTTACGAATGCTGTGTTGTTTTGGAGTGGGTGACGCATACTTAAATATCTAGTGAAATAAGTATAAAAACTTTTCAAAAGTATTCGAATTACAACTTCAGAGAAGTATCATACGATTGTTTTGGCCCTAGTGATTATTCGGACGGACGTATAGTGATCTAAAAATATATCACTAATGCGGCGATATCCTAAATATAACCTCTCAGTAAAACAATTTTCTTTAAGAAGCGATCCTTTTAGAACACGGACACTGGTGAACTAGAAAAAACAAAAGAAACGAAGTAAGCTTAAATATAAATTGGACGAAAGATGCACAAGGGATGACGTATGGATTAGCAACATTGGAGAAAATGTATTTTGAGTGAGTGAGATGAGAAACGAAAAGACGAAGTCGTAATAAAAAATGTAAATGTTGTCAAGAAACGTTCTCAATACTGTGCAGTTGAGTTCAAATATCTCAAAAGGTGTATTTCGGATAAAGTAAAATTAGATTTTTTATATAATTTCCCGGGAAACAAGCTGTCTCCGTATTCAGCGACTTCTTTCTTGCCCGGGGGCGGAGCGAGTGGCAACTGCGACGGGGAGGGCCGAGCGAGCGAGGCCGGCGTGGGCGTGGGCGTAGAGGCCGGCGCTGTGGCGAGAGCGCGTTGTCGCCGCCTTTTAGCCCCCGCCCTGCGGTGCATTCCGCGCGCGCCGTCCGCGCTCTGCCGCGCTGCCATCCGACGGGCATTGTTCGCGCGGCCTGGCCCCGCCCCTCCCTTCACCCCCTCTTCCCTTCCCCCCGCCATGATCTCTGCCCCTCTCCGGCCACGCACCACCCCGCACAGACCCGCCCTGGCTCCACCCCCCGCGGCCCACACCATCGCACCTTGAGCCAAGCCCCGCCCCGCCCCACCCGCGCCACTCTACCCCCTCCCCCGCGCATCGAGGCACTGCATCTCCTCGCCGGCCACCCCGCCCCGCCCCGGTCTCCCTCCGCTCCGCTCTCCCCCCGCTCCGCTCTCCCCCCGCTCCGCTCTCCCCCCGCTCCGCTCTCCCCCCGCTCCGCTCTCACCCCGCTCCGCTCTCCCCCCGCTCCGCTCTCCCCCCGCTCCGCTCTCCCCCCGCTCCGCTCTCCCCCCGCTCCGCTCTCACCCCGCTCCGCTCTCCCCTCGCTCCGCTCTCACCCCGCTCCGCTCTCCCCCCGCTCCGCTTTCCCCCCCGCTCCGCTCTCCCCCCGCTCGACTCTTCCCCCCGCTCCACTCTTCCCCCCGCTCCACTCTCCTCCTTTCTGCCCCATCTCCGCATCCCTCGCTCCTGTGCCTTGATCCGCTCCGTCCCTCCGCGGCCGTGCGACACACCGCCCAGCCCGTCACCCTCCCCCCGCGTCTCACACCAACGTACATTGAGGCACTCCGCCGCCCCCGCCCTCCGCTCTTCAACCTCTCCCCGCGCCTCGATCCTCTCCGCCCTTCTCGTCCACGTGCCACCCCGCCTAGGCCAGCCCCGACCCCTCTCCCTTCCCCCGCGTCGCTCACCGCCCCGCACCTTGAGCCAAGCGCGTTCCCCACCTCGTTCTCCACATGTTTTGCGCTGCTCCGCCACATCCCCGGCCACGCGCCTCCCGCCCTACCCCGCCTCATCCCATCCCGCCACATCTCACCCCGCCACATCCCGCTCCCGCCCCCCCGTCTGTGCGTGCCGCACCTGCCCGGGTTTGAGCGGCCGCTACAGCTGCACCCCAGCCCCATTGCCTAATAGTTGGCAGGCTGGTCTTGTTTCGGCCTTTCATAGACGCTTCTGTACGAGATGCATTGTGGGCGATTTGTGGGGGCTGAAGGTATTGTGCCTCATCATGCTTGTTCGTTTTGAAGTGGGGTACTTATTTCGAGCACCTTTGTGTACTCATGTGATGTGTTTGGGAACTGTATTAAATAAAATCACCATTAATTATTTTTATTTCACGATCGATTTCTGCGATTCACTCCTACACTGCTCGTAAATAAATTGAATCATACCTGAAAAGTTGGATACAGGTTCAGAATATTTTGTCTTCGCATTCTTATTTTTTCATCTTTGTAAACCACTGGACGTTCCGCTTCATACCCCGTTTGTATTAACAAAGGAAAGTCTTTACTTCTTACGTAAAGTTTCTTCCAACATACCTATCTTCTGAAGGCAATCGCTCACCATAAGTCGATAGTAGTTTTTGTTAAGTTCAACTTTTATTAATAAAATAATTTTCTTTTGTGAGTATTTAATGTGTTTTGAAGTGTTTGAAAAGTGTTTAGTTTTCGATAGAAATTGTTTGAGTCACATGTTTATAAATATTACAGTCAGTGCTTTTATCTTCTCTTCCGTGAATGTTTCACAGCTGAAGCACGCAAATAAAATTAAAACGCCCCATTAGTTAAATTTAATGGAATCGTTGAAGTATATATTTCATAACGGTGAATGAGCATGCGTTTTTTGAAGATCTAAATATGGAATGTAAAATAGATACACGATGTTCATGGCAAACATTGTTTTTATTTAAAAATTCGATGTTAAAGTTTTCTTCCTTTGTTCTGACTATTTCTCTTTGCTTAGATTACGTTCATTAAATTGAAGAGTTGGATGAAGCATTAAAATTGTTATTGTATGTATTCTAGTGATACTGAACAAACTCGTACATCGTGAGTCTTCGACGTAGTTCTGTTTACGTAATGTAACAGTGGTTCTCTGAGTTTCCACTGGGACTTACTGATCTAGTTTTGAAAGAGAATGATCGCTGATCGAATTGTACTGCTATTTGTTGAAAAGTGAGTTCAAGCCATTGATTTAATCATAATAAAAATTTACTTGTGCATTGGGGTCGTATGTCATGAGTTAGCCCTCCCGCTTGCGCAACTCAGGCATCAATTGATGACATTGCATTGCCTCTGACCGGGAGATCAACAGTTAGAGTTCCCATAGTGGCAGGATTTTGACACTACATAGTAGGTTGGAATCAGCCGCTGTCTGGAAGAACATTCTAGCGGCTGGCTGCTCTGACCGGTAGTTTCCCGTGTTCTTTCTGAATGCTGAAACAGCCGAACGCCGAAGAGGTACTCTAACAAACTGGCCACGGACCGCGCACGATCTTTCGCGGTTTCTTGCGCTTTCTTGTCCTATTCTCACTCGTTACACATATTTACATGCACTACACCACGACACCACCAGGAGACCACTCAGGGGCTTAGAGCTTGTCCCAGGTGGGATGGTGCCCCGCTGATGGGAGATAGCCGATTGGGGAAAACAGCGCAAGCCGAGGGGTAGATCTGCCCCGGGTCTCGCCATCCAGCGGGGGAAGATCACTGCCACCTCCAGTGATAAGGGGCCGTCCATAAATTACGTAACGCATATTTCGATTATTTTCAATACCCCCTCCCCCTTTTAACGCACTTACCTATCTCTATGTAAAGCAACGTAACGCTGCCTCAGACCCCCCTCCCTCCCCCTTTAGCGTTACGTAATTTATGGACGACCCCTAAAACATGCACTAAATTTGCGGGACCAATGACCTTAGATGTTGACGCGCCCGGAATCATCAATTAGTCATGACGTAGCCATCCGCCGCCGCACAGGTGGCATGGTATCTTGGCAGCATTCTGCGGGAAGTGCCGCGGGGCGGGGCGGGGCGGGGCGGGGCGACTGGCTGGCCGGCGCGGCTTCGCCCTCTGGCTGCCAGCGGGCTGTATCGCGGCCGTCGCGCGGGCAGGGAATGCCGCCGGCTATTTTGCCAGGGATGATTAATTAGTGGGCGGCTGCGCGGGGGCCGACGGACGAGCGACGGCATCTTACGCTCGCATCGGCTTATCGCTTCCGCCCCCCTCTCCCGGATCCTGGTCGCTCGCCGCCGTGGCATAGCGTGGAATGGATTTTCCTCTCGCTTTTCCGTTCGACGCCCGCAGATTTTTCTCGTGTTTTACAACTCTTGTGTTCTTGTATATTTTATCAAGGCAGTTTTATGCGTTGTTTTTTAAACCTAAAAAGCTTTTTCACCTCCTGTTTCTTTCTTGTGTCCTCTCTTACGTGTAGTGTAGTTTATTTTCCATGTCCATACTTTTTTTGAATCTTCTTCTCTTGGACGAATTTCTTTATGTACATACTTGGATTATGAGTATTTATTTCATTAATAACCGCTGTCGAACTACAATGGAATGGCGATGTATTCGGCGTCTGGTCGACTGTTGCATTTTTCCCATTGTAGCTCTTCCACGGTTTTCTTATTTGATATTTCGTTTTCATTTGAACGTAATTTTTTTTTCATGCATCCATCACTCAAATATATTTCCTTTTCTCCTTGGCACTCAATCTCATTACTGTCTCCACGTAGCCCTGAGCGTAGTAGATGCAAATGACCGTCGTCCCACTCTTCAGCCTGGCGCATCTGCAGCCGACCGTTCACCTGTCCCTCGCTCCGCGCCGTCGTTAGATTCGCGCCCACCGCGCCGCCTGCCACTCCGCTGTGAGCTCACCCGCGCGCTCGCTATCTGGGATGTATGCAAATCCAGGCCGAGCGGCGCCCACCCGCACAAGCGCCCAGCGGTGCTGGTTCGCTTACTCCTCCTCCTCCTCTTCCTCCACCAGCCTCGCCCCGCTCCTGCCGTCCCTGCAGCCATTATCCTCCCGCAACTGGCTCTGCACGATGCAACGCTCCCCTGCACTGCCACGGCCGTCGATGTTCTAAGACTAATCTCTATCCTGCCGATCCTCAACACCCTGCGGTCCTACCACCTTTAGTGATGGCCTCCGTCAACCGTCGCCGCTCGCAACACCTCCATCGTCATGTCCATTGTTTGATTACAAATCCCACATGCACTACCAGTATACTTGTTTTCGTCAACCTCATTGTCACTGTCACTTCCACCGTCATTCATTCTCAGCAATATTTTTAGCTTCTTGCTCACCATCACTCTCAGCTTCATCTTTCCCAAATAACCCTCATTCTCACTGCCACCAACCCGACACTTGAAGTGACCCTCACTCTCGTAATAAATGTCACTGACCTTCCCACCGCCAATGCAATCCTTATCATCGGCATATTGATCACAACTATAAATACAACGGCCAGCAATTCAGTCCCATGTTACTGTTACCTGCTTGATTTCCCTGTCCATTAAGTCATTTTTGTTTCTCTGCTGTTGCATCGTGCCACTGCATCGTTGTCGATGATTCCTTCGTGCCTGTTCTCACCCGTGTATTCACTGCGTGAAACGCTGTTGAATCCCGAGGTGCCCTGAACGAGCGCCGCCAGCGCAGCGGCTTGCACCAGCTTCCCCACGAGCCCGTGCGGCTGCGGACCGCTCCCAACCCGGTTTAGCGTGGAACAGCAGGTGCTTGTCCCGCTAAAGTAGTGGGAATTGTGTCGGAAACACAATTAGGGCCGCCGGGAAGCGGTCGGTGCGCGCTGACGTCGTTACCTGCCGATCGCCGGCGCTGCCGCGAGCGCGGTTCGGACATCGATTCCCGACTCGCTCTCTACGCCTCGCTGAGCCGCCGCGCCGCAACGCACACATGCCTGCTCCTTTTTTGAGCGATATTGCGCGACCGCAGTGCAATTACTGATGCCATTGCCAATTCCGACACGTACTCGTACATCCCCAACGGAACGGAGAAGAATTGGGGTTGAAAATTCCTCGTCGTAGTTTTCGAAACCTTTTATATTGACGCTCGAAGTTTCTGTTTTCGTTCTAAGTCAAGCCAATGGTATTTACTGTCGGTCATTCGTAAAAATAAATATATATATATATATATATATAATGCGAATTTTTTACATTGCATCTTAGTAATGTGGTGACGTTAAATATTCAGTAAACTCTTTTATCTTCGAATTGTGAGAAATCCAACTCGTACAAAGCGATGTTCCTTTTGTTCTTGACGGAAGCGAATCTTGCGTAGTAAAACAATTTGAGCAAAGCTTTTCCGGCGTGCCGGCGGAGGTGCTTCAATGCAAACGGATTGGTGCGCGCTCGCCCGATCTTTCCCAGCGTGTGTTGCCGTTGCGAAGTGGAGCGCCGCCGACGGCGTGTGTATATAAATTGACTGCTTAGTCCGTGAACGAGCGTTATCGGCCGCGGTGAAGGAGCGTGCCGGGAGGACCTCGGAGAGCATCCGCGCCGACGACCTTCCTTCGCCAGACGCCGAGCGTCGTCCCGCCCCGACGGCGACGGAGCAGCGACGTGCAGCTGCCTTTCGGAACGGTGTTGCCCTAGCGCCGGCCTCGATGCGACCACCGCCTGCTCTCTCTTATCACTCCCTGGTTTCGTCCGTGACCTCCCGTCCGCCGTCTTCACTCGACTCTCCTTTCTGCCCTTCCCCTCGCCTCGCAGTTCCCGCCGGCTCCGCCACGCCCACTCTTTACCTCCGCCGCCATCACATCGTCTCCACTGGTTTTGCCATAACATACCCTGCAGGCCATTGTCTCTCAGTTGTTTCCTTTGTAACCCCAAACACCGTTGAATGCATCTAAGGTTCCGGGTTACCCCGTCTCGCTTATTCCCCTTTCTTCAGAGCGCCTCATTCTTCTTGTGACGTTGTGCGTTTCCTCGACCCTTCCTCTTCATTATCTTCGTCCTCCGCCGTAAAGGTAGCGTAGCTCGTTGCCTGGCGCCCCGTGCTCCCTCGCCTCGGAGACGTTGCAACAGCCTGAAGGGTCGGGCAGGGTCTGCGGGGGAAACATCCCGGCTGCGAAGCGGAACAGGAGAGGGGAGGGAGGCGAGGCGCTGCGCCGCCGGGCGATTAACACACGCAAATGAGAAGGAAAGATTGATCCCGCGTCTGCGGAGAGAGGTCCCCTTATCAGCATCTCGTTCCGTCGGCTCCCGCCAGGCGCGCCCTTATCGCGCCGGATGCAGCGGGACTGCGGCGCGGCGGCGGAGGGCGCCCCGCGAGGCTGACTCAGCCTGCAGCCGCCCGGCCCCGCCCGCCCGCCCGCTCGGCGCGTCCGCCCCCGCGCGATTAAACGCTTTATTAGCGCTGTTTACCCGGCGCGTGAGCGCGGCCAGCGCGCACGAACGCCTGTCGGCTCCGTTTAGCCCGCCCGCCTCCCGCCGCCTCCGCCGCCGCCCATGCCGCCCTTCCGCCCCCCGCCGCCCCTGCTGCCCTTCCGCCCCCTCCGCCCCGCCACCCCCCGCCGCCCCTTCCGCCCCCGCCGCCCATGCCGCCCTTCCGCCCCCCGCCGCCCCCGCAGATCCCGTCGGCCATCGGCTTCTCTCTCCGCGCGGCACGTCTTCTTTGGAAGAGCTCACTTTTACGAGCGACTATTGCCGGCTGGCGTACGTTTCTATTTCTCCTTATCCCTATAACTCCATTTGTCCATTGCAATTTTCTTCCCAAATGTTATCTCTTCAGGGTTGTTTAACCCATGAACGTCCAGCGTTGCTGAGTGGGATTTTCTCCAATTCAACGAGTATTCGTATTATGCAGTTACACACTGGAAGGGGTGGCTCATGGCGTTTTAGACCCCCCTTCCTCCGGGGTCAATAATGCACACTCAAAAATATTGTGTTACAAATTTTCTATACTAACGAACGTCAATCATTATATCAATTATTAACTGTGCAATGTTAACCATAAGTCAACAAATACAAATGCTTTTGTATTCAATATAAAAAAAAATTGTAAGAAAACATCATGTGTCCGGATACAATGCCTGTAGTGCCGCCCCCCTCCCTCCCCTCGAGAGAAAAATCCTGGGTTCGCCTCCAGCATTAATGGATATATAAGCTACTGCAACTTCAAACTCTAGATTGAGAACGTAGGTACGTTTCGATGGGTAAGACAATCGGGGACCGGGAATGTATCGATGATAATAATATATCATCTGAAAAAAGCATTGTATGTGTTCCAAGAGTGATTTTGAACAGATATACATCAATAAAATTTCAATCTTTAGAAAAAAAATTGCTTTTGAAGAGGGTTAATGTCTATGCTATGTAAATGCTAATGTGAATCGGTCATAATATGTATACAGTATTTTTTTTAATCAAACTACCTAACACGTAATACAATAAAAGATGCAAATAATAGATTTCTAGTTATCGTGTATGAACGCTAAAAGTTTTGGACACTTGCAAGATTCTCTCTTTGCTCCGTTTCTCTGGCATTGAATTATTTAATTTTAGCCGCATAGTAAAATAGAAATTGTTTTTGTACAATGTTCACTCTTTTCCCTTCCGTTTTAAAGAGCACGATACTTCTGTTTCTCTTTTTCTTCTTTCAAGCGTCTTTTCTCTTTAAGCTGTATCCCATTGATCGTGTTTTAATGATCAACTCGCAGCTATATGTAAGTGCGCGGTTGTTAATATTTATGGACTGAACGCCTCTTTACGACCCGTTGGATAGCTCTACACAGCTTCCTCGTTTACGGATCGCACATTCCATTACTATAAAGACGATGGTCCTGGAGGTTCGTGCCTAGAATCGTTATATCCTGCTTCATAAAAGTTGCACAAGACGTCATGTTTGATGCACATTCAGTTTGTTTCTTATTCATGAAAAAGTAGCGCGAGGCAGAAATTTCAGTTGATGAAAAGCCTTTGCACTACATACACCAGATTTCAGTTACATGTGGAATTAAGTCATTAGCTTGTTCGAAGTGACGTTATCTTCATTTTAGAAAATTAAAGAATGCATAAATAAGGAAAGGCATTTACAATATTTTATGTGATCTTTCACCGTTTCATTATCTGCTTTGGATTAAATGGTAACCAGAGGAGTCGTATCATTCATGTTTTCAGTTGTTTCTCAAAAATACGAATATACCCTTCCTTCACTTTGTGCATAATCACAACATGAGTAATAAGTATCAATATACCATTAAGAAATACTCAAGTAATGTTGTGACCAATATAACTGCAAGAACGAACAACGTGTGGTGCTGCAAAAGTCCATTCTTTCTCAGATTATTTGTAATTTCTGCAATTTTTGAAACTTCAGTGACCAACAAAAGGGCGAACTGCGCCATTTTTATAATCGTTCTTTGCTCTATTCTATAAAAAACATTTAATCCAAAAATGTGGAGCATTTTCGTAAAAAAATTGAAAAAGTCCCTAAGGCTTCGTGTAAAGTACCCCGCAAAAATTAAAATGTCAGTTTCAGATTCAAGCGGCATCAGCAAGATCGTTTGGGGGAATATTAATTTTGGTGAAAATCCTGCTTGCGGTTTACCCGCTAGCGAATTTTACAGAGGGACGAACGGACAGATGACTTTCGTAAACCAATCTTCCGGTATGAAGGATCCATAAAACGTGGATGCTGACTACACGTGTTAGACAAAGTAATTTACTAGATAGAGTTGAGAGTAATCCACATTTCGGAATCGGGGACACGAATTTGTGTTCCGAATATCGCAGTTTTTCGCTGACAGCATTAAGATATGTTCCTGTAAGCTACGTATGTAGTATGCGAGAAAGTTAAGATGCACAAAACAATTTATTTGTGCTTTTATTTGTGTGTCCATGAAAATCACATGCTGCCTTTCACTGTCCTATCCAAACGATCTTTACAAAAATATCTAAAACTATCATTGTGAGATTTCGATTTGATTGTTTCTGAACAAAACACAAGTCGAAAATGAATGTATTGATTTACATATCTTACTGGGATTACAATGTTGAGTTCAAATGTTATTTTTCCCCATATGAATTTAAAAATTTGCAACATCTCTGCAAATACGTTAAAAGAAACAACATATAACATTTTGGCACCTTACGATCGTTATTTGTGAATTTGCATTTGCTTTTCTATGGTTTTCCTCCATTGTTAAATAACTTTGCAAATACGATTGCCCTACTGATATTGATGGAAATAAAGTAATAACAGTTAAAAAGACTTACTTATATGCACTTGCATACTAGGTTTATGAAATATTTACCACATAAAATTTAGCAGTGTAATAAAAAGGCACATAAAAAAAGGCATCATTTCGCTGTTCGTTGTATATTTTTCATCGTGTATTCCTGTCTTAGCGGAAGTGTTCGTCGTGTGGTGGTCTGTACGTCAAACGTGGTAGAGCCGCAAAGGCCGGAGTTTAACCCTGCCTCGTGGCGCGGGGGCGCGGCGCTGGCAGCGTAGGCTCGATTAGCTCGCCCGGTGCGTGCGCGCCACGCGGCGCCGCCGTCATTTGTCTGGCGTGCGCCCCCGCGTTGAATTCGTAATAGACACCGCCCAGACATAACGAGGCTTGCGGCGGCGACGGCACAGGCATAGAGGAGTCGGAGAGGCTGTTCCAAAATCACAGCCATCGGCCCTGTGTTGTTTCCGCGCGCCGCCGACCGCAGCGGGGCCGTCGCCGTTCGCCCCCCACCCCCGCCCGCCCGGCCGCCCGCCATCGCGTCGTTGGTTCGTCCGCCGCGCGCGCCGTGCGGTTTTGCTCTTTTTACTTCCATTGTTCCGGAGTTGCGGTTCCAGCCACCGGGATTTGTAATCCGCTTAAATATTAATAAAAATTGTAGCCCGGCATTATTGGAATATTTTATTTAAAAATCGAATACGGGTCAAATGTTAATTAAAAATAAATAGGGGCGCGGCTGGGCGGAGGCGGCGGTCGCTGTGCGTCGAAGCGTGAGTGATCGGGCGCGCAGAGAAGCGCGGAGACCGGCGGCGGCGGTCGGCGGTCGGCTGGGTCCCCGAGCGCCACTCTGCGGTCGCGCGGCGGTCCTCGCTGCCAGTGTCATCCGCTGCGCCCCGCCCGCTCACCCCGTCACCCGCACAGCCGCCCCCGACACTCATTCCACTCGCCCGCCGCCTGGACCCCGCTCAACCCCCAATCCGTCCTGCCCCCGCCCCACCCCCGCCCGTCCCCCGCCCCGCCCCCGCCCACACCCCGTCACGCCCCCGCCCTCACCCCCGCCCGCCCCCGCCCCGCCCATGCCCCACCCCTTCCCCGCACTTAGCGCTCACTACGACCGCTTTGTCTCACCCTCCCCAACCCACCCACACCTCCCAGTGTTTTCCCTTTCCACGCGATTACTCGACCCCGCGCCATTAGCCCGATTCTCGCGCCAACCCACCGCCACTCACTCCATCTCAGTGCCCCCGCTCCCCACCCCCTTCACAGCCCTTACTTTTTCATCCGATTCCCCATCCTCTTACCTTCCCGTTTCTCTGACAATTTTTTCTCGTATTGTCGACTTCTGGAATGGTAATGGAGCAAATAATACTCTATTTTGTGGTGTTGGGAAATTGAAAGTTTACAGCCCTGATATCCAAACATTAAAGGATGTGTGCTAAGAGATAATGAGGGCCGAATCCTTTTATACAGGATTTATACTCACGACAATGTACAGATCCTATTTTTCTCATAATTTTGACTTCACATGGGGTTGAAAATTATCAAGAACCAACGCATTTTCGGTGTTTAGACGTAACTTCACAGAAAATGTTTGTAGTTATAATTCCTATCCTTATTTTCTGAACTCTTTTTATTACGTGCGAAGAAATCCAATTACACACGCATCCAGGAGCACTGATTTGCTGATTTTAAAACGGTTACTTGAAGTATAATCTTCTTTGTATTGTTGGGCAGTTTTTTTTCTTATACCGATGTATGAGTCTGTGCATAATGGAATTGCTGAACTGAGGGTTGACTGGCAGAGCTATTGACTCATTAACGAAATATCTCGTGAAAAATTACTGAACGTATTTGTATGTATGAAGTTTTAGTGGAATGTGAATGTGAAAAATAAACCACACTTTAAATTAACGTATGCTTCATGTGCTACTGAAATGAAAATCAGATGTGAGTTGCTGGCGCAAGCTGCTGTCATCAGAACCAGACTAAGTGTCCGCACTTCCAATATCCCACTTTACCGCAACCGACATACATTGTGTCAATTTCTGTGAACAATTCCCATTTTAGGCGTTACTTCGCGATATGTGTGTTTCGCGGTTTGTAATATTTCAGAGCTCTCGTAGACTCATTTTTGACGACCATCGTTAGAGCACCTGGCAACAGCTGTGCGCACGTGAGGACCCCGCCATACGTGACCATATGGCCACCATCGCCATCCCTCCGCCCTCGTCGCTGTTACTTCATCCACCCTCGCCTCTCCTCTGCCATTAACCCTTATCCCACCCCGTCACGCCCCCAACCATGCCCCTGCCCCTGCCCCTACCCCCGTTCCTGCCCCCGTCCCTGCTCCGACCTTGCCTCTGCCCCTGCCCTCGCCCTTGCCCTCGCCCCTGCCCCCACCCTGTTCCATCCCTTCTCCCACCCGTCCCCGCACCCATTCCCCACCATGCTCCCGCTCCTGCCTCACACCCCGTCTCGCTCCCTCTCGGTGCCCCCGTTCCTGACTCCGCTCTTGTCCCTGCTCCTGCTTTGCTCCTACCCCGCTCCAGCCCCCGCTCCTGTCCCCGCTCCTGCCCCCGCTCCAGCCCCCGCTCCTGCCCCGCTCCTGCCCCCGCTCCTGCCCCCGCTCCTGCCCCCGCTCCTGCCCCCGCTCCTGCCCCCGCTCCTGCCCCCGCTCCTGCCCCCGCTCCTGCCCCCGCTCCTGCCCCCGCTCCTGCCCCCGCTCCTGCCCCCGCTCCTGCCCCCGCTCCTGCCCCCGCTCCTGCCCCCGCTCCTGCCCCCGCTCCTGCCCCCGCTCCTGCCCCCGCTCCTGCCCCCGCTCCTGGCCCCGTTCCTGACAAGCTCGTCCCCTGCCCACCGCCCCTGGCCAGTGTCCCCGCACGCTCCCTGCTGCTCCCCTCTCTTCAATGCTCCTGCCGCTTGCTCCCCTGCCCCCAACTGCCCCACCATGCCCTTGCCTCCCTGACTCCGTCGAATACGCCTGTTCCCGTCCCCGTCTCGCCCCAACCGCCCCGCTGCCGCCGCCACACTGCCTCCGCCGCTTGGCGAATTTTAAATTCCCGGCACGCATTGGCTTATCGTGCGGCCCCACGGGCTGGCGCCAGTTTTCGATGCGAACCGGCTTAACGAGCACTGCACATAAAAAAACAGTTAGCAGCGACACGTTCAGGAGAGCGCTGTTGACGGGCTTCATAGAATGAAAACGCGTATTTTGTGGACTGGTTGAATACACCGCAAAATCCCGTGGTGGTGGACCACGTTTCGCTGACAAAGAATCGGTTGATTGTAATTCACTGCTCTCTGCGCCTCGGTCAGGAGTCGTTCCCACGCTTACGAAGGCAGATATTTAGGATTACAGGGGACCTTTTGTTGGGGCTGCTGTTTCGAGTTCTTCTACCATCATCTTATGAGGACCAGTTGAGATAGAGCCTACCGTAAACCCCAAAATGTCAGTCGTATTAAAAGGTGTTAAGAAAGGCCACTATTTCTTATAGTTGTACAACGATATATGACCATTGTCCGCACTTCATATTCCCAGAGTTCAATGTGACGAAGAGAAACGAATTACTTGAAATTGTTCCTTTGAATAAAATATTGTACAAAATACCTTCATCATTTTGTGAAATACGAATACCAGGAATCCGGCAAACGCGGAGCAAAGCATAGTATGCCTACTCACTGCCTCCACATTGTAGCTAACGATATGAGTCGCACCGTGAAGCTTTGGGTCCGGGTGGTCGTGTACAATTCTCCACCAGAAATCGTGACCACCTACTAGTCGCGCGACTTTTCTTGACGTCTCGCAGAGCGGGTTGCGGGGAGAGGACGTTACTGCGTACGTCACATCAAACGGATGTTGCCAACTATCGCTCTTACCACGACAGAATATCATAGACGATAAAATAGAACAAATAATAAAGTAATTAATAGTAACCACAAGTGAAAATAATTATAATATTGGTTATTAATGAGATGTGATATTAGTGTATGTACTTAATTTTAATCTTCTGAATAATTAGAATCATCGCTTGAATTCGAAAGCAGCGGTAGGCAGCCCTGATAATCTTGCCATGCCGTTCCGTCCGTGTGATACCAAGCTTTTTACCAGTCCGTGCCGAGTCGCGCTGGATTAAGCACTAGGGAGCTCAGACGTCAAGAAAAGTCGCGCGACTAGTACGTAGCCACGACCCTCCCCCACCCCTCGGGAGGACTTTTTGTGCGGGTGGCTTCCATGCCATTCCATCTTCTTCCGTGTTGGTGGCGCGAACGCCTAGCGCTGGAGCAGGAAGGGCCCTTCATCCGCCGGCTGCTTTCCACCGTTAACTGCACTGCCGCGGCGCGGCGCGGCGCGGTGTCCGCCTTCGATGGGCTCTTCTGGCGCGCGTATGGCCGGCCGGCGCCGGCGCGCGCCCGCCCCGCCCTCGGCGCCAGTCTGCGCTCGCTTTATGATGTAGCTTTACGCGGGCCTCCGGTCGGCATTTACACGCGGCGCTAATGGTGGCTTTATAGTGATGTACCCGGCCGTAAGGACGTCGAGTTTGCTCCTTCCTCACGCCCCTCGCTTTCACACTTCCCACTTTCACCCATCGCCGCTCTCTCCCCCGCCCCCCCTTCACTCTGACCCCGTCCACCTGCCCTCCCACTCTCCCTGCGTCTTCCCTCTTCCCGCCCACCCTCTCCTTCCTCCTCCCTCTCCGCTCGCTCAGCTCCCTCCCCTCTCGGCTGTGTCGCTTCCTGGGTGGGACAGGCGCGCCCCTTCACCTTCACGCCATACAACTTTAAACGGCTTAAAGATGTACGGGTGCGCGCCTCGCCGTTAGCCTCTGAAATGGATGTTTGACCCGGGTTTGACCCATGCACCTCATTAATACTGAGCGTCCGGTGATGCGTCGTCGTGGCAAGGAGTCACTGGGACAGGGATATTCTAGCGCCAGATTTAACGCAGAAGTTTGTTACGTAAGGTGATGGGTGGATGTTCTTGAAGTATGGGATTGTTGGTTCGGTTGAGTTAAGTGGTTGGTGTAAATTTTTAGAAAGTTTTCACACGGTTATCCTGAACATAAGGAGAGGCTTCATGTTATTACATTAGGCGTGTTTTGTTTAATTACGTCCTCACTTTGGAAGGAAAATATCTATCATAATATCCAATTTACTTTCTTCACTATATTCGTTTTTAGATAATCATTGTAGATGAATTGTAATGGTTTTCTTAATAAAATAATAAAATTTCCTTAATAAAAACACACTATTTTTTAAATAATTTATTTATTCTTTAATTATTTATGTTGATTTACAATTTTATTGATTTAATCTCCATTTGACTTGATTGTAACAACTTCTATTATGTTTTTTAGATTTTTGAAAAATACCTAAAATAGGGCCGAAACGTCAAAAAATATAGTTGACAGTTAGTGTCTGTCTTTATTAAACTCAGAAAACCAGTACAATTAAATAAACAAGATAACAGACGTAAATACATTCTTTTGTACATTAATATAAAACATACGTTTCTTTGGAATGTGATATCTTTTCCTGTTTGTTAGTCGAAAGGTGGGAAAAACGACAAAATATATGCAAGACGTGATGTGAGGGAAGTCGTTGATATCCGAGTCGGGGCTGAAAAATCGCGGAAACGTGTATCTTTGCGCGTAACAGCGGATGCTGGAATTGTCCCCATTATTTTCTCCCCTGGCTGCAGTCGTCCTCGTTAAGGCGGCGGCTAACAAGCAAGCGATCCGTTCGCGGGCCTGCAGGTGCCGGAGGGCGCTCGAATTACAATTAACGGGGGTTGCGCCCGGCGGGATTCGCCGCGCGCCGCACGGGAACTCTGCTTCCTCGCCGTGCTCTGCTCTGCAAGTATTCGGACCGCAAACGCTCAGGGGTATTTAGACACAGTCTCCACAGACACTAGCTGTTGGCCGTCAAAAATATTTTTATTTTTTACTGATTCGTTATTGCTTATTATTGCTTGTGATATCGAGGTCGATAAACACTGCAGAATTTACCTGGATCGAGAGGATCTGCTTACGAGGGAAATATGAGGGTCCGAATGATGCTACATGTTCTCTTGAGGGAATTATGAGAGGGAAATATAAAAAAACAGAGTCAAGATGACATCTACTAAACTAATAAATAAGTAAATCTGAATCATTAAAATTAGGTGAAAAACAACAAAAAAATCGTGTACTGACGATCTCACGCGAAAGAAAGACCTTGGACTAAAGGCTCTCCGTCTTTTTGTGGCCGCTCGATCATTAGAACACTTACAATGTCCTTGGTGCGTAAACAGCATACGAGACCGCCTAGAATGTGACGCATACATACACATTATTCGGCCACAATGTTCAACTTTTCTCAACACCTCCCTAGAAACGTACCGCAAGTACTTTCCGTACTTATATTCCGTACGATTGGAAAACAAAATACGTACTCTGTTCTCAATTCAATTTGTATATAATACTCATTACACAATTGCCATAAAATTGAGGCCTGAAATAAAATATCGCGCAGTGAAGAGACTTTCCCAGACACGACGGGATTCCTAGATTCGGCCTACGGGCCTCGTCCGTGATCTCACCCATCTAGTCATAACATTCATTTCTTTGCCTTGCAATGTTAATTACTATTGAATCAAACAATTTTCTTTGTAATTTCTTGGTTTCCCTAAACTTTCGGACTTCCGATTTTCGTTTTAGAGCTTATACTTTATTTTTTAGCAACAAAGAGCGACAGTTTTTAACAATTTGTTCACGTAATTTCGATGACTGCTATGCTGGCTTTGTGGACCTGCGACGCGGCAGTGGACACCAGTGGACTTGAGGGCTGTTATCCCTGACACCATGCATTTGCTCCCTCCTTGTCTTTACATTTCAATCTCTTCCCAATGACTTTGTGTTCTCACGCCTGAGATGTGTAAAATATCTTTCGATCAATGTAGTTCATCACCGACGTTATTTTTAGATGAAAGTGCATTTATTATTTCATGAAAATGTAGTTTGTTTATTCTGAATCTTACTATGTTTTCTGAAATTACATAGTTCGTTACTTTTGTGTTTCCGTTGATCCCACTAGCAGCCAAAGACAGATTCATGAAGATTTATATTTAGTATAAAAATGAATTACATGTCTGTTTTATTTCCTCAGATTCTGTAGCTATCCCTATTTTCCCTTCGTAATAAATATCTTATTTTCTTCTCTCTTCCCTTTCTCCCTCTGCTTCTTTCTTTCCGTTTCTTTCACTTCTTAATCCCTCTATCTATCATTCTAACCATTTGGTTGCAACCATTTCCCACAACTTCCATGATTCTTTCTTAATCGTTTAAATCTTTCATTATCATTCATTTATAATTCAATGAATGTTTCCATTTCATCGATATTGTTGTGCGTGCTGTACAACAACTCTTATCTCATCAAATCACTCTGCTTGTCTGTCTTAGTGTCGAAACCAATTTAAAGTGTGGTCACACGTTATTAAGAAACCCACGGTCAGTAAAATTACAACAACAAAAAAAATATTTTTTCAATGTTGAACGTGTAGATCCCAACGGTACATACCTGACGTAAATTTCAGGCTCCCCTTTACCATCGGCCCTGTGCTACAGTGGTGCGTGCATTTGGATGCGCTCTTCGTGGCACCGCCAAGTGGGAAGCACTGTGGGTGGGTGGGCGGGGAGGGGGTGGAGGAAGAGGAGGAGGGGGTCGCGGGATGGCGTGATAGGTGCGCGCGCGCGCCCCGTGAGCGCAGCGCTGCGATCGGCGGTGCCGTGAATATTCGCGTGCGTCGGAGCGGGCTCAGGCTCGTTACGCAATTTCGTTCAGGTGCATGCCCGCCTGACATCTGGTCCGAATGTATGCTCTCCCGGCTTAGTATCTAATATCCATTTAAATTGATGTTTGGGTACATTTTGCTCACGTGTACTGTTCTCTGCTCGAGGTAACGTCCACGTGCACGCAGATGGCTTGTACCTGCAAGTTATTAACTATTAAAATTGATTAATGACAATCAATTTGGGCTTTATACTAGAGGGTCGTTTGATAACATGGCGGTAGGAATTGATTTTAATTTTAAAGCAGGGGCTTGCTATGTTGTTACATGGCGTAATTAAAGTATTTAATTTTAAAATCGGCACTTTAGATTAATTTTTTTTTTTTTTGCAATACTCAGTACGTGTATTCGGGCACGCTGTGGGAGCTGTAATCTAGATTTAGATGTTAACACTTTGCCGAGAATATTATTTCTCCCTTAAATGCTATGGCTTACGCATTTAATAAATGCACGCTCCATATTCATGGACATTCCTCATTACAGAGTCGGCATTTATCTGCTCTGAAATCTCGCCAGAGCCTTGCATCTCTGCGGTGGAACAGTAATTATTATTGGAAACGAGCATTGGTGGATCGTTCTACAAGCTGCAGCGCATAAAGGGAAAAAGTGGGGATGAAAAAATAATTGTTGCGGTAAAATTAATATTGTATATCTTATACGGGATGAAAGTTCTGCAGGCAATGCAACTGGTTAATAATAAATATGTAGGTTCGATATTTTTATTCGCTTTTTGGTTACCCTTGATGTAATAAGGGATGTCTGGTATCGGAAGTACGTTTTGTGCTCTGTATATAATAATATTGTGAAAACCTACTGTATGAAATTGCAACGTTTGCAGCCCGTATTCTTTTTCTATGTGCAATGTTCCAAGTAATATTTTTGATATGCTGATTTTGAATCCTCGCAGAAACTTTATTGAGATATGTTACTCTTTTTTATAATCATTGTAATACGAAAGCTGATCTCGCATAAGAGGGTTGTAAAAATAAAATTTGAATTCCAATACGTATCTTGTATTTTCTCGTACATTGTGCGCACCAGCTCATTTTGCATCCGTGCGTTTCATGTTGCCTCCGGAGAACTTGGCCTCTTACGGGGGCTCACTTTTATCGCATTTCACTTGCGAGATGTGTGCGTACGAGGGCACAAGGGGGTGGGTGGGGTGGGAGTAGAGCGAAGGAGCGAGCAAAAGTGGAAGGAACCGGGGTGGGGTGGGGTGAGTGGATGGGAATGAGATGGGGTGAGGTGCGGGTGACTGAGAAGGAAGAAGCGAGCGGGCGGGAGAGGGCAGGAATGTACAAGGAAGCGGGGTAAGGCACGTGTGTGTGGGTGTGTGTGTGTGTTTGAGAGAGAGAGAGAGAGAGAAGGAAAACGCGAGCGGGGAGAGGCTGAAAGAGAGGGAAGATGTGAGCGGGATGGGGCGTATGTGAGTGGGGCGAGAGGAGAGGGAACAAGCGAGCGGAAAGGCCCGGGAGGAAAGTGTAGGAGCAAGCGGGACGTGGCGGGGGTGAGTGGGGGAAGACGCTAGTGAGAAGCGGCCGGGGTGGCAATTCCAAGATGCGCGCGCTCTTCTTCCACCTGCGGCCTGCGTCATGAGGCCGTGGGGGGGGGGAGGAGGTCGTCGTCGATCATATGTTGGAGCTGGCGGTGGCTCGCCCGCCTCCGCCCCCCGTGCTGGGCGTGTAGGAAGCCATGGAAGAGAGAGAGTGTGTAAACGTAGTTGGGTCCACAGAGGACATGCGAAATGCTTTCGTAGAATTGTCCTGGGCGTTTAGAAATAAATAAATAAGACCATATAAGTATAAGACACCAAGTCGGAAATTTCAGTACTTCGTCGAAGTTTACTTGAAAGCACAAGACTATGTTCTCTGTTTTCATCCTTGGCATTACTGTTATTAATAGTGTGTTCACTACATCGCTGATTTGTTCTATCAAAATCGGTTGTGAAGTCGCTATGTATTATTTTATTACCATTTGATTATAATTGATATAGATGAAAATAAATTGAATTTTACTTCAGTATTCACAGATGGTCCTTTTACAATTTTATATTTCTTTACTCCTTTCTGAAACCCGGCGACCTGCGGTGTGTAATGCCTGTAGATGGGTAACTTGCGCCTGTAATGTAAAATTTATTGTTATACATACAAAATACAAATAACCTGATATAGAATATTGGAATATTCTGGATAAATAAGGCATTACAAAAGCAGCGTTCCATAGAGTATATAGTATAGACTCAAACTAAATTGACAACTTTTTGGTTGATATTTTTATTTTTTAAAGTAATTCAGCCGAATTTAGAAATTTTAAATAATAGAATCACTTTTTTCGTGAATGTACACTTCTGTCTTAAAATGCTCAAGTGATGACTCCATTTTTGCGTACTTTGAAACATAACTTTGTATTGAAAACATTCTGGACGCTGTGGCACTTGGAACGTGAGGTACGGTTGCTCCAGGGTGATCCCTTCAAAATGCTTGCGCCATAACTCGCGATGCCCCTCGCGCGGCGTGGTGTGAGGTCGACCAATCGGGGCACGACGGGTACGAGCGGGGGCCACAAAAAGGGCAAAATTTCCTCTTTCCTTCCTCCAGGCTGTTCGCGTCCTTCCTCTTTCCTTCCGCTCTGTTTTATCTCTTCGAGATACCACGCCCACACCCCTTTTGCCTTCCGTCGCCGCACTGACCTGCGCCGCAGAGACCCGCTCTCTCGTCCTCTACATACACTTCCCCCGCCCCTCCAGCCCGTGAGGATTGTCTCTCGCCTCCTCTTGCGCTTTTACCTTTCGGTTTGGCCTCTCATCTTTCGTGTCCGTGTCGCCGTATTCCGTTGACGCATCCCGTCTCGGTGGCCCATCAGCTGCCCGCCCGCCCGCTCGCCTGTCCCCCTCTCCGGCCGTCGCAGCGTGCTTTCCGCGACGCCCTGATGTATATGATGTGTATCGACCCCGGGCCGGGCGCCCGCCCGCTGAAAGAATGGCGGGCGGCGCTATCTGCGGCCGCGTCCCCGCGCCCGCCTTGATATATTCGCTTTAACGCCCGAATTTACGCGCGCGCCGCACTCGCCCCGCCCGCGCGACCGCCGCGCCCGCGCCGGCCCCGGCCCGCGCTCAGAAGAGAGTGGGGCGTGGCCTCCGAACCGGCTCTATCGTTTTTTCCCTTCTCTCCGGGGACGGCGCCTTGCCGAGATTGAGACTGTGAGAAAGGCGCAGTGAAAAATGGAAATGAGAGAGTTTGTATCAATACCGTTCCCTACAACGATTGTATATTACTATAATGTGCGTTCAGTAAAATTTTGTTATGTGTGTTCCTGTTATTGAATTCTTAATTGGTTAAAACATTTGTGATATCCTGAAACGAGTTTAGATTATAACTCGCATCTATCACAAAACGTTTTCCGCAGGGAGATGATGATTTCAAGGAAAATTATTTTTAAATACTATGTAAATGTTACGAAATCGTATTACAATAAATTCCTAGACCGAAGCTTCAAAATGAAGTTTGTTGTATGGGAAAGCCACTTTCGCTAATTCCATTTTACTGCTATTTCAACATAGCTATAAATAGCCTATTGAATCGTATTAAAATATTTTAAGTGTATACTAGCTCGAGTAGCTCGGTGCTGCCAGTGTTTATTGATGACAATTACACATTAGGCAGGAAAAACGAATGCATTGTATAAATAATTTAAAATGCTCGAAAACGTGCGACTTTCTAACTGTGAAGGAGGGCTTATGATACATTTCCTGGAAATCGCCATTTCTTCGCGCAACGCAAAGGACTTGAAGCATCCCTAACGCGGCGAAGAAGGGGGGAAAAGCCTTAAATCACTCAGTGTAGACTTCCTCGAGACGCCCAGTGGCGCCTTTCTGGAAGGGCGAGTCGCCTTTAAAATTAATTGGTAGGCGCAGCGTGTCGGACGCGAAGACGAATTCAAAATTCACAATTCATGAATCCGGCGTTTCTTGCGCCGCGGCAACGCTTGCGCTGCGTTGCGCGAAGCCCGCTCGACAGGAAAAGCGCCGCGCCGCCGCGCCTCGGAGGACGCAGCGGTGCGCACGGCGGACGCGCGTTTTTCGGGTCGCTTCAGGTCGCTATCCCGCCCGCCCGCCTACCTACCACATCCGTCGCTGTGTTTGCTGCTCCCGCCCGAGCCACCATACCAACTCCGCCCACAGCCTGACACGCCCACTCTGCCTATCCCTGTCCACCCCCCCCATTCCCCGCCTATCCCCCACCCATCCCACCCGTCCCTCACCCTCTCCGCTCATCCCCTCCCTCTCCGCCCATCCTCGCACCTCTCCGCCCATCCGCGATCCTCTCCGCCCATCCCCCGCCCTCTCCACCCACCCCGCCCATCCCGCTCATTCCACCCATCCCGCCGATCTCTCCCATTCCCCTCTCTCCGCCTATCCCGCCAACCCTGCCGTCCCGCCCATCCCTCTCACTCCTCCCAACCGCCCCACTTCGCCCCGCTGCCCCGCCCCGCCTGCTCTGCTTCCCCGCCCGCCGTGCTTCCCCGCCCGCCGTGTTCCCTCCCGTCCTATCGTTCTCCCTCTCGGTCGCATTTCCATGCTTTGGCTCCGCACTCTGCAGTTTATTTTTCGTAGCCTCTCCTCTGGCCTTATATTTCTCTCGTCTAAGTTTCGTATCGTTCCCCTTTTATTTTGTTCTTGCGATTCCAGTCTTGTCTCGGCCTTGTTTTCCTCTTTCCTGGACTCTTAATTTCTCTTCTTTTTCTCTCAGTGTTGCTTACTGTTCTTTGCCTTTCGGGTGTCACCTTTTTCTTGCCTCGGTTCCGGTTCGCCTTCCTTTTTGATCCGTTTTTGCGATTCGTGTCTTGTCTTAGGTGTCGTTTCCCTCTTTTCTTGGCCCTCACTTCATTTGTACTTTCATTGTGTTCAATCTCGTGTGTTGTACTATTTTCGCTACCACCCGTGCTGCCCCTTCCACTCTGCTGTCTTCACACACACCCTCCCCTTAACTTTTACCATCATTCTCACCATCATAACCTCCGTTTTGTTTTTTCCCTTCGTCCTTGCATTTATCGTACTTTAATCTTTCATCTATTACCACAAGTCATTCCCTTTTATCGGCCTCGTTTTTCGTACTCCTTTCGTTCCAGCAATATTTTTACTTTCTCTTTCCTCTCTGCCACAACAGTTTCTTCTCTACTCATTTCCTCCTTTTTTTCATATCCTTTTTTCTTACCCCTCACTCCCACCCTTTCCGCTTCAGGCCATAGCTGAACCTCTTTTGCATGCTCTTTGCGCTGTATTGGCGTTGTTCTTTCTGGGGCCTCCCTCTCGCCCGCCCTCCCGCGCCGCACGGAGGTGGGTCGCCGGATTCTCATGGCTTTTAACCTCGCCCCGGCGAGACAAAATCCTTATATTATCTCCCGTTATTTCGGTACATTATCACACTCGGAGGAAATTATGCAAGTCGCCCTTTGTTTATAAGGAGCGACGCCGTAGCGGGAGAAGAAGCAGCTCGCTATTCAAGGCGGACCCGGAGGGCCGGGGAGGGGGGTTGGGAGGTGTGGGAAGGAACGGGCCGAGGCGGAGCGCGGGCGCGGGAGACGGAGTAAGATGAAGAGAAGATGAGACAAACCGGAAGCTGCGACGCCAGGGGCGCCGTAACGACCGTCTTCCGGAAGTTCCATCATAAGGCGAGAGCGCGCGGTAGCGGCAGCGGCAGCACGGAGCGGGCAGGGGCGGGAGGCGGTTATGCAGCGGGCGAGTCAGCGTCGAATGGGAGCCGTGGCGGGGGAGGGGGAGGGGGTGGGGGAGGAGAGTTGGAGGAGGCCCCGTAGCTGTGCTCGCTTCGCAGCGGCGAGCTGCCCGTCTTCCTCGCCCCGCGTTGTGGAGTTTCGCTCCGGCAGCGCGAGACCGCCCACTGTCTCTTCCGGGACATTGAGTTGGCACTGGGCGCGCCCTGAGGCGGAGGGGGCTTGAGGAGGCGAAAGAGGGGAGGGGGGAGAAGGTCGAGGCGAGCTACACGGCAAAAACTATGAACCGCGAACTCTTTATGCATCGTCTGTCGGTGCGCTACTCATCAACCATGACCTACGAGTGTATCTGGAAACGTGGATGTCTTGGAGATGGCTTCGTTTCCTTGGCTCACTGGGAGTGAACATAATAGTGTTCATGCTTCCTTTTGAACTGATGTCAAATTTAGATCAGCCGGATAGTATACTTTGCCCATAGTGTATGTGATTTAGTGGCTGAATATATGTAGTATCAAGATATTGTAACGAGTCATATGAAATTTCAATTGCTCAAATGAAATTCCCCCCATTTTTCTGAACGCTTTTGCGACTTAAGCACACAACTTAAGTGCGTTGAAGAGCGTTAGTAGCAGAACTTTTTCTCAGAGGTCCTCGTCAACCACCATCACGTAGGTTTAGTGTCTCATAAACATATTTCCCTATTATCTTCTTTACTTCTTAGAACTTATCGTATCTCTTGACAGTGGCAAATTATTGTAAGCTCTTCTTTCATTTATGAGCACCTTTTCCTTTCGCCTAAACATTTGCTTCCCATCTTTACTAAACATGGACATAGTCTTCAAAGCTTTTCCATGATTTTCTCATGGAATGGAACATGAGTTTTCAGTAGTGTGTGCTACTGATATTTTCATTTTGTAATGTAGAAAGTGCTTCAATATTCTTCATATTCCAAAATAATCCTAAATTAAATGCATGCATTACTGTGTGAATATATTTCCTTTAGATTTTTACCTTGGGATTTTACGTAGCTTCTGATTACAATTAATTTCTCTTGAAAGGATATATATATATATATATATATATATATATATATATATTGAATTGGTATTAAGAATATTTGTCTCCATTGAGACGAATGTTGGCTTACAAGAGATAGTGCTTACATAGCCTGACGTCTGACAAGATATAGTGCTTACATAGAATTGCGGTTATTTGTTGCACTAAATGGACGTCTCTCTTGACTTCATTGCACTGTTCTAATTAACTGACACTCCATCTCAAAACCACCTCTCGGAGCCTGGGCTTTCCGCATCCGCCGCAACAGCGATACTCTAACTCCCTGCGTGCAGTTAGCCACCGCATCAGGCCCATTATTTTATTCATTTCCGCGGATCGATGCCTGAGGTTTACGTTGTTCGTCAGAGCCCCCGCGCTCAAATTCTATATCGAAACGATCTTATTGAAATTACGCGGAAGAGGATCAGCGAAAATCCGGATATCGCATTGACTTTCGCGGGCCGCTCCCTGCAATTACCGGATAAATCTGCTGTTTGGGCTCTGAATACAGATGCGCGAGCGTCGCCCCGCGCCGCCCCGCCCGGCCCCAACGCAGGGGGCGGGGCCGGCACTGACCGACGCGTGCTCGTGGGGCGGGGCAGAAGGCGGAGGGCGCGGGGGAGGAGAGAATGACGCGGGGAAGACGCCCGTATGGGGGAACGTGACGGCAGGGCTGTGAAAGCGAACAGTGGGAATATAGCAGGAAACTCAACTTGTTGTGTAGGGAAGTTTTCGTCAATGAAATAAATAATGAAAATGTAGTAAATAAAAAGGGATATCAAGAAATTTATTGACGCGACGTGATGAAAGGTTATGAGTAATGATCGTTGGCAGAAAGCGTGGGTGCAACGTTAAAAAATGAGAGCACAAACATAAAAGTATGAAGATAATAAACATAATAATAAGACAACGTAGAATAAGCAGTAGCCGACTCAGTGGGGGTATCATGGAACTTAATCTCCGTCCCCTCTCTGCCAGAAGCTAGTGATACAAATTAAATAAATAAATAAATAGCTTTATTAATTTTCTATACTAACGAAAGTCATATAAGACAAAATATGTTAACGTTATAAATATTAACCATAAGGTATCAAATAAAAATACATTCCATATTCAGCTTCAGTGAAAAATTCTCTATAAGCAAACATGAAGTGCAAACTCTATCTGGACACTGTATCGGCAGCGCTCCCATCCCCACCCTAACCCGCACCCCTCTGAAGAGAAAGGTCCAGACTGCGCCTCTGAGAACGGAGGAGGGCCGCCTGGCCGAGACGCAGCGATCGCGGGCAGGTCGCACGCACCTGCTGTCGCAAGGGGCGCGCGGCCGGAGCAGCCGCGCAGGCGCGCAGCCAGGTCGCTCCGAGAAGGGGAGGCGGAGGGGCTGCGGGCCGCTCATTCCGCGTGTTCCGCACGTGTCCTACGTTAACTGCAATTTGGAAAGCCCTCGTCCCGCCGCTGCGCCTCCGCCTTGTGCTGACACGTGTTAATTCCGTTGCGCGCTCGCCTCGCCGTCTCCGCAGTCCTCCCTCCACCCGCCCCCCCCCGCCCACAGCCCGCCTCGGTCAGCACAAATTTTTCGCCAGGCGCGCACTCGCCGCTGGCTCCGTCCCCTCCCCCCCCCGCCCGCCGCGCCCCCTTTGCCCCTTCTTTTATCCCGCTGACCGCGGACGCGCGCCGCTCCCCGCATCCGTCAACGGAAAATTGTCACTTTTCGTTCCGCTGAGGTGAGAGGGGTTGCTCAGCTCCCAAATTACGAATTCTTCTCAAATATCGAGACCCCCAGGCAGGAGAAGGTGAAGGTCTCGAAATATGCGAACATACTCTTGTGCACTTAGCATTATTAAAGTCTATTTTTTTTAGAAAGAATTAGATTTTTTTAAAAGTTTATGCCAGTATGATATACTTTTTATTAAAATTTAGAAAAACCAAATTCTACTGTTACTTTAGCATTTTCTTGAAAATTGTAATTCACATTTTGCCTTACAATATATATATATATATATATATATATATATATATATATATATATATATATATAAATAATTCCCTTGGAGAGACCTGCAGGCAAAGAATTGACAATTTGCGGGGCGGAATGACTATTAATTTCAGTTCTATTCTTTATAATTCAGTTGGGAAAGGCCAGTGGATCCGAAGTATGAGATGAGAAAAGAAAAGAAAATGAAGTCATCGCTTGAGAACAACAGAAACTGAGATGCACAACAAATTACAGTAACCAGGGACTGTATAAATGATGTGTCAAATGAGGAGATCTGTTGCAAATGCAATGACGTTCGCGATGAGGGAGCATCGAGGAAGTAAGTCGAGGCGATTGTGAGCATCGAGGCGATTGTGTCGCCACAGAAACTGCAAGATCGCAAGTGATAAGCGGGGCGGCTGCGTGGAGAGGTTGGATGCGCGCCGACTCCGCCGGCGGCATTGTCATCGGCCTCTTATGCGGGACGATTGTGTGTGGAGGCCGAGAGAGGGAAGACGGGTCGGAGCGGAGTGGAGCGGAGGGCCTCGAGGGCTTCGAGTAGGGGCGTGCACGCGCATTAATGCGCGCGGCCCGCGAGCGTTGCTTTAATTTAGCGGGGAGACGTGTCGGTCAAGAGGTTCGAGTGCGCGGCCCGCCCCGCCCCGCCCCGGCCCAGCCCACCACGTCGCCGCGGGCTGAGCGAGGCAGTGGGCACAGCAGCGCTGCCCCCGCCCCGTCCACGCCCCGCCCCGCCCTGCTCCGCCCTGCTCCGCCCTGCCCCGCCCTGCCCAGCCCTGCCCCGCCCCGCCTGCCCCGCCCCGCCCCGTCCCGCCCCGCCACACCCCGCGCCGCCATGCCGTGCCCCGCCCCGCCCCTCTCTGCCCCCCCCATGCCCCCGCCACCGCCGCAGGAGGCGCTGTCGAAGCGCTCTCGAATGCCCCAAGGAGATAGCCTGGTCGAATTCAGCTGCTGTCTCGAGGAGACTTCTAGCGACCAGCTGCTCTTATCGGTAGTTTTCGGTGGTTTCCCGTATTAACAACTGGAGAAAGCCCGAGTAGTACCCTAACAAACGGATCACGGACCATGCAATCTTTCCGTTCTCGTCCTTGCCCTATACTCTTTCCGTTTGTACTTATACATTCTCTACACTACCATACTATCAGCTTACTATCTTTCTATCAGCTAGAAAAAATCACCACCTCCCTCATTAAAAACTTTCAGTATAGTTACAGGACAAATGACCTTAGCAGTTGACGTGCCTGGAAACTATAATCAATCAGTCAAGCCGCAGGAGATTGGACGATGAGAACCCCGCGACGGTTTTCCGAGCGGAAGCCCGCAAGGCTGGAACCGAAGAAATAAAAGTTCGCGTGTGACTTAGTGCGGAGTGAAAGAAATCTGTGACGGAGTGAATTTACGAGGCGAATTTACTGTTGAATTCATTGATATCAAGCACAATTTTTAAGTGGCGTCATGGATTGGAAAGGTCATAGCAAACGCTGTTGTTAGATGGTCAATAAGACTAGGGAACGACACTCGTGAAGATGGAACGGGCCCATTGGCTCGACTCGTGCCGGCGATAATGATGGTGATGACCAGGGTGATGGTGGTTGCCTGCCATTGAGATTAGTCCCTGTTTTGCCAGATGCTTCGTTATAGGTTTTTTATTTTATTTATTTTAATTTCTACATCTCGGACCTTGAAACAGGTACTGAAAAGAGCATATTCTGCACGTTACGTCCTTTATGTTTTTATAATTACTACATTTCTTTCTTTGTGATGTGTATGTGGAATGATGCTTATTTGTCATGCAAGTAATAAGCGCATGATCCTTACTTGGTTATCCAATCCTAACCGCTAGTAATTACCGTATGTATCTCTGATAGAGATATTACGAGTATGTCGATTTAGATATAGCTTAAAATTTGTAGTTTGAATTATGATATACTATAATCCGGTATACTGACAACTAATCAATTCCATGTTTGCGTACAGACTAAGAATGCGAGAAGCCGCTTTGGCAATTAAGTTTGACGGGTGCTTACAAGCCCGTCCATCATTACGGCTAACTCGGCAACACAGTGGCACATTGGAGCGCAACCCTGTAACACGCGCCGCATTCCGTCCCGCGTCGGCCGGCCGGTCGGCCTGTCTGTCTGTCTGTCTCTGTCTCTCTCTGGCGGTGAATCGCCTTTCTTGGGCGCGTGGGCGCGGAGGGCGAGGGGGGGCAGCGCTCGCTCATTTGGCCAATGACGCGACCGTAATTGAGCGCCCGCTTGGCCCCGTGGTTCCGTTCCTCCCCGCCCACTCCCCCACCCCACCCACCCCCACCCCGCCCCCTCCCTCGGCGCCGGAGGTCGCGCTCCCGACGCGTTCCATTAGCCCTACGCGGAATCTCGACGCGTTTGGATAACGATTTCGCTTCCGGCTTCGGCCGCGGCGGATGCGCCAGTTAATGATTACGGTCCCCGCCGCCCCGCCCCGCCCCCGCGTCCCGCCACTCGCTCCCCCCGGGCGCGCCGCATCGCCTCCCCTCCCCCTCCCCCCTCCCCTCCCCCGCTGCTCGTCCGCTGCCTGCGATCCTATATCTGACAGCAGATGGTTGACCCGACTCTTATTAACCTCTCTCTGTGCGCGCGCTTCGTATCTCACCTGCGCGAAGCCAATGTTTCTGTTGCTCTCTTGTTTATAAGTTGCGGTCAATGAGAGAGCGTATTGTTGAAACATTAAAGGCTAGTAAAGGCAATATTGCTGAGTGATTCACGATTAGTTTATTATACCCCTAAATCATGCACTATAGAGTTTGTTGCGAAGGTTTTCCTAGGAACGAGTGAATGAGCTTGAACACAATTACTTCGTTGCTGCAAGTGTTACAGCGTAACCTCAAAATATGGCTAATTCGCGGATTAGCCTCTTAATTTGCACGATAGCCACACGGTTTAGATAATGTTTTATGAATGTCGATGAATGGATTCATTCGAGCTTCACTTGTTAGTGTTGCTTTTAACCGCAAGTCGCTGGCTAAGGTAGGGTGATATTGCCTGTGTAAGGCGTCTTGGATGTTCGCAAGAACTATTTTAGCTCTAAAATGAATTGCTCATACTCAAGGTGTTTTTATGGAAATCGCGAAGGCCGATCTTCGGAGCGTCGTCTCCTACTCAAAAATAAGTAGCGAAGGGTCAACTGAGCATATGTTAGGCGTTATCCTATAATTAGAAATCCATGCCCAATGGAACTCCAAACTACACACCTTGTCTCTCGAAACCACCCACCAGCAATTTGATCCGTGCTTATTACGTGTTATTTGCTATTCGGCGTCGCCGTAATGTACTTCTCATCTTCTAGCCCTGTCCTGGTTGGCTATTGTAAACTTTGCCTGGCATACTTCGAAACTGTTCTAATGAGTGGGCTATATTCACTCATTTTCGATAATGTGAGAGTTAAGTCTTACACGCATTATATATGTCGCACGTTGTATTAATATTTTCCTGACGCTTTTCATCCGTCCGTGAAATAGAATGTATTTATTCAACAACATTCATATGGATTCGCGCACGCACGCAGAAACACACACACACACACACACACACACACACACACACATACACACTCACTCACTCACTCACTCAATTTTCACTTTTGCGCACTGTAAAGTTGCTGTTTAACTTCCGTGTGTGGAAAAGGAGTTAATAGAGAAGTACGTTCGTGTAAGTAGGTGACGTAAGTGTTAAGTGTTTGAGACTCACATCGATTAGTTCATCATTTGAGAGTAAAATTTTTATTTTAGAAGACCTTAAAGCTTTGCTTGAGAAAGGTGATTCTTTGACAGGTTTTTTTTTTAATTCTTGAAATTTTCAAGAATGTGTCTTCAATCACAGCCGTTTCATTTAAGGGCGTGTATTTCAAAAGAGAAAAAAATATTTTTCTGAACAAAGGCTCACTTATTTTTTATGTTTCTCCACAAAAGCACTTCATTGCTTTCTAACGACGATTTCATGTTAAAATCGATTTTAACTCATTAGTGCCCAGGGTTACTATGTGGGTCATAAATGTTACGCATTTTCTATTTCATTTTTCCATACGGCAGATATCTTATATCGGGATAATATGTAGTGAATAGACGTATACATCTTAAAGAGACCGTATAATTGACAGATCGGGAATTCAATTTCGCCAAGGTGCCTGGAATTTGCATGACGTGTTAAATGTCAGTGGATTTGTTGCGTCAGCCACTGTCGAAGTGTCTGACTATTCAGATCAGTATTGCTTTCTTTTTCTGATAAGTTTCAAGCATATTCCGGAACTGCACCCATTCAATGGGTCACTGGCCGCCACGATTCTATCCTTCCATTCCCCTTTTATCTATGTCACCAATTCGGTCTGGGATGAACTTTGGGAGTAAGTTCTATACCTTACCCTTTATTTACGAGGTATTCCGCCGAGTAAGAGGTGAGCAATTAGTACAGTCTACTCGAGTTATAGTTAACTCTGTTATAGTGAATTTAAGTCACTGGCCCCGTTTCACTTACATTACAAATAAGCATAAGAAGATTCTGTTATAGTGAACCTGAACCTCGGATACAGTGAACGGAAATACAACGTTCTGGAAATTAATACCCTCCTGAGAAAGAGAATCTCGCCTCAGTGCCACAAATTCCAACACTACGCAGCTTGAAAAATATATCGTCGGCCAAAACTCATAAGAAGAAGTCTCTCCAAAAGTGAAGGTAGCGAGCCTGGAGCACGAATTCTGGAGAAGGATCTAGAGAAATTACTAATGAAAAATGTACGAAGCCGATAATTGAAAATAATTGATATTTTAAAGACGATAAAAGATATTGACATTTTCAGGGCGTGCTGTAAGTACAGAGTCTTTAGTTTATCTTGCAACCCATGATCGCTAGCGCCTGTTCTTATTTCGGCAATTTGACAACCGGGTGTCTCTGCCTTCTTTCAATACTGCCGTGGCTGACTCGTTGGGACAGCAGAGAAGGAAGTGAGCTGCGCGTCATAATCTGCAACTTTCCTCTTTCTGTGTTTTTCCCATTCAAGGGATTCGGCTGGCAGGTATGCGGCTCACAAGCCGGACCCGTCGAGGTGGGTTGGTCCACGTCCTGACGGGGGGATGCAGAGAAGGCTCTCAAGTGTTCCTTTCTCCATTTTTTCATCTTCTTGCTTCTCATTTCATGTCATGTACGTTCTTTTCACTCCTTTTCCTTCCTCACTGGCCTTCTCTGTATGCTGAACGCCCACCCATGTGTTTGCCGTGCATGGCGACCCGTGTCGGAGGGAATGTGTGTCCTGGCAGTTGAGGGACCTGTTTGTTTCCCTATCTAGTCCTAGTGCTACTGTTCGCCTTGCACTAAGGGGTACGTTGGTTACGTATTTTGGGAAACATTCCCTGTAGGTTCCAACACACTCGCTTTGGCCCCGGACTCTTCTAGACGGGGCGGTCGGGAGCTAACCCACTCCCGATCAATCGGCTCGGACTAGGTCTTGTACTGAACTCCAGGGTGAGCGGGGGAATCCACGGCGGTGCAGCGCCGTGTTATTCCCCCACTATATCCTCGTGGCAACCCTGGCACTCCGATGGAGTGTCCCCTTGTTGGGCTCCGTGGTGGGTGGGGACCACGAGGATGAACCTATTCCATCTATATGGATAATTCACCTTTCCACCCGCCCTCTTCCG